>CAXDIW010000012.1:0-361000 GCA_963989415.1 Cerceris ruficornis
TAAACTTGAAGAACAAAAAATTGGCGAATTGTACTGTTTGAATGCTTTGCATATATGTTTCTTAGACTATTTAGAAGCAATATATAGAAAGATTTCACCCGTCTACCTGTACTATTCATTGTTCTACTTGTCGAAAGTTACAAATAATTTCCTTTAAAGGATTAACAATGGAGCTCGCAGTTCACTTAAACTTGAAGAACAAAAAATTGGCGAATGGTACTGTTTGGATGCTTTGCATATATGTTTCTTATACTATATAGAAGCAATAGATACAAAGATTTCAACCGTCTACCTGTTCCATTCAATGTTCTACTTGTCGAAAGTTATAAATAATTTCCGATAAAGGATTAACAATGGGGCTCATTGTTCACTTAAACTTGAAGAACAAAAAATTGGCGAATGGTACTGTTTGGATGCTTTGCATATATGTTTCTTAGACTATATGGAAGCAATATATACAAAGATTTCAACCGTCTGCGTGATCCAATCATTGTTCTACTTGTAGAAAGTTACAATTAATTTCCGTTAAAGGATTAACAATGGGGCTCGTAGTTCACTTAAACTTGAAGAACAAAAAATTGGCGAATTGTACTGTTTGGATGCTTTGCATATATGTTTCGTAGGTTATATAGAAGCAATATATACAATGATTTCAACCGTCAACCTGATCCATTCATTGTTCTACTTGTCGAAATTTACAAATAATTTCCTTTAAAGGATTAACAATGGGGCTCGTAGTTCACTTAGACTTGTAGAACAAAAAATTGGCGAATTGTGCTGTTTGGATGCTTTGCATATATGTTTCTTAGACTATATAGAAGCAATATATAAAAAGATTTCAACCGTCTACCAGTTCCATTCAGTGTTCTACTTGTCGAAAGTTACAAATAATTTCCGATAAGGGATTAACCATTGGGGCTCGTTGTTCACTTAAACTTGAAGAACAAAAAAGTGGCGAATGGTACTGTTTGGATGCTTTGCATATATGTTTCTTAGACTATATAGAAGCAATATATACAAAGATTTCAACCGTCTACCTGTTCCTTTCATTGTTCTACTTGTAGAAAGTTACAAATAATTTCCATTTCATGATTATCAATGGGGCTCGCTGTTCACTTAACCTTGAAGATCAAAAAATTGGCGAATGTTACTGTTTAGATGCTTCGCATATAGGTTTCTTAGACTATATAGAAGCAACATATACAAAGATTTCAACCGTCTACCTGTTCTATTCATTGTTCATCTTGTCGAAAGTTACAAATAATTTCCGTTTCATGATTATCAATGATCCTCGTTGTTCACTTAAACTTGAAGGACAAAAAATTGGCGACTGGTACTGTTTGGATGCTTTGCATATATGTTTCTTAGACTATATAGAAGCAATATATAAAAAGATTTCAACCATCTACCAGTTCCATTCAGTGTTCTACTTGTCGAAAGTTACAAATAATTTCCGATAAGGGATTAACAATGGGGATCGTAGTTTACTAAAACTTGAAGAACAAAAAATTGGCGAATTGTACTGTTTGGATGCTTTGCATAAATGTTTCTTAGACTATATAGACGCAATATATGCAAGGATTTCAACCGTCTACCTGTTCCATTCATTGTTCTACTTGTCGAAAGTTACAAATAATTACCGATAAAGGATTAACCATTGGGGCTCGTAGTTCACTTAAACTTGAAGATGAAATAATTGGCGAATTGTACTGTTTGGATGCTTTGCATATATGTTTCTTAGACTATATAGAAGCAATATATACAATGATTTGAACAGTCTACCTGTTCCATTCATTGTTCTACTTGTCGAAAGCTACAAATAATTTCCTTTAAAGGATTAACAATGGGGCTCGTAGTTCACTTAAACTTGAAGAACAAAAAATTGTCGAATGGTACTGTTTGGATGCTTTGCATATATGTTTCTTATACTATATAGAAGCAATAGATACCAAGATTTCAACCGTCTACCTGTTCCATTCAATGTTCTACTTGTCGAAAGTTACAAACAATTTCCGATAAAGGATTAACAATGGGGCTCGTTGTTCACTTAAACTTGAAGAACAAAAAAGTGGCGAATGGTACTGTTTGGATGCTTTGCATATATGTTTCTTAGACTATATAGAAGCAATATATACATTGATTTCAACCGTCTACCAGTTCCACTCATTGTTCTACTTGTCGCAAGTTACAAATAATTTCCGTTAAAGTGTTAACAATGGGGCTCGCTGTTCACTTAAACTTGAAGATCAAAAAATTGGCGATTGTTACTGTTTAGATGCTTTGCATATATGTTTCTTAGATTATATAGAAGCAATATATACAAATATTTCAACCGTCTAACTGTTCCATTCATTGTTCTACTTGTCGAAAATTACAAATAATTTACGATAAAGGATTAACCATTGGGGCTCATTGTTCACTTAAACTTGAAGAACAAAAAATTGGCGAATGGTACTGTTTGGATGCTTTGCGTACATGTTTCTTAGACTATATGGAAGCAATATATACAAAGATTTCAACCGTCTACCTGTTCCATTCATTGTTCTACTTGTCGAAATTTACAAATAATTTCCTTTAAAGGATTAACAATGGGGCTCGTTGTTCACTTAAACTTGAAGAACAAAAAAGTGGCGAATGGTACTGTTTGGATGCTTTGCATATATGTTTCTTAGACTATATAGAAGCAATATATACAAAGATTTCAACCGTCTACCTGTTCCATTCATTGTTCTACTTGTCGAAAGTTACAAATAATTTCCGATAAAGGATTAACAATGGGGCTCATTGTTCACTTAAACTTGAAGAACAAAAAATTGGCGAATGGTACTGTTTGGATGCTTTGCATATATGTTTCTTAGACTATATAGAAGCAATATATACAATGATTTCAACCGTCTACCTGTTCCATTCATTGTTCTACTTGTCGAAAGTTACAAATAATTTCCGTTAAGGGATTAGCAATGGGGATCGTAGTTTACTTAAACTTGAAGAACAAAAAATTGGCGAATTGTACAGTTTGGATGCTTTGCATATATGTTTCTTAGACTATATAGAAGCAATATATACAATGATTTCAACCGTCTACTTGTTCCATTCATTGTTCTACTTGTCGAAAGTTACAAATAATTTCCGTTAAGGGATTAACAATGGGGATCGTAGTTTACTTAAACTTGAAGAACAAAAAATTGGCGAATTGTACTGTTTGGATGCTTTGCATAAATGTTTCTTAGACTATATAGACGCAATATATGCAAGGATTTCAACCGTCTACCTGTTCCATTCATTGTTCTACTTGTCGAAAGTTACAAATAATTACCGATAAAGGATTAACCATTGGGGCTCGTAGTTCACTTAAACTTGAAGATGAAATAATTGGCGAATTGTACTGTTTGGATGCTTTGCATATATGTTTCTTAGACTATATAGAAGCAATATATACAATGATTTGAACAGTCTACCTGTTCCATTCATTGTTCTACTTGTCGAAAGCTACAAATAATTTCCTTTAAAGGATTAACAATGGGGCTCGTAGTTCACTTAAACTTGAAGAACAAAAAATTGTCGAATGGTACTGTTTGGATGCTTTGCATATATGTTTCTTATACTATATAGAAGCAATAGATACCAAGATTTCAACCGTCTACCTGTTCCATTCAATGTTCTACTTGTCGAAAGTTACAAACAATTTCCGATAAAGGATTAACAATGGGGCTCGTTGTTCACTTAAACTTGAAGAACAAAAAAGTGGCGAATGGTACTGTTTGGATGCTTTGCATATATGTTTCTTAGACTATATAGAAGCAATATATACATTGATTTCAACCGTCTACCAGTTCCACTCATTGTTCTACTTGTCGCAAGTTACAAATAATTTCCGTTAAAGTGTTAACAATGGGGCTCGCTGTTCACTTAAACTTGAAGATCAAAAAATTGGCGATTGTTACTGTTTAGATGCTTTGCATATATGTTTCTTAGATTATATAGAAGCAATATATACAAATATTTCAACCGTCTAACTGTTCCATTCATTGTTCTACTTGTCGAAAATTACAAATAATTTACGATAAAGGATTAACCATTGGGGCTCATTGTTCACTTAAACTTGAAGAACAAAAAATTGGCGAATGGTACTGTTTGGATGCTTTGCGTACATGTTTCTTAGACTATATGGAAGCAATATATACAAAGATTTCAACCGTCTACCTGTTCCATTCATTGTTCTACTTGTCGAAATTTACAAATAATTTCCTTTAAAGGATTAACAATGGGGCTCGTTGTTCACTTAAACTTGAAGAACAAAAAAGTGGCGAATGGTACTGTTTGGATGCTTTGCATATATGTTTCTTAGACTATATAGAAGCAATATATACAAAGATTTCAACCGTCTACCTGTTCCATTCATTGTTCTACTTGTCGAAAGTTACAAATAATTTCCGATAAAGGATTAACAATGGGGCTCATTGTTCACTTAAACTTGAAGAACAAAAAATTGGCGAATGGTACTGTTTGGATGCTTTGCATATATGTTTCTTAGACTATATAGAAGCAATATATACAATGATTTCAACCGTCTACCTGTTCCATTCATTGTTCTACTTGTCGAAAGTTACAAATAATTTCCGTTAAGGGATTAGCAATGGGGATCGTAGTTTACTTAAACTTGAAGAACAAAAAATTGGCGAATTGTACAGTTTGGATGCTTTGCATATATGTTTCTTAGACTATATAGAAGCAATATATACAATGATTTCAACCGTCTACTTGTTCCATTCATTGTTCTACTTGTCGAAAGTTACAAATAATTTCCGTTAAGGGATTAACAATGGGGATCGTAGTTTACTTAAACTTGAAGAACAAAAAATTGGCGAATTGTACTGTTTGGATGCTTTGCATAAATGTTTCTTAGACTATATAGACGCAATATATGCAAGGATTTCAACCGTCTACCTGTTCCATTCATTGTTCTACTTGTCGAAAGTTACAAATAATTACCGATAAAGGATTAACCATTGGGGCTCGTAGTTCACTTAAACTTGAAGATGAAATAATTGGCGAATTGTACTGTTTGGATGCTTTGCATATATGTTTCTTAGACTATATAGAAGCAATATATACAATGATTTGAACAGTCTACCTGTTCCATTCATTGTTCTACTTGTCGAAAGCTACAAATAATTTCCTTTAAAGGATTAACAATGGGGCTCGTAGTTCACTTAAACTTGAAGAACAAAAAATTGTCGAATGGTACTGTTTGGATGCTTTGCATATATGTTTCTTATACTATATAGAAGCAATAGATACCAAGATTTCAACCGTCTACCTGTTCCATTCAATGTTCTACTTGTCGAAAGTTACAAACAATTTCCGATAAAGGATTAACAATGGGGCTCGTTGTTCACTTAAACTTGAAGAACAAAAAAGTGGCGAATGGTACTGTTTGGATGCTTTGCATATATGTTTCTTAGACTATATAGAAGCAATATATACATTGATTTCAACCGTCTACCAGTTCCACTCATTGTTCTACTTGTCGCAAGTTACAAATAATTTCCGTTAAAGTGTTAACAATGGGGCTCGCTGTTCACTTAAACTTGAAGATCAAAAAATTGGCGATTGTTACTGTTTAGATGCTTTGCATATATGTTTCTTAGATTATATAGAAGCAATATATACAAATATTTCAACCGTCTAACTGTTCCATTCATTGTTCTACTTGTCGAAAATTACAAATAATTTACGATAAAGGATTAACCATTGGGGCTCATTGTTCACTTAAACTTGAAGAACAAAAAATTGGCGAATGGTACTGTTTGGATGCTTTGCGTACATGTTTCTTAGACTATATGGAAGCAATATATACAAAGATTTCAACCGTCTACCTGTTCCATTCATTGTTCTACTTGTCGAAATTTACAAATAATTTCCTTTAAAGGATTAACAATGGGGCTCGTTGTTCACTTAAACTTGAAGAACAAAAAAGTGGCGAATGGTACTGTTTGGATGCTTTGCATATATGTTTCTTAGACTATATAGAAGCAATATATACAAAGATTTCAACCGTCTACCTGTTCCATTCATTGTTCTACTTGTCGAAAGTTACAAATAATTTCCGATAAAGGATTAACAATGGGGCTCATTGTTCACTTAAACTTGAAGAACAAAAAATTGGCGAATGGTACTGTTTGGATGCTTTGCATATATGTTTCTTAGACTATATAGAAGCAATATATACAATGATTTCAACCGTCTACCTGTTCCATTCATTGTTCTACTTGTCGAAAGTTACAAATAATTTCCGTTAAGGGATTAGCAATGGGGATCGTAGTTTACTTAAACTTGAAGAACAAAAAATTGGCGAATTGTACAGTTTGGATGCTTTGCATATATGTTTCTTAGACTATATAGAAGCAATATATACAATGATTTCAACCGTCTACTTGTTCCATTCATTGTTCTACTTGTCGAAAGTTACAAATAATTTCCGTTAAGGGATTAACAATGGGGATCGTAGTTTACTTAAACTTGAAGAACAAAAAATTGGCGAATTGTACTGTTTGGATGCTTTGCATATATGTTTCTTAGACTATATAGAAGCAATATATACAATGATTTCAACCGTCTACCTGTTCCATTCATTGTTCTACTTGTCGAAAGTTACAAATAATTTCCGTTAAGGGATTAACAATGGGGATCGTAGTTTACTTAAACTTGAAGAACAAAAAATTGGCGAATGGTACTGTTTGGATGCTTTGCATATATGTTTCTTATACTATATAGAAGCAATAGATACAAAGATTTCAACCGTCTACCTGTTCCATTCAATGTTCTACTTGTCGAAAGTTACAAATAATTTCCGATAAAGTATTAACAATGGGCCTCGTTGTTCACTTAAACTTGAAGAACAAAAAATTGGCGACTGGTACTGTTTGGATGCTTTGCATATATGTTTCTTAGACTATATAGAAGCAATATATACAAAGATTTCAACCGTCTACCTGTTCCATTCATTGTTCTACTTGTCGAAAGTTACAAATAATTTCCGATAACGGATTAACCATTGGGGCTCATTGTTCACTTAAACTTGAAGAACAAGAAATTGGCGAATGGTACTGTCTGGATGCTCTGCATATATGTTTCTTAGACTATATAGAAGCAATATATACAATGATTTCAACAGTCTACCTGTTCCATTCATTGTTCTACTTTTCGAAAATTACAAATAATTTCCTTTAAAGGATTAACAATGGGGCTCGTTGTTCACTTAAACTTGAAGAACAAAAAATTGGCGAATGGTACTGTCTGGATGCTCTGCATATATGTTTCTTAGACTATATAGAAGCAATATATACAATGATTTCAACAGTCTACCTGTTCCATTCATTTTTCTACTTGTCGAAATTTACAAATAATTTCCTTTAAAGGATTAACAATGGGGCTCGAAGTTCACTTAAACTTGAAGAACAAAAAATTGGCGAATGGTACTGTTTGGATGCTTTGCATATATGATTCTTAGACTATATAGAAGCAATATATACAAAGATTTCAACCGTCTACCTGTTCCATTCATTGTTCTACTTGTCGAAATTTACAAATAATTTCCTTTAAAGGATTAACAATGGGGCTCGTTGTTCACTTAAACTTGAAGAACAAAAAAGTGGCGAATGGTACTGTTTGGATGCTTTGCATATATGTTTCTTAGACTATATAGAAGCAATATATACAATGATTTCAACCGTCTACCTGTTCCATTCATTGTTCTACTTGTCGAAAGTTACAAATAATTTCCGATAAAGGATTAACAATGGGGCTCATTGTTCACTTAAACTTGAAGAACAAAAAATTGGCGAATGGTACTGTTTGGATGCTTTGCATATATGTTTCTTAGACTATATAGAAGCAATATATACAAAGATTTCAACCGTCTACCTGTTCCATTCACTGTTCTACTTGTCGAAAGTTACAAATAATTTCCGTTAAGGGATTAACAATGGGGATCGTAGTTTACTTAAACTTGATGAACAAAAAATTGGCGAATTGTACTGTTTGGATACTTTGCATACATGTTTCTTAGACTATATAGAAGCAATATATACAAAGATTTCAACCGTCTACCTGTTCCTCTCATTGTTCTACTTGTCGAAAGTTACAAATAATTTCCTTTAAAGGATTAACAATGGGGCTCATTGTTCACTTAAACTTGAAGAACAAAAAATTGGCGAATTGTACTGTTTGGATGCTTTGCATATATGTTTCTTAGACTATATAGACGCAATATATACAATGATTTCAACAGTCTACCTGTTCCATTCATTGTTCTACTTGTCGAAAGTTACAAATAATTTCCGATAACGGATTAACCATTGGGGCTCATTGTTCACTTAAACTTGAAGAACAAGAAAATGGCGAATGGTACTGTCTGGATGCTCTGCATATATGTTTCTTAGACTATATAGAAGCAATATATACAATGATTTCAACAGTCTACCTGTTCCATTCATTTTTCTACTTGTCGAAATTTACAAATAATTTCCTTTAAAGGATTAACAATGGGGCTCGAAGTTCACTTAAACTTGAAGAACAAAAAATTGGCGAATGGTACTGTTTGGATGCTTTGCATATATGATTCTTAGACAATATAGAAGCAATATATACAAAGATTTCAACCGTCTACCTGTTCCATTCATTGTTCTACTTGTCGAAAGTTACAAATAATTTCCTTTAAAGGATTAACAATGGGGCTCATTGTTCACTTAAACTTGATAACAAAAAATTGGCGAATTGTACTGTTTGGATGCTTTGCATATCTGTTTCTTAGACTATATAGAAGCAATATATACAAAGATTTCAACCGTCTGGGTGTTCCAATCATTGTTCTACTTGTAGAAAGTAACAATTAATTTCCGTTAAAGGATTAACAATGGGGCTCGTAGTTCACTTAAACTTGAAGAACAAAAAATTGGCGAATTGTACTGTTTGAATGCTTTGCATATATGTTTCTTAGACTATTTAGAAGCAATATATAGAAAGATTTCACCCGTCTACCTGTACTATTCATTGTTCTACTTGTCGAAAGTTACAAATAATTTCCTTTAAAGGATTAACAATGGAGCTCGCAGTTCACTTAAACTTGAAGAACAAAAAATTGGCGAATGGTACTGTTTGGATGCTTTGCATATATGTTTCTTATACTATATAGAAGCAATAGATACAAAGATTTCAACCGTCTACCTGTTCCATTCAATGTTCTACTTGTCGAAAGTTATAAATAATTTCCGATAAAGGATTAACAATGGGGCTCATTGTTCACTTAAACTTGAAGAACAAAAAATTGGCGAATGGTACTGTTTGGATGCTTCGCATATAGGTTTCTTAGACTATATAGAAGCAACATATACAAAGATTTCAACCGTCTACCTGTTCTATTCATTGTTCATCTTGTCGAAAGTTACAAATAATTTCCGTTTCATGATTATCAATGATCCTCGTTGTTCACTTAAACTTGAAGGACAAAAAATTGGCGACTGGTACTGTTTGGATGCTTTGCATATATGTTTCTTAGACTATATAGAAGCAATATATAAAAAGATTTCAACCATCTACCAGTTCCATTCAGTGTTCTACTTGTCGAAAGTTACAAATAATTTCCGATAAGGGATTAACAATGGGGATCGTAGTTTACTAAAACTTGAAGAACAAAAAATTGGCGAATTGTACTGTTTGGATGCTTTGCATAAATGTTTCTTAGACTATATAGACGCAATATATGCAAGGATTTCAACCGTCTACCTGTTCCATTCATTGTTCTACTTGTCGAAAGTTACAAATAATTACCGATAAAGGATTAACCATTGGGGCTCATTGTTCACTTAAACTTGAAGAACAAAAAATTGGCGAATTGTACTGTTTGGATGCTTTGCATATATGTTTCTTAGACTATATAGAAGCAATATATACAAAGATTTCAACCGTCTACGTGTTCCATTCATTGTTCTACTTGCCGAAATTTACAAATAATTTCCTTTAAAGGATTAACAATGGGGCTCGTAGTTCACTTAAACTTGAAGAACAAAAAATTGGCGAATGGTACTGTTTGGATGCTTTGCATATATGTTTCTTAGACTATATAGAAGCAATATATACATTGATTTCAACCGTCTACCTGTTCCATTCATTGTTCTACTTGTCGAAAGTTACAAATAATTTCCGTTAAGGGATTAACAATGGGGATTGTAGTTTCACTTAAACTTGAAGAACAAAAAATTGGCGAATGGTACTGTGTGGATGCTTTGCATATATGTTTCTTAGACTATATGGAAGCAATATATACAAAGATTTCAACCGTCTACGTGTTCCAATCATTGTTCTACTTGTAGAAAGTTACAATTAATTTCCGTTAAAGGATTAACAATGGGGCTCGTAGTTCACTTAAACTTGAAGAACAAAAAATTGGCGAATTGTACTGTTTGGATGCTTTGCATATATGTTTCGTAGACTATATAGAAGCAATATATACATTGATTTCAACCGGCTACCTGTTCCATTCATTGTTCTACTTGTCGCAAGTTACAAATAATTTCCGTTAAAGTATTAACAATGGGGCTCGTAGTTCACTTAAACTTGAAGATCAAATAATTGGCGAATTGTACTGTTTGGACGCTTTGCATATATGTCTCTTAGACTATATAGAAGCAACATATACAAAGATTTCAACCGTCTACCTGTTCGATTCATTGTTCTACTTGTAGAAAGTTACAAATAATGTCCGTTTCATGATTATCAATGGGGCTCGTTGTTCACTTAAACTTGAAGAACAAAAAATTGGCGAATGGTACTGTTTGGATGCTTTGCATATATTTTTCTTAGATTATATAGAAGCAATATATACAAAGATTTCAACCGTCTACCTGTTCCATTCATTGTTCTACTTGTCGAAATTTACAAATAATTTCCTTTAAAGGATTAACAATGGGGCTCGTAGTTCACTTAAACTTGAAGAACAAAAAATTGGCGAATGGTACTGTTTGGATGCTTTGCGTACATGTTTCTTAGACTATATGGAAGCAATATATACAAAGATTTCAACCGTCTACGTGTTCCATTCATTGTTCTACTTGCCGAAATTTACAAATAATTTCCTTTAAAGGATTAACAATGGGGCTCGTAGTTCACTTAAACTTGAAGAACAAAAAATTGGCGAATGGTACTGTTTGGATGCTTTGCGTACATGTTTCTTAGACTATATGGAAGCAATATATACAAAGATTTCAACCGTCTACGTGTTCCATTCACTGTTCTACTTGTCGCAAGTTACAAATAATTTCCGTTAAAGGATTAACAATGGGGCTCGTAGTTCACATAAACTTGAAGAACAAAAAATTGGCGAATTGTACTGTTTGGATGCTTTGCATATATGTTTCGTAGACTATATAGAAGCAATATATACAATGATTTCAACCGTCTACATGATCCATTCATTGTTCTACTTGTCGAAATTTACAAATAATTTCCTTTAAAGGATTAACAATGGGGCTCGTTGTTCACTTAAACTTGAAGAACAAAAAATTGATGAATGGTAATGTTTGGATGCTTTGCATATATGTTTCTTAGACTATATAGAAGCAATATATACATTGATTTCAACCGTTTACCTGTTCCAATCATTGTTCTACTTGTCGAAATTTACAAATAATTTCCTTTAAAGGATTAACAATGGGGCTCGTTGTTCACTTAAACTTGAAGAACAATAAATTGGCGATTTGTACTGTTTGGATGCTTTGCATATATGTTTCTTAGATTATATAGAAGCAACATATACAAAGATTTCAACCGTCTACGTGTTCCAATCATTGTTGTACTTGTAGAAAGTTACAATTAATTTCCGTTAAAGGATTAACAATGGGGCTCGTAGTTAACTTAAACTTGAAGAAAAAAAAATTGGCGAATTGTACTGTTTGGATGCTTTGCATATATGTTTCGTAGACAATATAGAAGCAATATATATAATGATTTCAACCGTCTACCTGTTCGATTCATTGTTCTACTTGTAGAAAGTTACAAATAATGTCCGTTTCATGATTATCAATGGGGCTCGTTGTTCACTTAAACTTGAAGAACAAAAAATTGGCGAATGGTACTGTTTGGATGCTTTGCATATATTTTTCTTAGATTATATAGAAGCAATATATACAAAGATTTCAACCGTCTACCTGTTCCATTCATTGTTCTACTTGTCGAAATTTACAAATAATTTCCTTTAAAGGATTAACAATGGGGCTCGTAGTTCACTTAAACTTGAAGAACAAAAAATTGGCGAATGGTACTGTTTGGATGCTTTGCGTACATGTTTCTTAGACTATATGGAAGCAATATATACAAAGATTTCAACCGTCTACGTGTTCCATTCATTGTTCTACTTGCCGAAATTTACAAATAATTTCCTTTAAAGGATTAACAATGGGGCTCGTAGTTCACTTAAACTTGAAGAACAAAAAATTGGCGAATGGTACTGTTTGGATGCTTTGCGTACATGTTTCTTAGACTATATGGAAGCAATATATACAAAGATTTCAACCGTCTACGTGTTCCATTCACTGTTCTACTTGTCGCAAGTTACAAATAATTTCCGTTAAAGGATTAACAATGGGGCTCGTAGTTCACATAAACTTGAAGAACAAAAAATTGGCGAATTGTACTGTTTGGATGCTTTGCATATATGTTTCGTAGACTATATAGAAGCAATATATACAATGATTTCAACCGTCTACATGATCCATTCATTGTTCTACTTGTCGAAATTTACAAATAATTTCCTTTAAAGGATTAACAATGGGGCTCGTTGTTCACTTAAACTTGAAGAACAAAAAATTGATGAATGGTAATGTTTGGATGCTTTGCATATATGTTTCTTAGACTATATAGAAGCAATATATACATTGATTTCAACCGTTTACCTGTTCCAATCATTGTTCTACTTGTCGAAATTTACAAATAATTTCCTTTAAAGGATTAACAATGGGGCTCGTTGTTCACTTAAACTTGAAGAACAATAAATTGGCGATTTGTACTGTTTGGATGCTTTGCATATATGTTTCTTAGATTATATAGAAGCAACATATACAAAGATTTCAACCGTCTACGTGTTCCAATCATTGTTGTACTTGTAGAAAGTTACAATTAATTTCCGTTAAAGGATTAACAATGGGGCTCGTAGTTAACTTAAACTTGAAGAAAAAAAAATTGGCGAATTGTACTGTTTGGATGCTTTGCATATATGTTTCGTAGACAATATAGAAGCAATATATATAATGATTTCAACCGTCTACCTGTTCCATTCATTGTTCTACATGTCGAAAGTTACAAATAATTTCAGTTTCATGATTATCAATGGGGCTCGTTGTTCACTTAAACTTGAAGAACAAAAAATTGGCGAATGGTACTGTTTGGATGCTTTGCATATATGTTTCTTAGTCTATATAGAAGCAATATATACAAAGATTTCAACCGTCTACGTGTTCCAATCATTGTTCTACTTGTCGAAATTTACAAATAATTTCCTTTAAAGGATTAACAATGGGGCTCGTTGTTCACTTAAACTTGAAGAACAATAAATTGGCGAATTGTACTGTGTGGATGCTATGCATATATGTTTCTTAGACTATATAGAAGCAATATATATATAATGATTTCAACCGTCTACCTGTTCCATTCATTGTTCTACATGTCGAAAGTTACAAATAATTTCCGTTTCATGATTATCAATGGGGCTCGTTGTTCACTTAAACTTGAAGAACAAAAAATTGGCGAATGGTACTGTTTGGAAGCTTTGCATATATGTTTCTTAGACTATACGGAAGCAATATATACAAATATTTCAACCGTCTACCTGTTCCATTCATTGTTCTACTTGTCGAAAGTTAGAAATAATTTCCGATAAAGGATTAACAATCGGGCTCATTGTTCACTTAACCTTGAAGAACAAAAAATTGGCGAATGGTACTGTTTGGAAGCTTTGCATATATGTTTCTTAGACTATATGGAAGCAACATATACAAAGATTTCAACCGTCTACGTGTTCCAATCATTGTTCTACTTGTCGAAATTTACAAATAATTTCCTTTACAGGATTAACAATGGGGCTCGTTGTTCACTTAAACGTGAAGAACAATAAATTGGCGAATTGTACTATTTGGATGCTTTGCATATATGTTTCTTAGTCTATATAGAAGCAATATATACAAAGATTTCAGCCGTCTACGTGTTCCATTCATTGTTCTACTTGTCGAAAGTTAGAAATAATTTCCGATAAAGGATTAACAATCGGGCTCATTGTTCACTTAACCTTGAAGAACAAAAAATTGGCGAATGGTACTGTTTGGATGCTTTGCATATATGTTTCTTAGACTATACGGAAGCAATATATACAAATATTTCAACCGTCTACCTGTTCCATTCATTGTTCTACTTGTCGAAAGTTACAAATAATTTCCGATAAAGGAGTAACAATGGGGCTCATTGTTCACTTAAACTTGAAGAACAAAAAATTGGCGAATGGTACTGTTTGGATGCTTTGCATATATGTTTCTTAGACTATATGGAAGCAATATATAATAATATTTCAACCGTCTACGTGTTCCAATCATTGTTCTACTTGTCGAAATTTACAAATAATTTCCTGTAAAGGATTAACAATGGGGCTCGTTGTTCACTTAAACTTGAAGAACAATAAATTGGCGAATTGTACTGTGTGGATGCTATGCATATATGTTTCTTAGACTATATAGAAGCAATATATATATAATGATTTCAACCGTCTACCTGTTCCATTCACTGTTCTACATGTCGAAAGTTACAAATAATTTCCGTTTCATGATTATCAATGGGGCTCGTTGTTCACTTAAACTTGAAGAACAAAAAATTGGCGAATGGTACTGTTTGGATGCTTTGCATATATGTTTCATAGTCTATATAGAAGCAATATATACAAAGATTTCAACCGTCTAATTGTTCCAATTATTGATCTACTTGTAGAAAGTTACAAATAGTTTCCGATAAAGGATTAACAATGTGGCTCATTGTTCACTTAACCTTGAAGAACAAAAAATTGGCGAATGGTACTATTTGGATGCTTTACATATATGTTTCTTAGGTTATATAGAAGCAATATATACAAAGATTTCAACAGTTTACATGTTCCATTCATTGTTCTACTTGTCGAAAATTACAAATAATTTCCGATAAAGGATTAACCATTGGGGCTCATTGTTCACTTAAACTTGAAGAACAAAAAATTGGCGAATGGTAGTGTTTGGATGCTTTGCGTACATCTTTCTTAGACTATATGGAAGCAATATATACAAAGATTTCAACCGTCTACGTGTTCCAATCATTGTTCTACTTGTCGAAATTTGCAAATAATTTCCTTTAAAGGATGAACAATGGGGCTCGTTGTTCACTTAAACTTGAAGAACAATAAATTGGCGAATTGTACTGTTTGGATGCTTTGCATATATGTTTCTTAGTCTATATAGAAGCAATATATACAAAGATTTCAACCGTCTACGTGTTCCATTCATTGTTCTACTTGCCGAAAGTTAGAAATAATTTCCGATAAAGGATTAACAATGGGGCTCATTGTTCACTTAAACTTGAAGATCAAAAAATTGGCGAATGTTACTGTTTAGATGCTTTGCATATAGGTTCCTTAGACTATATAGAAGCAACATATACAAAGATTGCAACCGTCTACCTGTTCTATTTATTGTTCTTCTTGTCGAAAGTTACAAATAATTTCCGTTTCATGATTATCAATGGGCCTCGTTGTTCACTTAAACTTGAAGAACAATAAATTGGCCAATTGTACTGTTTGGATGCTTTGCGTACATGTTTCTTAGACTATATGGAAGCAATATATACAAAGATTTCAACCGTCTACGTGTTCCAATCATTGTTCTACTTGTCGTAATTTACAAATAATTTCCTTTAAAGGATTAACAATGGGGCTCGTTGTTCACTTAAACTTGAAGAACAATAAATTGGCGAATTGTACTGTTTGGATGCTTTGCATATTTGTTTCTTACACTAGATGGAAGCAATATATACAAAGATTTCAACCGTCTACCTGTTCCATTCATTGTTCTACTTGTCGAAAGTTACAAATAATTTCCGATAAAGGATTAACAATGGGGCTCATTGTTCACTTAACCTTTAAGAACAAAAAATTGGCGAATGGTTCTGTTTGGATGCTTTGCATATATGTTTCTTAGATTATATAGAAGCAATATATACAAAGATTTCAACCGTCTACGTGTCCCAATCATTGTTCTACGTGTAGAAAATTACAATTAATTTCCGTTAAAGGATTAACAATGGGGCTCATTGTTCACTTAAACTTGAAGAACAAAAAATTGGCGAATGGTACTGTTTGGATGCTTTGCATATATGTTTCTTAGACTATATGGAAGCAATATATACAAAGATTTCAACCGTCTACCTGTTCCATTCATTGTTCTACTTGTCGAAATTTACAAATAATTTCCTTTAAAGGATTAACAATGGGGCTCGTTGTTCACTTAAACTTGAAGAACAAAAAAGTGGCGAATGGTACTGTTTGGATGCTTTGCATATATGTTTCTTAGACTATATAGAAGCAATATATACATTGATTTCAACCGTCTACCAGTTCCACTCATTGTTCTAGTTATCGCAAGTTACAAATAATTTCCGTTAAAGTGTTAACAATGGGGCTCGCTGTTCACTTAAACTTGAAGATCAAAAAATTGGCGATTGTTACTGTTTAGATGCTTTGCATATATGTTTCTTAGATTATATAGAAGCAATATATACAAATATTTTAACCGTCTAACTGTTCCATTCATTGTTCTACTTGTCGAAAATTACAAATAATTTACGATAAAGGATTAACCATTGGGGCTCATTGTTCACTTAAACTTGAAGAACAAAAAATTGGCGAATGGTAATGTTTGGATGCTTTGCGTACATGTTTCTTAGACTATATGGAAGCAATATATACAAAGATTTCAACAGTCTACCTGTTCCATTCATTGTTCTACTTGTCGAAATTTACAAATAATTTCCTTTAAAGGATTAACAATGGGGCTCGTTGTTCACTTAAACTTGAAGAACAAAAAAGTGGCGAATGGTACTGTTTGGATGCTTTGCATATATGTTTCTTAGACTATATAGAAGCAATATATACAAAGATTTCAACCGTCTACCTGTTCCATTCATTGTTCTACTTGTCGAAAGTTACAAATAATTTCCGATAAAGGATTAACAATGGGGCTCATTGTTCACTTAAACTTGAAGAACAAAAAATTGGCGAATGGTACTGTTTGGATGCTTTGCATATATGTTTCTTAGACTATATAGAAGCAATATATACAATGATTTCAACCGTCTACCTGTTCCATTCATTGTTCTACTTGTCGAAAGTTACAAATAATTTCCGTTAAGGGATTAGCAATGGGGATCGTAGCTTACTTAAACTTGAAGAACAAAAAATTGGCGAATTGTACTGTTTGGATGCTTTGCATATATGTTTCTTAGACTATATAGAAGCAATATATACAAAGATTTCAACCGTCTACCTGTTCCATTCATTGTTCCACTTGTCGAAAGTTACAAATAATTTCCGATAAAGGATTAACCATTGGGGCTCATTGTTCACTTAAACTTGAAGAACAAAAAATTGGCGAATTGTACTGTTTGGATGCTTTGAATATATGTTTCTTATACTATATGGAAGCAATATATACAAAGATTTCAACCGTCCACGTGTTCCAATCATTGTTCTACTTGTCGAAATTTACAAATAATCTCCGATAAAGGATTAACAATCGGGCTCATTGTTCACTTAACCTTGAAGAACAAAAAATTGGCGAATGGTACTGTTTGGATGCTTTGCATATATGTTTCTTAGACTATACGGAAGCAATATATACAAATATTTCAACCGTCTACCTGTTCCATTCATTGATCTACATGTCGAAAGTTACAAATAATTTCCGTTTCATGATTATCAATGGGGCTCGTTGTTCACTTAAACTTGAAGAACAAAAAATTGGCGAATGGTACTGTTTGGATGCTTTGCATATATGTTTCTTAGACTATATGGAAGCAATATATACAAAGATTTCAACCGTCTGCGTGTTCCAATCATTGTTCTACTTGTAGAAAGTTACAATTAATTTCCGTTAAAGGATTAACAATGGGGCTCGTAGTTCACTTAAACTTGAAGAACAAAAAATTGGCGAATGGTACTGTTTGGATGCTTTGCGTACATGTTTCTTAGACTATATGGAAGCAATATATACAAAGATTTCAACCGTCTACGTGTTCCAATCATTGTTCTACTTGTAGAAAGTTACAATTAATTTCCGTTAAAGGATTAACAATGGGGCTCGTTGTTCACTTAAACTTGAAGAACAAAAAATTGGCGAATGGTACTGTTTGGATGCTTTGCATATATGTTTCTTAGTCTATATAGAAGCAATATATACAAAGATTTCAACCGTCTACCTGTTCCATTCATTGTTCCACTTGTCGAAAGTTACAAATAATTTCCGATAAAGGATTAACCATTGGGGCTCATTGTTCACTTAAACTTGAAGAACAAAAAATTGGCGAATGGTACTGTTTGGATGCTTTGCATATATGTTTCTTAGGTTATATAGAAGCAATATATCCAAAGAATTCAACCGTTTACATGTTCCATTCATTATTCTACTTGTCGAAAATTACAAATAATTTCCGATAAAGGATTAACCATTGGGGCTCATTGTTCACTTAAACTTGAAGAACAAAAAATTGGCGAATGGTACTGTTTGGATGCTTTGCGTACATGTTTCTTAGACTATATAGAAGCAATATATACAAATATTTCAACCGTCTACGTGTTCCAATCATTGTTCTACTTGTAGAAAGTTACAAATAATTTCCGATAAAGGATTAACAATGGGGCTCATTGTTCACTTAACCTTGAAGAACAAAAAATTGGCGAATGGTACTGTTTGGATGCTTTGCATATATGTTTCTTAGACTATATGGAAGCAATATATACAAATATTTCAACCGTCTACGTGTTCCAATCATTGTTCTACTTGTCGTAATTTACAAATAATTTCCTTTAAAGGATTAACAATGGGGCTCGTTGTTCACTTAAACTTGAAGAACAATAAATTGGCGAATTGTACTGTTTGGATGCTTTGCATATTTGTTTCTTACACTAGATGGAAGCAATATATACAAAGATTTCAACCGTCTACCTGTTCCATTCATTGTTCTACTTGTCGAAAGTTACAAATAATTTCCGATAAAGGATTAACAATGGGGCTCATTGTTCACTTAACCTTTAAGAACAAAAAATTGGCGAATGGTTCTGTTTGGATGCTTTGCATATATGTTTCTTAGATTATATAGAAGCAATATATACAAAGATTTCAACCGTCTACGTGTCCCAATCATTGTTCTACGTGTAGAAAATTACAATTAATTTCCGTTAAAGGATTAACAATGGGGCTCATTGTTCACTTAAACTTGAAGAACAAAAAATTGGCGAATGGTACTGTTTGGATGCTTTGCATATATGTTTCTTAGACTATATGGAAGCAATATATACAAAGATTTCAACCGTCTACCTGTTCCATTCATTGTTCTACTTGTCGAAATTTACAAATAATTTCCTTTAAAGGATTAACAATGGGGCTCGTTGTTCACTTAAACTTGAAGAACAAAAAAGTGGCGAATGGTACTGTTTGGATGCTTTGCATATATGTTTCTTAGACTATATAGAAGCAATATATACATTGATTTCAACCGTCTACCAGTTCCACTCATTGTTCTAGTTATCGCAAGTTACAAATAATTTCCGTTAAAGTGTTAACAATGGGGCTCGCTGTTCACTTAAACTTGAAGATCAAAAAATTGGCGATTGTTACTGTTTAGATGCTTTGCATATATGTTTCTTAGATTATATAGAAGCAATATATACAAATATTTTAACCGTCTAACTGTTCCATTCATTGTTCTACTTGTCGAAAATTACAAATAATTTACGATAAAGGATTAACCATTGGGGCTCATTGTTCACTTAAACTTGAAGAACAAAAAATTGGCGAATGGTAATGTTTGGATGCTTTGCGTACATGTTTCTTAGACTATATGGAAGCAATATATACAAAGATTTCAACAGTCTACCTGTTCCATTCATTGTTCTACTTGTCGAAATTTACAAATAATTTCCTTTAAAGGATTAACAATGGGGCTCGTTGTTCACTTAAACTTGAAGAACAAAAAAGTGGCGAATGGTACTGTTTGGATGCTTTGCATATATGTTTCTTAGACTATATAGAAGCAATATATACAAAGATTTCAACCGTCTACCTGTTCCATTCATTGTTCTACTTGTCGAAAGTTACAAATAATTTCCGATAAAGGATTAACAATGGGGCTCATTGTTCACTTAAACTTGAAGAACAAAAAATTGGCGAATGGTACTGTTTGGATGCTTTGCATATATGTTTCTTAGACTATATAGAAGCAATATATACAATGATTTCAACCGTCTACCTGTTCCATTCATTGTTCTACTTGTCGAAAGTTACAAATAATTTCCGTTAAGGGATTAGCAATGGGGATCGTAGCTTACTTAAACTTGAAGAACAAAAAATTGGCGAATTGTACTGTTTGGATGCTTTGCATATATGTTTCTTAGACTATATAGAAGCAATATATACAAAGATTTCAACCGTCTACCTGTTCCATTCATTGTTCCACTTGTCGAAAGTTACAAATAATTTCCGATAAAGGATTAACCATTGGGGCTCATTGTTCACTTAAACTTGAAGAACAAAAAATTGGCGAATTGTACTGTTTGGATGCTTTGAATATATGTTTCTTATACTATATGGAAGCAATATATACAAAGATTTCAACCGTCCACGTGTTCCAATCATTGTTCTACTTGTCGAAATTTACAAATAATCTCCGATAAAGGATTAACAATCGGGCTCATTGTTCACTTAACCTTGAAGAACAAAAAATTGGCGAATGGTACTGTTTGGATGCTTTGCATATATGTTTCTTAGACTATACGGAAGCAATATATACAAATATTTCAACCGTCTACCTGTTCCATTCATTGATCTACATGTCGAAAGTTACAAATAATTTCCGTTTCATGATTATCAATGGGGCTCGTTGTTCACTTAAACTTGAAGAACAAAAAATTGGCGAATGGTACTGTTTGGATGCTTTGCATATATGTTTCTTAGACTATATGGAAGCAATATATACAAAGATTTCAACCGTCTGCGTGTTCCAATCATTGTTCTACTTGTAGAAAGTTACAATTAATTTCCGTTAAAGGATTAACAATGGGGCTCGTAGTTCACTTAAACTTGAAGAACAAAAAATTGGCGAATGGTACTGTTTGGATGCTTTGCGTACATGTTTCTTAGACTATATGGAAGCAATATATACAAAGATTTCAACCGTCTACGTGTTCCAATCATTGTTCTACTTGTAGAAAGTTACAATTAATTTCCGTTAAAGGATTAACAATGGGGCTCGTTGTTCACTTAAACTTGAAGAACAAAAAATTGGCGAATGGTACTGTTTGGATGCTTTGCATATATGTTTCTTAGTCTATATAGAAGCAATATATACAAAGATTTCAACCGTCTACCTGTTCCATTCATTGTTCCACTTGTCGAAAGTTACAAATAATTTCCGATAAAGGATTAACCATTGGGGCTCATTGTTCACTTAAACTTGAAGAACAAAAAATTGGCGAATGGTACTGTTTGGATGCTTTGCATATATGTTTCTTAGGTTATATAGAAGCAATATATCCAAAGAATTCAACCGTTTACATGTTCCATTCATTATTCTACTTGTCGAAAATTACAAATAATTTCCGATAAAGGATTAACCATTGGGGCTCATTGTTCACTTAAACTTGAAGAACAAAAAATTGGCGAATGGTACTGTTTGGATGCTTTGCGTACATGTTTCTTAGACTATATAGAAGCAATATATACAAATATTTCAACCGTCTACGTGTTCCAATCATTGTTCTACTTGTAGAAAGTTACAAATAATTTCCGATAAAGGATTAACAATGGGGCTCATTGTTCACTTAACCTTGAAGAACAAAAAATTGGCGAATGGTACTGTTTGGATGCTTTGCATATATGTTTCTTAGACTATATGGAAGCAATATATACAAATATTTCAACCGTCTACGTGTTCCAATCATTGTTCTACTTGTCGAAAATTACAAATAATTTCCGATAAAGGATTAACCATTGGGGCTCGTTGTTCACTTAAACTTGAAGAACAATAAATTGGCGAATTGTACTGTTTGGATGCTTTGCATATGTGTTTCTTAGACTATATAGGCGCAATATATACAAGGATTTCAACCGTCTACCTGTTCCATTCAATGTTGTACTTGTCGAAAGTTACAAATAATTTCCGATAAAGGATTAACAATGGGGCTCATTGTTCACTTAAACTTGAAGAACAAAAAATTGGCGAATGGTACTGTTTGGATGCTTTGCATATATGTTTCTTAGACTATATGGAAGCAATATATACAAAGATTTCAACCGTCTATGTGTTCCAATCATTGTTCTACTTGTCGAAAGTTACAAATAATTTCCTTTAAAGGATTAACAATGGGGCTCGTAGTTCACTTAAACTTGAAGAACAAAAAATTGGCGAATGGTACTGTTTGGATGCTTTGCATATATGTTTCTTATACTATATAGAAGCAATATATACAATGATTTGAACAGTCTACCTGTTCCATTCATTGTTCTACTTGTCGAAAGTTACAAATAATTTCCTTTAAAGGATTAACAATGGGGCTCGTAGTTCACTTAAACTTGAAGAACAAAAAATTGTCGAATGGTACTGTTTGGATGCTTTGCATATATGTTTCTTATACTATATAGAAGCAATAGATACCAAGATTTCAACCGTCTACCTGTTCCATTCAATGTTCTACTTGTCGAAAGTTACAAACAATTTCCGATAAAGGATTAACAATGGGGCTCGTTGTTCACTTAAACTTGAAGAACAAAAAAGTGGCGAATGGTACTGTTTGGATGCTTTGCATATATGTTTCTTAGACTATATAGAAGCAATATATACATTGATTTCAACCGTCTACCAGTTCCACTCATTGTTCTACTTGTCGCAAGTTACAAATAATTTCCGTTAAAGTGTTAACAATGGGGCTCGCTGTTCACTTAAACTTGAAGATCAAAAAATTGGCGATTGTTACTGTTTAGATGCTTTGCATATATGTTTCTTAGATTATATAGAAGCAATATATACAAATATTTCAACCGTCTAACTGTTCCATTCATTGTTCTACTTGTCGAAAATTACAAATAATTTACGATAAAGGATTAACCATTGGGGCTCATTGTTCACTTAAACTTGAAGAACAAAAAATTGGCGAATGGTACTGTTTGGATGCTTTGCGTACATGTTTCTTAGACTATATGGAAGCAATATATACAAAGATTTCAACCGTCTACCTGTTCCATTCATTGTTCTACTTGTCGAAATTTACAAATAATTTCCTTTAAAGGATTAACAATGGGGCTCGTTGTTCACTTAAACTTGAAGAACAAAAAAGTGGCGAATGGTACTGTTTGGATGCTTTGCATATATGTTTCTTAGACTATATAGAAGCAATATATACAAAGTTTTCAACCGTCTAACTGTTCCATTCATTGTTCTACTTGTCGAAAGTTACAAATAATTTCCGATAAAGGATTAACAATGGGGCTCATTGTTCACTTAAACTTAAAGAACAAAAAATTGGCGAATGGTACTGTTTGGATGCTTTGCATATATGTTTCTTAGACTATATAGAAGCAATATATACAATGATTTCAACCGTCTACCTGTTCCATTCATTGTTCTACTTGTCGAAAGTTACAAATAATTTCCGTTAAGGCATTAACAATGGGGATCGTAGTTCACATAAACTTGAAGAACAAAAAATTGGCGAATTGTACTGTTTGGATGCTTTGCATATATGTTTCGTAGACTATATAGAAGCAATATATACAATGATTTCAACCGTCTACATGATCCATTCATTGTTCTACTTGTCGAAATTTACAAATAATTTCCTTTAAAGGATTAACAATGGGGCTCGTTGTTCACTTAAACTTGAAGAACAAAAAATTGATGAATGGTAATGTTTGGATGCTTTGCATATATGTTTCTTAGACTATATAGAAGCAATATATACATTGATTTCAACCGTTTACCTGTTCCTATCATTGTTCTACTTGTCGAAATTTACAAATAATTTCCTTTAAAGGATTAACAATGGGGCTCGTTGTTCACTTAAACTTGAAGAACAATAAATTGGCGATTTGTACTGTTTGGATGCTTTGCATATATGTTTCTTAGATTATATAGAAGCAACATATACAAAGATTTCAACCGTCTACGTGTTCCAATCATTGTTGTACTTGTAGAAAGTTACAATTAATTTCCGTTAAAGGATTAACAATGGGGCTCGTAGTTAACTTAAACTTGAAGAAAAAAAAATTGGCGAATTGTACTGTTTGGATGCTTTGCATATATGTTTCGTAGACAATATAGAAGCAATATATATAATGATTTCAACCGTCTACCTGTTCCATTCATTGTTCTACATGTCGAAAGTTACAAATAATTTCAGTTTCATGATTATCAATGGGGCTCGTTGTTCACTTAAACTTGAAGAACAAAAAATTGGCGAATGGTACTGTTTGGATGCTTTGCATATATGTTTCTTAGTCTATATAGAAGCAATATATACAAAGATTTCAACCGTCTACCTGTTCCAATCATTGTTCTACTTGTCAAAATTTACAAATAATTTCCTTTAAAGGATTAACAATGGGGCTCGTTGTTCACTTAAACTTGAAGAACAATAAATTGGCGAATTGTACTGTGTGGATGCTATGCATATATGTTTCTTAGACTATATAGAAGCAATATATATATAATGATTTCAACCGTCTACCTGTTCCATTCATTGTTCTACATGTCGAAAGTTACAAATAATTTCCGTTTCATGATTATCAATGGGGCTCGTTGTTCACTTAAACTTGAAGAACAAAAAATTGGCGAATGGTACTGTTTGGATGCTTTGCATATATGTTTCTTAGACTATATAGAAGCAATATATACAAAGATTTCAACCGTCTACGTGTTCCAATCATTGTTCTACTTGTCGAAATTTGCAAATAATTTCCTTTAAAGGATGAACAATGGGGCTCGTTGTTCACTTAAACTTGAAGAACAATAAATTGGCGAATTGAACTGTTTGGATGCTTTGCATATATGTTTCTTAGTCTATATAGAAGCAATATATACAAAGATTTCAACCGTCTACGTGTTCCATTCATTGTTCTACTTGCCGAAAGTTAGAAATAATTTCCGATAAAGGATTAACAATGGGACTCATTGTTCACTTAAACTTGCAGATCAAAAAATTGGCGAATGTTACTGTTTCGATGCTTTGCATATAGGTTCCTTAGACTATATAGAAGCAACATATACAAAGATTGCAACCGTCTACCTGTTCTATTTATTGTTCTTCTTGTCGAAAGTTACAAATAATTTCCGTTTCATGATTCTCAATTGGCCTCGTTGTTCACTTAAACTTGAAGAACAATAAATTGGCGAATTGTACTGTTTCGATGCTTTGCGTACATGTTTCTTAGACTATATGGAAGCAATATATACAAAGATTTCAACCGTCTACGTGTTCCAATCATTGTTCTACTTGTCGAAATTTACAAATAATTTCCTTTAAAGGATTAACAATGGGGCTCGTTGTTCACTTAAACTTGAAGAACAATAAATTGGCGAATTGTACTGTTTGGATGCTTTGCGTACATGTTTCTTAGACTATATGGAAGCAATATATACAAAGATTTCAACCGTCTACGCGTTCCAATATTTGATCTACTTGTAGAAAGTTACAAATAGTTTCCGATAAAGGATTAACAATGTGGCTCATTGTTCACTTAACCTTGAAGAACAAAAAATTGGCGAATGGTACTGTTTGGATGCTTTGCATATATGTTTCTTAGGTTATATAGAAGCAATATACCCAAAGAATTCAACCGTTTACATGTTCCATTCATTATTCTACTTGTCGAAAATTACAAATAATTTCCGATAAAGGATTAACCATTGGGGCTCATTGTTCACTTAAACTTGAAGAACAAAAAATTGGCGAATGGTACTGTTTGGATGCTTTGCGTACATGTTTCTTAGACTATATGGAAGCAATATATACAAAGATTTCAACCGTCTACGTGTTCCAATCATTGTTCTACTTGTCGAAATTTACAAATAATTTCCTTTACAGGATTAACAATGGGGCTCGTTGTTCACTTAAACGTGAAGAACAATAAATTGGCGAATTGTACTATTTGGATGCTTTGCATATATGTTTCTTAGTCTATATAGAAGCAATATATACAAAGATTTCAGCCGTCTACGTGTTCCATTCATTGTTCTACTTGTCGAAAGTTAGAAATAATTTCCGATAAAGGATTAACAATCGGGCTCATTGTTCACTTAACCTTGAAGAACAAAAAATTGGCGAATGGTACTGTTTGGATGCTTTGCATATATGTTTCTTAGACTATACGGAAGCAATATATACAAATATTTCAACCGTCTACCTGTTCCATTCATTGTTCTACTTGTCGAAAGTTACAAATAATTTCCGATAAAGGAGTAACAATGGGGCTCATTGTTCACTTAAACTTGAAGAACAAAAAATTGGCGAATGGTACTGTTTGGATGCTTTGCATATATGTTTCTTAGACTATATGGAAGCAATATATAATAATATTTCAACCGTCTACGTGTTCCAATCATTGTTCTACTTGTCGAAATTTACAAATAATTTCCTGTAAAGGATTAACAATGGGGCTCGTTGTTCACTTAAACTTGAAGAACAATAAATTGGCGAATTGTACTGTGTGGATGCTATGCATATATGTTTCTTAGACTATATAGAAGCAATATATATATAATGATTTCAACCGTCTACCTGTTCCATTCACTGTTCTACATGTCGAAAGTTACAAATAATTTCCGTTTCATGATTATCAATGGGGCTCGTTGTTCACTTAAACTTGAAGAACAAAAAATTGGCGAATGGTACTGTTTGGATGCTTTGCATATATGTTTCTTAGTCTATATAGAAGCAATATATACAAAGATTTCAACCGTCTAATTGTTCCAATTATTGATCTACTTGTAGAAAGTTACAAATAGTTTCCGATAAAGGATTAACAATGTGGCTCATTGTTCACTTAACCTTGAAGAACAAAAAATTGGCGAATGGTACTATTTGGATGCTTTACATATATGTTTCTTAGGTTATATAGAAGCAATATATACAAAGATTTCAACCGTTTACATGTTCCATTCATTGTTCTACTTGTCGAAAATTACAAATAATTTCCGATAAAGGATTAACCATTGGGGCTCATTGTTCACTTAAACTTGAAGAACAAAAAATTGGCGAATGTTAGTGTTTGGATGGTTTGCGTACATCTTTCTTAGACTATATGGAAGCAATATATACAAAGATTTCAACCGTCTACGTGTTCCAATCATTGTTCTACTTGTCGAAATTTGCAAATAATTTCCTTTAAAGGATGAACAATGGGGCTCGTTGTTCACTTAAACTTGAAGAACAATAAATTGGCGAATTGTACTGTTTGGATGCTTTGCATATATGTTTCTTAGTCTATATAGAAGCAATATATACAAAGATTTCAACCGTCTACGTGTTCCATTCATTGTTCTACTTGCCGAAAGTTAGAAATAATTTCCGATAAAGGATTAACAATGGGGCTCATTGTTCACTTAAACTTGAAGATCAAAAAATTGGCGAATGTTACTGTTTAGATGCTTTGCATATAGGTTCCTTAGACTATATAGAAGCAACATATACAAAGATTGCAACCGTCTACCTGTTCTATTTATTGTTCTTCTTGTCGAAAGTTACAAATAATTTCCGTTTCATGATTATCAATGGGCCTCGTTGTTCACTTAAACTTGAAGAACAATAAATTGGCCAATTGTACTGTTTGGATGCTTTGCGTACATGTTTCTTAGACTATATGGAAGCAATATATACAAAGATTTCAACCGTCTACGTGTTCCAATCATTGTTCTACTTGTCGTAATTTACAAATAATTTCCTTTAAAGGATTAACAATGGGGCTCGTTGTTCACTTAAACTTGAAGAACAATAAATTGGCGAATTGTACTGTTTGGATGCTTTGCATATTTGTTTCTTACACTAGATGGAAGCAATATATACAAAGATTTCAACCGTCTACCTGTTCCATTCATTGTTCTACTTGTCGAAAGTTACAAATAATTTCCGATAAAGGATTAACAATGGGGCTCATTGTTCACTTAACCTTTAAGAACAAAAAATTGGCGAATGGTTCTGTTTGGATGCTTTGCATATATGTTTCTTAGATTATATAGAAGCAATATATACAAAGATTTCAACCGTCTACGTGTCCCAATCATTGTTCTACGTGTAGAAAATTACAATTAATTTCCGTTAAAGGATTAACAATGGGGCTCATTGTTCACTTAAACTTGAAGAACAAAAAATTGGCGAATGGTACTGTTTGGATGCTTTGCATATATGTTTCTTAGACTATATGGAAGCAATATATACAAAGATTTCAACCGTCTACCTGTTCCATTCATTGTTCTACTTGTCGAAATTTACAAATAATTTCCTTTAAAGGATTAACAATGGGGCTCGTTGTTCACTTAAACTTGAAGAACAAAAAAGTGGCGAATGGTACTTTTTGGATGCTTTGCATATATGTTTCTTAGACTATATAGAAGCAATATATACATTGATTTCAACCGTCTACCAGTTCCACTCATTGTTCTAGTTATCGCAAGTTACAAATAATTTCCGTTAAAGTGTTAACAATGGGGCTCGCTGTTCACTTAAACTTGAAGATCAAAAAATTGGCGATTGTTACTGTTTAGATGCTTTGCATATATGTTTCTTAGATTATATAGAAGCAATATATACAAATATTTTAACCGTCTAACTGTTCCATTCATTGTTCTACTTGTCGAAAATTACAAATAATTTACGATAAAGGATTAACCATTGGGGCTCATTGTTCACTTAAACTTGAAGAACAAAAAATTGGCGAATGGTAATGTTTGGATGCTTTGCGTACATGTTTCTTAGACTATATGGAAGCAATATATACAAAGATTTCAACAGTCTACCTGTTCCATTCATTGTTCTACTTGTCGAAATTTACAAATAATTTCCTTTAAAGGATTAACAATGGGGCTCGTTGTTCACTTAAACTTGAAGAACAAAAAAGTGGCGAATGGTACTGTTTGGATGCTTTGCATATATGTTTCTTAGACTATATAGAAGCAATATATACAAAGATTTCAACCGTCTACCTGTTCCATTCATTGTTCTACTTGTCGAAAGTTACAAATAATTTCCGATAAAGGATTAACAATGGGGCTCATTGTTCACTTAAACTTGAAGAACAAAAAATTGGCGAATGGTACTGTTTGGATGCTTTGCATATATGTTTCTTAGACTATATAGAAGCAATATATACAATGATTTCAACCGTCTACCTGTTCCATTCATTGTTCTACTTGTCGAAAGTTACAAATAATTTCCGTTAAGGGATTAGCAATGGGGATCGTAGCTTACTTAAACTTGAAGAACAAAAAATTGGCGAATTGTACTGTTTGGATGCTTTGCATATATGTTTCTTAGACTATATAGAAGCAATATATACAAAGATTTCAACCGTCTACCTGTTCCATTCATTGTTCCACTTGTCGAAAGTTACAAATAATTTCCGATAAAGGATTAACCATTGGGGCTCATTGTTCACTTAAACTTGAAGAACAAAAAATTGGCGAATTGTACTGTTTGGATGCTTTGAATATATGTTTCTTATACTATATGGAAGCAATATATACAAAGATTTCAACCGTCCACGTGTTCCAATCATTGTTCTACTTGTCGAAATTTACAAATAATCTCCGATAAAGGATTAACAATCGGGCTCATTGTTCACTTAACCTTGAAGAACAAAAAATTGGCGAATGGTACTGTTTGGATGCTTTGCATATATGTTTCTTAGACTATACGGAAGCAATATATACAAATATTTCAACCGTCTACCTGTTCCATTCATTGATCTACATGTCGAAAGTTACAAATAATTTCCGTTTCATGATTATCAATGGGGCTCGTTGTTCACTTAAACTTGAAGAACAAAAAATTGGCGAATGGTACTGTTTGGATGCTTTGCATATATGTTTCTTAGACTATATGGAAGCAATATATACAAAGATTTCAACCGTCTGCGTGTTCCAATCATTGTTCTACTTGTAGAAAGTTACAATTAATTTCCGTTAAAGGATTAACAATGGGGCTCGTAGTTCACTTAAACTTGAAGAACAAAAAATTGGCGAATGGTACTGTTTGGATGCTTTGCGTACATGTTTCTTAGACTATATGGAAGCAATATATACAAAGATTTCAACCGTCTACGTGTTCCAATCATTGTTCTACTTGTAGAAAGTTACAATTAATTTCCGTTAAAGGATTAACAATGGGGCTCGTTGTTCACTTAAACTTGAAGAACAAAAAATTGGCGAATGGTACTGTTTGGATGCTTTGCATATATGTTTCTTAGTCTATATAGAAGCAATATATACAAAGATTTCAACCGTCTACCTGTTCCATTCATTGTTCCACTTGTCGAAAGTTACAAATAATTTCCGATAAAGGATTAACCATTGGGGCTCATTGTTCACTTAAACTTGAAGAACAAAAAATTGGCGAATGGTACTGTTTGGATGCTTTGCATATATGTTTCTTAGGTTATATAGAAGCAATATATCCAAAGAATTCAACCGTTTACATGTTCCATTCATTATTCTACTTGTCGAAAATTACAAATAATTTCCGATAAAGGATTAACCATTGGGGCTCATTGTTCACTTAAACTTGAAGAACAAAAAATTGGCGAATGGTACTGTTTGGATGCTTTGCGTACATGTTTCTTAGACTATATAGAAGCAATATATACAAATATTTCAACCGTCTACGTGTTCCAATCATTGTTCTACTTGTAGAAAGTTACAAATAATTTCCGATAAAGGATTAACAATGGGGCTCATTGTTCACTTAACCTTGAAGAACAAAAAATTGGCGAATGGTACTGTTTGGATGCTTTGCATATATGTTTCTTAGACTATATGGAAGCAATATATACAAATATTTCAACCGTCTACGTGTTCCAATCATTGTTCTACTTGTCGAAAATTACAAATAATTTCCGATAAAGGATTAACCATTGGGGCTCGTTGTTCACTTAAACTTGAAGAACAATAAATTGGCGAATTGTACTGTTTGGATGCTTTGCATATGTGTTTCTTAGACTATATAGGCGCAATATATACAAGGATTTCAACCGTCTACCTGTTCCATTCAATGTTGTACTTGTCGAAAGTTACAAATAATTTCCGATAAAGGATTAACAATGGGGCTCATTGTTCACTTAAACTTGAAGAACAAAAAATTGGCGAATGGTACTGTTTGGATGCTTTGCATATATGTTTCTTAGACTATATGGAAGCAATATATACAAAGATTTCAACCGTCTATGTGTTCCAATCATTGTTCTACTTGTCGAAAGTTACAAATAATTTCCTTTAAAGGATTAACAATGGGGCTCGTAGTTCACTTAAACTTGAAGAACAAAAAATTGGCGAATGGTACTGTTTGGATGCTTTGCATATATGTTTCTTATACTATATAGAAGCAATATATACAATGATTTGAACAGTCTACCTGTTCCATTCATTGTTCTACTTGTCGAAAGTTACAAATAATTTCCTTTAAAGGATTAACAATGGGGCTCGTAGTTCACTTAAACTTGAAGAACAAAAAATTGTCGAATGGTACTGTTTGGATGCTTTGCATATATGTTTCTTATACTATATAGAAGCAATAGATACCAAGATTTCAACCGTCTACCTGTTCCATTCAATGTTCTACTTGTCGAAAGTTACAAACAATTTCCGATAAAGGATTAACAATGGGGCTCGTTGTTCACTTAAACTTGAAGAACAAAAAAGTGGCGAATGGTACTGTTTGGATGCTTTGCATATATGTTTCTTAGACTATATAGAAGCAATATATACATTGATTTCAACCGTCTACCAGTTCCACTCATTGTTCTACTTGTCGCAAGTTACAAATAATTTCCGTTAAAGTGTTAACAATGGGGCTCGCTGTTCACTTAAACTTGAAGATCAAAAAATTGGCGATTGTTACTGTTTAGATGCTTTGCATATATGTTTCTTAGATTATATAGAAGCAATATATACAAATATTTCAACCGTCTAACTGTTCCATTCATTGTTCTACTTGTCGAAAATTACAAATAATTTACGATAAAGGATTAACCATTGGGGCTCATTGTTCACTTAAACTTGAAGAACAAAAAATTGGCGAATGGTACTGTTTGGATGCTTTGCGTACATGTTTCTTAGACTATATGGAAGCAATATATACAAAGATTTCAACCGTCTACCTGTTCCATTCATTGTTCTACTTGTCGAAATTTACAAATAATTTCCTTTAAAGGATTAACAATGGGGCTCGTTGTTCACTTAAACTTGAAGAACAAAAAAGTGGCGAATGGTACTGTTTGGATGCTTTGCATATATGTTTCTTAGACTATATAGAAGCAATATATACAAAGTTTTCAACCGTCTAACTGTTCCATTCATTGTTCTACTTGTCGAAAGTTACAAATAATTTCCGATAAAGGATTAACAATGGGGCTCATTGTTCACTTAAACTTAAAGAACAAAAAATTGGCGAATGGTACTGTTTGGATGCTTTGCATATATGTTTCTTAGACTATATAGAAGCAATATATACAATGATTTCAACCGTCTACCTGTTCCATTCATTGTTCTACTTGTCGAAAGTTACAAATAATTTCCGTTAAGGCATTAACAATGGGGATCGTAGTTCACATAAACTTGAAGAACAAAAAATTGGCGAATTGTACTGTTTGGATGCTTTGCATATATGTTTCGTAGACTATATAGAAGCAATATATACAATGATTTCAACCGTCTACATGATCCATTCATTGTTCTACTTGTCGAAATTTACAAATAATTTCCTTTAAAGGATTAACAATGGGGCTCGTTGTTCACTTAAACTTGAAGAACAAAAAATTGATGAATGGTAATGTTTGGATGCTTTGCATATATGTTTCTTAGACTATATAGAAGCAATATATACATTGATTTCAACCGTTTACCTGTTCCTATCATTGTTCTACTTGTCGAAATTTACAAATAATTTCCTTTAAAGGATTAACAATGGGGCTCGTTGTTCACTTAAACTTGAAGAACAATAAATTGGCGATTTGTACTGTTTGGATGCTTTGCATATATGTTTCTTAGATTATATAGAAGCAACATATACAAAGATTTCAACCGTCTACGTGTTCCAATCATTGTTGTACTTGTAGAAAGTTACAATTAATTTCCGTTAAAGGATTAACAATGGGGCTCGTAGTTAACTTAAACTTGAAGAAAAAAAAATTGGCGAATTGTACTGTTTGGATGCTTTGCATATATGTTTCGTAGACAATATAGAAGCAATATATATAATGATTTCAACCGTCTACCTGTTCCATTCATTGTTCTACATGTCGAAAGTTACAAATAATTTCAGTTTCATGATTATCAATGGGGCTCGTTGTTCACTTAAACTTGAAGAACAAAAAATTGGCGAATGGTACTGTTTGGATGCTTTGCATATATGTTTCTTAGTCTATATAGAAGCAATATATACAAAGATTTCAACCGTCTACCTGTTCCAATCATTGTTCTACTTGTCGAAATTTACAAATAATTTCCTTTAAAGGATTAACAATGGGGCTCGTTGTTCACTTAAACTTGAAGAACAATAAATTGGCGAATTGTACTGTGTGGATGCTATGCATATATGTTTCTTAGACTATATAGAAGCAATATATATATAATGATTTCAACCGTCTACCTGTTCCATTCATTGTTCTACATGTCGAAAGTTACAAATAATTTCCGTTTCATGATTATCAATGGGGCTCGTTGTTCACTTAAACTTGAAGAACAAAAAATTGGCGAATGGTACTGTTTGGATGCTTTGCATATATGTTTCTTAGACTATATAGAAGCAATATATACAAAGATTTCAACCGTCTACGTGTTCCAATCATTGTTCTACTTGTCGAAATTTGCAAATAATTTCCTTTAAAGGATGAACAATGGGGCTCGTTGTTCACTTAAACTTGAAGAACAATAAATTGGCGAATTGAACTGTTTGGATGCTTTGCATATATGTTTCTTAGTCTATATAGAAGCAATATATACAAAGATTTCAACCGTCTACGTGTTCCATTCATTGTTCTACTTGCCGAAAGTTAGAAATAATTTCCGATAAAGGATTAACAATGGGACTCATTGTTCACTTAAACTTGCAGATCAAAAAATTGGCGAATGTTACTGTTTCGATGCTTTGCATATAGGTTCCTTAGACTATATAGAAGCAACATATACAAAGATTGCAACCGTCTACCTGTTCTATTTATTGTTCTTCTTGTCGAAAGTTACAAATAATTTCCGTTTCATGATTCTCAATTGGCCTCGTTGTTCACTTAAACTTGAAGAACAATAAATTGGCGAATTGTACTGTTTCGATGCTTTGCGTACATGTTTCTTAGACTATATGGAAGCAATATATACAAAGATTTCAACCGTCTACGTGTTCCAATCATTGTTCTACTTGTCGAAATTTACAAATAATTTCCTTTAAAGGATTAACAATGGGGCTCGTTGTTCACTTAAACTTGAAGAACAATAAATTGGCGAATTGTACTGTTTGGATGCTTTGCGTACATGTTTCTTAGACTATATGGAAGCAATATATACAAAGATTTCAACCGTCTACGCGTTCCAATATTTGATCTACTTGTAGAAAGTTACAAATAGTTTCCGATAAAGGATTAACAATGTGGCTCATTGTTCACTTAACCTTGAAGAACAAAAAATTGGCGAATGGTACTGTTTGGATGCTTTGCATATATGTTTCTTAGGTTATATAGAAGCAATATACCCAAAGAATTCAACCGTTTACATGTTCCATTCATTATTCTACTTGTCGAAAATTACAAATAATTTCCGATAAAGGATTAACCATTGGGGCTCATTGTTCACTTAAACTTGAAGAACAAAAAATTGGCGAATGGTACTGTTTGGATGCTTTGCGTACATGTTTCTTAGACTATATGGAAGCAATATATACAAAGATTTCAACCGTCTACGTGTTCCAATCATTGTTCTACTTGTCGAAATTTACAAATAATTTCCTTTACAGGATTAACAATGGGGCTCGTTGTTCACTTAAACGTGAAGAACAATAAATTGGCGAATTGTACTATTTGGATGCTTTGCATATATGTTTCTTAGTCTATATAGAAGCAATATATACAAAGATTTCAGCCGTCTACGTGTTCCATTCATTGTTCTACTTGTCGAAAGTTAGAAATAATTTCCGATAAAGGATTAACAATCGGGCTCATTGTTCACTTAACCTTGAAGAACAAAAAATTGGCGAATGGTACTGTTTGGATGCTTTGCATATATGTTTCTTAGACTATACGGAAGCAATATATACAAATATTTCAACCGTCTACCTGTTCCATTCATTGTTCTACTTGTCGAAAGTTACAAATAATTTCCGATAAAGGAGTAACAATGGGGCTCATTGTTCACTTAAACTTGAAGAACAAAAAATTGGCGAATGGTACTGTTTGGATGCTTTGCATATATGTTTCTTAGACTATATGGAAGCAATATATAATAATATTTCAACCGTCTACGTGTTCCAATCATTGTTCTACTTGTCGAAATTTACAAATAATTTCCTGTAAAGGATTAACAATGGGGCTCGTTGTTCACTTAAACTTGAAGAACAATAAATTGGCGAATTGTACTGTGTGGATGCTATGCATATATGATTCTTAGACTATATAGAAGCAATATATATATAATGATTTCAACCGTCTACCTGTTCCATTCACTGTTCTACATGTCGAAAGTTACAAATAATTTCCGTTTCATGATTATCAATGGGGCTCGTTGTTCACTTAAACTTGAAGAACAAAAAATTGGCGAATGGTACTGTTTGGATGCTTTGCATATATGTTTCTTAGTCTATATAGAAGCAATATATACAAAGATTTCAACCGTCTAATTGTTCCAATTATTGATCTACTTGTAGAAAGTTACAAATAGTTTCCGATAAAGGATTAACAATGTGGCTCATTGTTCACTTAACCTTGAAGAACAAAAAATTGGCGAATGGTACTATTTGGATGCTTTACATATATGTTTCTTAGGTTATATAGAAGCAATATATACAAAGATTTCAACCGTTTACATGTTCCATTCATTGTTCTACTTGTCGAAAATTACAAATAATTTCCGATAAAGGATTAACCATTGGGGCTCATTGTTCACTTAAACTTGAAGAACAAAAAATTGGCGAATGTTAGTGTTTGGATGGTTTGCGTACATCTTTCTTAGACTATATGGAAGCAATATATACAAAGATTTCAACCGTCTACGTGTTCCAATCATTGTTCTACTTGTCGAAATTTGCAAATAATTTCCTTTAAAGGATGAACAATGGGGCTCGTTGTTCACTTAAACTTGAAGAACAATAAATTGGCGAATTGTACTGTTTGGATGCTTTGCATATATGTTTCTTAGTCTATATAGAAGCAATATATACAAAGATTTCAACCGTCTACGTGTTCCATTCATTGTTCTACTTGCCGAAAGTTAGAAATAATTTCCGATAAAGGATTAACAATGGGGCTCATTGTTCACTTAAACTTGAAGATCAAAAAATTGGCGAATGTTACTGTTTAGATGCTTTGCATATAGGTTCCTTAGACTATATAGAAGCAACATATACAAAGATTGCAACCGTCTACCTGTTCTATTTATTGTTCTTCTTGTCGAAAGTTACAAATAATTTCCGTTTCATGATTATCAATGGGCCTCGTTGTTCACTTAAACTTGAAGAACAATAAATTGGCCAATTGTACTGTTTGGATGCTTTGCGTACATGTTTCTTAGACTATATGGAAGCAATATATACAAAGATTTCAACCGTCTACGTGTTCCAATCATTGTTCTACTTGTCGTAATTTACAAATAATTTCCTTTAAAGGATTAACAATGGGGCTCGTTGTTCACTTAAACTTGAAGAACAATAAATTGGCGAATTGTACTGTTTGGATGCTTTGCATATTTGTTTCTTACACTAGATGGAAGCAATATATACAAAGATTTCAACCGTCTACCTGTTCCATTCATTGTTCTACTTGTCGAAAGTTACAAATAATTTCCGATAAAGGATTAACAATGGGGCTCATTGTTCACTTAACCTTTAAGAACAAAAAATTGGCGAATGGTTCTGTTTGGATGCTTTGCATATATGTTTCTTAGATTATATAGAAGCAATATATACAAAGATTTCAACCGTCTACGTGTCCCAATCATTGTTCTACGTGTAGAAAATTACAATTAATTTCCGTTAAAGGATTAACAATGGGGCTCATTGTTCACTTAAACTTGAAGAACAAAAAATTGGCGAATGGTACTGTTTGGATGCTTTGCATATATGTTTCTTAGACTATATGGAAGCAATATATACAAAGATTTCAACCGTCTACCTGTTCCATTCATTGTTCTACTTGTCGAAATTTACAAATAATTTCCTTTAAAGGATTAACAATGGGGCTCGTTGTTCACTTAAACTTGAAGAACAAAAAAGTGGCGAATGGTACTGTTTGGATGCTTTGCATATATGTTTCTTAGACTATATAGAAGCAATATATACAAAGATTTCAACCGTCTACCTGTTCCATTCATTGTTCTACTTGTCGAAAGTTACAAATAATTTCCGATAAAGGATTAACAATGGGGCTCATTGTTCACTTAAACTTAAAGAACAAAAAATTGGCGAATGGTACTGTTTGGATGCTTTGCATATATGTTTCTTAGACTATATAGAAGCAATATATACAATGATTTCAACCGTCTACCTGTTCCATTCATTGTTCTACTTGTCGAAAGTTACAAATAATTTCCGTTAAGGGATTAGCAATGGGGATCGTAGTTTACTTAAACTTGAAGAACAAAAAATTGGCGAATTGTACTGTTTGGATGCTTTGCATATATGTTTCTTAGACTATATAGAAGCAATATATACAATGATTTCAACCGTCTACCTGTTCTATTCATTGTTCTACTTGTCGAAAGTTACAAATAATTTCCGTTAAGGGATTAACAATGGGGATCGTAGTTTACTTAAACTTGAAGAACAAAAAATTGGCGAATTGTACTGTTTGGATGCTTTGCATATATGTTTCTTAGACTATATAGAAGCAATATATACATTGATTTCAACCGTCTACCAGTTCCACTCATTGTTCTAGTTGTCGCAAGTTACAAATAATTTCCGTTAAAGTGTTAACAATGGGGCTCGCTGTTCACTTAAACTTGAAGATCAAAAAATTGGCGATTGTTACTGTTTAGATGCTTTGCATATATGTTTCTTAGATTATATAGAAGCAATATATACAAATATTTCAACCGTCTAACTGTTCCATTCATTGTTCTACTTGTCGAAAATTACAAATAATTTACGATAAAGGATTAACCATTGGGGCTCATTGTTCACTTAAACTTGAAGAACAAAAAATTGGCGAATGGTACTGTTTGGATGCTTTGCGTACATGTTTCTTAGACTATATGGAAGCAATATATACAAAGATTTCAACCGTCTACCTGTTCCATTCATTGTTCTACTTGTCGAAATTTACAAATAATTTCCTTTAAAGGATTAACAATGGGGCTCGTTGTTCACTTAAACTTGAAGAACAAAAAATTGGCGAATGGTACTGTTTGGATGCTTTGCATATATGTTTCTTAGACTATATGGAAGCAATATATACAATGATTTCAACCGTCTGCGTGTTCCAATCATTGTTCTACTTGTAGAAAGTTACAATTAATTTCCGTTAAAGGATTAACAATGGGGCTCGTAGTTCACTTAAACTTGAAGAACAAAAAATTGGCGAATGGTACTGTTTGGATGCTTTGCGTACATGTTTCTTAGACTATATGGAAGCAATATATACAAAGATTTCAACCGTCTACGTGTTCCAATCATTGTTCTACTTGTAGAAAGTTACAATTAATTTCCGTTAAAGGATTAACAATGGGGCTCGTTGTTCACTTAAACTTGAAGAACAAAAAATTGGCGAATGGTACTGTTTGGATGCTTTGCATATATGTTTCTTAGTCTATATAGAAGCAATATATACAAAGATTTCAGCCGTCTACCTGTTCCATTCATTGTTCCACTTGTCGAAATTTACAAATAATTTCCGATAAAGGATTAACCATTGGGGCTCATTGTTCACTTAAACTTGAAGAACAAAAAATTGGCGAATGGTACTGTTTGGATGCTTTGCATATATGTTTCTTAGGTTATATAGAAGCAATATATCCAAAGAATTCAACCGTTTACATGTTCCATTCATTATTCTACTTGTCGAAAATTACAAATAATTTCCGATAAAGGATTAACCATTGGGGCTCATTGTTCACTTAAACTTGAAGAACAAAAAATTGGCGAATGGTACTGTTTGGATGCTTTGCGTACATGTTTCTTAGACTATATGGAAGCAATATATACAAAGATTTCAACCGTCTACGTGTTCCAATCATTGTTCTACTTGTCGAAATTTACAAATAATTTCCTTTACAGGATTAACAGTGGGGCTCGTTGTTCAGTTAAACGTGAAGAACAATAAATTGGCGAATTGTACTATTTGGATGCTTTGCATATATGTTTCTTAGTCTATATAGAAGCAATATATACAAAGATTTCAACCGTCTACGTGTTCCATTCATTGTTCTACTTGTCGAAAGTTAGAAATAATTTCCGATAAAGGATTAACAATCGGGCTCATTGTTCACTTAACCTTGAAGAACAAAAAATTGGCGAATGGTACTGTTTGGAAGCTTTGCATATATGTTTCTTAGACTATACGGAAGCAATATATACAAATATTTCAACCGTCTACCTGTTCCATTCATTGTTCTACTTGTCGAAAGTTACAAATAATTTCCGATAAAGGATTAACCATTGGGGCTCATTGTTCACTTAAACTTGAAGAACAAAAAATTGGCGAATTGTACTGTTTGGATGCTTTGCATATAAGTTTCTTAGACTATATAGAAGCAATATATTCAAAGATTTCAACCGTCTACCTGTTCCATTCATTGTTCTACTTGTCGAAAGTTACAAATAATTTCCGATAAAGGATTAACAATCGGGCTCATTGTTCACTTAACCTTGAAGAACAAAAAATTGGCGAATGGTACTGTTTGGATGCTTTGCATATATGTTTCTTAGACTATATGGAAGCAATATATACAAAGATTTCAACCGTCTATGTGTTCCATTCATTGTTCTACTTGTCGAAAGTTACAAATAATTTCCGATAAAGGATTAACCATTGGGGCTCATTGTTCACTTAAACTTGAAGAACAAAAAATTGGCGAATGGTACTGTTTGGATGCTTTGCATATATGTTTCTTAGACTATACGGAAGCAATATATACAAATATTTCAACCGTCTACCTGTTCCATTCATTGTTCTACTTGTCGAAAGTTACAAATAATTTCCGATAAAGGAGTAACAATGGGGCTCATTGTTCACTTAAACTTGAAGAACAAAAAATTGGCGAATGGTACTGTTTGGATGCTTTGCATATATGTTTCTTAGACTATATGGAAGCAATATATAATAATATTTCAACCGTCTACGTGTTCCAATCATTGTTCAACTTGTCGAAATTTACAAATAATTTCCTGTAAAGGATTAACAATGGGGCTCGTTGTTCACTTAAACTTGAAGAACAATAAATTGGCGAATTGTACTGTGTGGATGCTATGCATATATGTTTCTTAGACTATATAGAAGCAATATATATATAATGATTTCAACCGTCTACCTGTTCCATTCACTGTTCTACATGTCGAAAGTTACAAATAATTTCCGTTTCATGATTATCAATGGGGCTCGTTGTTCACTTAAACTTGAAGAACAAAAAATTGGCGAATGGTACTGTTTGGATGCTTTGCATATATGTTTCTTAGTCTATATAGAAGCAATATATACAAAGATTTCAACCGTCTAATTGTTCCAATTATTGATCTACTTGTAGAAAGTTACAAATAGTTTCCGATAAAGGATTAACAATGTGGCTCATTGTTCACTTAACCTTGAAGAACAAAAAATTGGCGAATGGTACTATTTGGATGCTTTACATATATGTTTCTTAGGTTATATAGAAGCAATATATACAAAGATTTCAACCGTTTACATGTTCCATTCATTGTTCTACTTGTCGAAAATTACAAATAATTTCCGATAAAGGATTAACCATTGGGGCTCATTGTTCACTTAAACTTGAAGAACAATAAATTGGCGAATTGTACTGTTTGGATGCTTTGCGTACATGTTTCTTAGACTATATGGAAGCAATATATACAAAGATTTCAACCGTCTACGTGTTCCAATCATTGTTCTACTTGTCGTAATTTACAAATAATTTCCTTTAAAGGATTAACAATGGGGCTCGTTGTTCACTTAAACTTGAAGAACAATAAATTGGCGAATTGTACTGTTTGGATGCTTTGCATATTTGTTTCTTACACTAGATGGAAGCAATATATACAAAGATTTCAACCGTCTACCTGTTCCATTCATTGTTCTACTTGTCGAAAGTTACAAATAATTTCCGATAAAGGATTAACAATGGGGCTCATTGTTCACTTAACCTTTAAGAACAAAAAATTGGCGAATGGTTCTGTTTGGATGCTTTGCATATATGTTTCTTAGATTATATAGAAGCAATATATACAAAGATTTCAACCGTCTACGTGTCCCAATCATTGTTCTACGTGTAGAAAATTACAATTAATTTCCGTTAAAGGATTAACAATGGGGCTCATTGTTCACTTAAACTTGAAGAACAAAAAATTGGCGAATGGTACTGTTTGGATGCTTTGCATATATGTTTCTTAGACTATATGGAAGCAATATATACAAAGATTTCAACCGTCTACCTGTTCCATTCATTGTTCTAGTTGTCGCAAGTTACAAATAATTTCCGTTAAAGTGTTAACAATGGGGCTCGCTGTTCACTTAAACTTGAATATCAAAAAATTGGCGATTGTTACTGTTTAGATGCTTTGCATATATGTTTCTTAGATTATATAGAAGCAATATATACAAATATTTCAACCGTCTAACTGTTCCATTCATTGTTCTACTTGTCGAAAATTACAAATAATTTACGATAAAGGATTAACCATTGGGGCTCATTGTTCACTTAAACTTGAAGAACAAAAAATTGGCGAATGGTACTGTTTGGATGCTTTGCGTACATGTTTCTTAGACTATATGGAAGCAATATATACAAAGATTTCAACCGTCTACCTGTTCCATTCATTGTTCTACTTGTCGAAATTTACAAATAATTTCCTTTAAAGGATTAACAATGGGGCTCGTTGTTCACTTAAACTTGAAGAACAAAAAAGTGGCGAATGGTACTGTTTGGATGCTTTGCATATATGTTTCTTAGACTATATAGAAGCAATATATACAAAGATTTCAACCGTCTACCTGTTCCATTCATTGTTCTACTTGTCGAAAGTTACAAATAATTTCCGATAAAGGATTAACAATGGGGCTCATTGTTCACTTAAACTTGAAGAACAAAAAATTGGCGAATGGTACTGTTTGGATGCTTTGCATATATGTTTCTTAGACTATATAGAAGCAATATATACAATGATTTCAACCGTCTACCTGTTCCATTCATTGTTCTACTTGTCGAAAGTTACAAATAATTTCCGTTAAGGGATTAGCAATGGGGATCGTAGCTTACTTAAACTTGAAGAACAAAAAATTGGCGAATTGTACTGTTTGGATGCTTTGCATATATGTTTCTTAGACTATATAGAAGCAATATATACAAAGATTTCAACCGTCTACCTGTTCCATTCATTGTTCCACTTGTCGAAAGTTACAAATAATTTCCGATAAAGGATTAACCATTGGGGCTCATTGTTCACTTAAACTTGAAGAACAAAAAATTGGCGAATTGTACTGTTTGGATGCTTTGAATATATGTTTCTTATACTATATGGAAGCAATATATACAAAGATTTCAACCGTCCACGTGTTCCAATCATTGTTCTACTTGTCGAAAGTTACAAATAATTTCCGATAAAGGATTAACCATTGGGGCTCATTGTTCACTTAAACTTGAAGAACAAAAAATTGGCGACTTGTACTGTTTGGATGCTTTGCATATATGTTTCTTAGACTATATAGAAGCAATATTTACAAAGATTTCAACCGTCTACCTGTTCCATTCATTGTTCTACTTGTCGAAAGTTACAAATAATTTCCGATAAAGGATTAACAATGGGGCTCATTGTTCACTTAAACTTGAAGAACAAAAAATTGGCGAATGGTACTGTTTGGATGCTTTGCATATAAGTTTATTAGACTATATAGAAGCAATATATACAAAGATTTCAACCGTCTACCTGATCCATACATTGTTCTACTTGTCGAAAGTTACAAATAATTTCCGATAAAGGATTAACCATTGGGGCTCATTGTTCACTTAAGCTTGAAGAACAAAAAAATGGCGAATGGTACTGTTTGGATGCTTTGCGTACAAGTTTCTTAGACTATATGGAAGCAATATATACAAAGATTTCAACCGTCTACGTGTTCCAATCATTGTTCTACTTTTCGAAATTTACAAATAATTTCCTTTAATGGATTAACGATGGGGCTCGTTGTTCACTTAAACTTGAAGAACAAAAAATTGGCGAATTGTACTGTTTGGATGATATGCAGATATGTTTCTTAGACTATATAGAAGCAATATATACAATGATTTCAACCGTCTACCTGTTCCATTCATTGTTCTACTTGTCGAAAGTTACAAATAATTTCCGATAAAGGATTAACCATTGGGGCTCATTGTTCACTTAAACTTGAAGAACAAAAAATTGGCGACTTGTACTGTTTGGATGCTTTGCATATATGTTTCTTAGACTATATAGAAGCAATATTTACAAAGATTTCAACCGTCTACCTGTTCCATTCATTGTTCTACTTGTCGAAAGTTACAAATAATTTCCGATAAAGGATTAACAATGGGGCTCATTGTTCACTTAAACTTGAGGAACAAAAAATTGGCGAATGGTACTGTTTGGATGCTTTGCGTACATGTTTCTTAGACTATATAAAAGCAATATATACAAAGTTTTCAGCCGTCTACGTGTGCCAATCATTGTTCTACTTGTCGAAAGTTACAAATAATTTCCGATAAAGGATTAACAATGGGGCTCGTATTTCAATTAAACTTGAAAAACCAAAAATTGGCGAATTGTACTGTTTGGATGCTTTGCATATATGTTTCTTAGACTATATAGAAGCAATATATACAAAGATTTCAACCGTCTACCTGTTCCATTCATTGTTCTACATGTCGAAAGTTACAAATAATTTCCGTTTCATGATTATCAATGGGGCTCGTTGTTCACTTAAACTTGAAGAACAAAAAATTGGCGAATGGTACTGTTTGGATGCTTTGCATATATGTTGCTTAGTCTATATAGAAGCAATATATACAAAGATTTCAACCGTCTACGTGTTCCAATTATTGTTCTACTTGTAGAAAGTTACAAATAGTTTCCGATAAAGGATTAACAATGTGGCTCATTGTTCACTTAACCTTGAAGAACACAAAATTGGCGAATGGTACTGTTTGGATGCTTTGCATATATGTTTCTTAGGTTATATAGAAGCAATATATCCAAAGATTTCAACCGTTTACATGTTCCATTCATTGTTCTACTTGTCGAAAATTACAAATAATTTCCGATAAAGGATTAGCCATTGGGGCTCATTGTTCACTTAAACTTGAAGAACAAAAAATTGGCGAATGGTACTGTTTGGATGCTTTGCGTACATGTTTCTTAGACTATATGGAAGGAATATATACAAAGATTTCAACCGTCTACGTGTTCCAATCATTGTTCTACTTGTCGAAATTTACAAATAATTTCCTTTAAAGGATTAACAATGGGGCTCGTTGTTCACTTAATCTTGAAGAACAATAAATTGGCGAATTGTACTATTTGGATGCTTTGCATATATGTTTCTTAGTCTATATAGAAGCAATATATACAAAGATTTCAACCGTCTACGTGTTCCATTCATTGTTCTACTTGTCGAAAATTACAAATAATTTCCGATAAAGGATTAACCATTGGGGCTCATTGTTCACTTAAACTTGAAGAACAAAAAATTGGCGAATGGTACTGTTTGCATGCTTTGCGTACATGTTTCTTAGACTATATGGAAGCAATATATACAAAGATTTCAACCGTCTACGTGTTCCATTCATTGTTCTACTTGTCGAAAGTTAGAAATAATTTCCGATAAAGGATTAACCATTGGGGCTCATTGTTCACTTAAACTTGAAGAACAAAAAATTGGCGAATGGTACTGTTTGGATGCTTTGCGTACATGTTTCTTAGACTATATGGAAGCAATATATACAAAGATTTCAACCGTCTACGTGTTCCAATCATTGTTCTACTTGTCGAAATTTACAAATAATTTCCTTTAAAGGATTAACAATGGGGCTCGTTGTTCACTTAAACTTGAAGAACAATAAATTGGCGAATTTTACTGTTTGGATGCTTTGCATATATGTTTCTTATTCTATATAGAAGCAATATATACAAAGATTTCAACCGTCTACGTGTTCCATTCATTGTTCTACTTGTCGAAAGTTAGAAATAATTTCCGATAAAGGATTAACAATGGGGCTCATTGTTCACTTAAACTTGAAGATCAAAAAATTGGCGAATGTTACTGTTTAGATGCTTTGCATATAGGTTCCTTAGACTATATAGAAGCAACATATACAAAGATTGCAACCGTCTACCTGTTCTATTTATTGTTCTTCTTGTCGAAACTTACAAATAATTTCCGTTTCATGATTATCAATGGGCCTCGTTGTTCACTTAAACTTGAAGAACAAAAAATTGGCGAATGGTACTGTTTGGATGCTTTGCATATATGTTTCGTAGACTATATAGAAGCAATATATACAAATATTTCAACCGTCTACGTGTTCCAATCATTGTTCTACTTGTCGAAAATTACAAATAATTTCCTTTAAAGGATTAACAATGGGGCTCGTTGTTCACTTAAACTTGAAGAACAATAAATTGGCGAATGGTACTGTTTGGATGCTTTGCATATATGTTTCTCAGACTATATAGAAGCAATATATACAAAGATTTCAACCGTCTACCTGTTCCATTCATTGTTCTACTTGTCGAAAGTTACAAATAATTTCCGATAAAGGATTAACCATTGGGGCTCATTGTTCACTTAAACTTGAAGAACAAAAAATTGGCGAATTGTACTGTTTGGATGCTTTGCATATATGTTTCTTAGACTATATGGAAGCAACATATACAAAGATTTCAACCGTCCACGTGTTCCAATCATTGTTCTACTTGTCGAAATTTACAAATAATTTCGGATAAAGTATTAACAATCGGGCTCATTGTTCACTTAACCTTGAAGAACAAAAAATTGGCGAATGGTACTTTTTGGATGCTTTGCATATATGTTTCTTAGACTATACGGAAGCAATATATACAAAGATTTCAACCGTCTACGTGTTCCAATCATTGTTCTGCTTGTCGAAATTTACAAATAATTTCCTTTAAAGGATTAACAATGGGGCTCGTTGTTCACTTAACCTTGAAGAACAAAAAATTGGCGAATGGTACTGTTTGGATGCTTTGCATATATGTTTCTTAGACTATATAGAAGCAACATATAGAAAGATTTCACCCGTCTACCAGTTCTATTCATTGTTCTACTTGTAGAAAGTTACAAATAATTTCCGTTTCATGATTATCAATGGGGCTTGTTGTTCACTTAAACTTGATGAACAAAAAATTGGCGAATGGTACTGTTTGGATGCTTTGCATATAAGTTTATTAGACTATATAGAAGCAATATATACAAAGATTTCAATCGTCTACCTGATGCATACATTGTTCTACTTGTCGAAAGTTACAAATAATTTCCGATAAAGGATTAACCATTGGGGCTCATTGTTCACTTAAACTTGAAGAACAAAAAAATGGCGAATGGTACTGTTTGGATGCTTTGCGTACAAGTTTCTTAGACTATATGGAAGTAATGTATACAAAGATTTCAACCGTCTACGTGTTCCAATCATTGTTCTACTTGTCGAAATTTACAAATAATTTCCTTTAAAGGAATAACAATGGGGCTCGTTGTTCACTTAAACTTGAAGAACAATAAAGTGGCGAATGGTACTGTTTGGATGCTTTGCGTATATGTTTCTTAGTCTACATAGAAGCTATATATACAAATATTTCAACCGTCTACGTGTTCCATTCATTGTTCTACTTGTCGAAAGTTAGAAATAATTTCCGATAAAGGATTAACAATCGGGCTCATTGTTCACTTAACCTTGAAGAACAAAAAATTGGCGAATGGTACTGTTTGGATGCTTTGCATATATGTTTCTTAGACTATACGGAAGCAATATATACAAATATTTCAACCGTCTACCTGTTCCATTCATTGTTCTACTTGTCGAAAATTACAAATAATTTCCGATAAAGGATTAACCATTGGGGCTCATTGTTCACTTAAACTTGAAGAACAAAAAATTGGCGAATGGTACTGTTTGGATGCTTTGCGTATATGTTTCTTAGTCTATATAGAAGCTATATATACAAATATTTCAACCGTCTACGTGTTCCATTCATTGTTCTACTTGTCGAAAGTTAGAAATAATTTCCGATAAAGGATTAACAATCGGGCTCATTGTTCACTTAACCTTGAAGAACAAAAAATTGGCGAATGGTACTGTTTGGATGCTTTGCATATATGTTTCTTAGACTATACGGAAGCAATATATACAAATATTTCAACCGTCTACCTGTTCCATTCATTGTTCTACTTGTCGAAAGTTACAAATAATTTCCGATAAAGGATTAACCATTGGGGCTCATTGTTCACTTAAACTTGAAGAACAAAAAATTGGCGAATGGTACTGTTTGGATGCTTTGCATATATGTTTCTTAGGTTATATAGAAGCAATATATCCAAAGATTTCAACCGTTTACATGTTCCATTCATTGTTCTACTTGTCGAAAATTACAAATAATTTCCGATAAAGGATTAACCATTGGGGCTCATTGTTCACTTAAACTTGAAGAACAAAAAATTGGCGAATGGTACTGTTTGGATGCTTTGCGTACATGTTTCTTAGACTATATGGAAGCAATATATACAAAGATTTCAACCGTCTACGTGTTCCAATCATTGTTCTACTTTTCGAAATTTACAAATAATTTCCTTTAAAGGATTAACGATGGGGCTCGTTGTTCACTTAAACTTGAAGAACAAAAAATTGGCGAATGGTACTGTTTGGATGCTTTGCATATATATTTCTTAGACTATATAGAAGCAATATATACATTGATTTCAACCGTCTACCTGTTCCATTCATTGTTCTACTTGTCGCAAGTTACAAATAATTTCCGTTAAAGTATTAACAATGGGGCTCGTAGTTCACTTAAACTTGAAGATCAAATAATTGGCGAATTGTACTGTTTGGATGCTTTGCATATAAGTTTCTTAGACTATACGGAAGCAATATATACAAAGTTTTCAACCGTCTCCGTGTTCCAATCATTGTTCTACTTGTCGAAATTTACAAATAATTTCCTTTAAAGGATTAACAATGGGGCTCGTTGTTCACTTAAACTTGAAGAACAATAAATTGGCGAATTGTACTGTGTGGATGCTATGCATATATGTTTCTTAGGTTTTATAGAAGCAATATATCCAAAGATTTCAACCGTTTACATGTTCCATTCATTGTTCTACTTGTCGAAAATTACAAATAATTTCTGATAAAGGATTAACCATTGGGGCTCATTGTTCACTTAAACTTGAAGAACAAAAAATTGGCGAATGGTACTGTTTGGATGCTTTGCATATATGTTTCTTAGACTATACGGAAGCAATATATACAAATATTTCAACCGTCTACGTGTTCCATTCATTGTTCTACTTGTCGAAAGTTAGAAATAATTTCCGATAAAGGATTAACAATCGGGCTCATTGTTCACTTAACCTTGAAGAACAAAAAATTGGCGAATGGTACTGTTTGGATGCTTTGCGTACATGTTTCTTAGACTATATGGAAGCAATATATACAAAGATTTCAACCGTCTACCTGTTCCATTCATTGTTCTACTTGTCGAAAGTTACAAATAATTTCCGATAAAGGATTAACCATTGGGGCTCATTGTTCACTTAAACTTGAAGAACAAAAAATTGGCGAATTGTACTGTTTGGATGCTTTGCATATATGTTCCTTAGACTATATAGAAGCAATATATAGAAGGATTTCACCCGTCTACCTGTTCCAATCATTGTTCTACTTGTCGAAATTTAGAAATAATTTCCTTTAAAGGATTAACAATGGGGCTCGTTGTTCACTTAAACTTGAGGAACAAAAAATTGGCGAATGGTACTGTTTGGATGCTTTGCGTGCATGTTTCTTAGACTATATAAAAGCAATATATACAAAGTTTTCAGCCGTCTACGTGTGCCAATCATTGTTCTACTTGTAGAAAGTTACAAATAGTTTCCGATAAAGGATTAACAATGTGGCTCATTGTTCACTTAACCTTGAAGAACACAAAATTGGCGAATGGTACTGTTTGGATGCTTTGCATATATGTTTCTTAGACTATACGGAAGCAATATATACAAAGATTTCAACCGTCTACCTGTTCCATTCATTGTTCTACTTGTCGACAGTTACAAATAATTTCCGATAAAGGATTAACCATTGGGGCTCATTGTTCACTTAAACTTGAAGAACAAAAAATTGGCGAATTGTACTGTTTGGATGCTTTGTTATATAAGTTTCTTAGACTATATAGAAGCAATATATTCAAAGATTTCAACCGTCTACCTGTTCCATTCATTGTTCTACTTGTCGAAAGTTACAAATAATTTCCGAAAAAGGATTAACCATTGGGGCTCATTGTTCACTTAAACTTGAAGAACAAAAAATTGGCGAATTGTACTGTTTGGATGCTTTGCATATATGTTTCATAGACTATATAGAAGCAATATATAAAAAGATTTCAACCGTCTACCTGTTCCATTCATTGTTCTACTTGTCGAAATTTACAAATAATTTCCTTTAATGGATTAACAATGGGGCTCGTTGTTCACTTAACCTTGAAGAACAAAAAATTGGCGAATGGTACTGTTTGGATGCTTTGCATATATGTTTCTTAGACTATACGGAAGCAATATATACAAATATTTCAACCGTCTACCTGTTCCATTCATTGTTCTACTTGTCGAAAGTTACAAATAATTTCCGATAAAGGATTAACCATTGGGGCTCATTGTTCACTTAAACTTGAAGAACAAAAAATTGGCGAATTGTACTGTTTGGATGCTTTGTTATATAAGTTTCTTAGACTATATAGAAGCAATATATTCAAAGATTTCAACCGTCTACCTGTTCCATTCATTGTTCTACTTGTCGAAATTTACAAATAATTTCCTTTAATGGATTAACAATGGGGCTCGTTGTTCACTTAAACTTGAAGAACAATAAATTGGCGAATTGTACTGTGTGGATGCTATGCATATATGTTTCTTAGACTATATAGAAGCAATATATATAATGATTTCAACAGTCTACCTGTTCCATTCATTGTTCTACATGTCGAAAGTTACAAATAATTTCCGTTTCATGATTATCAATGGGGCTCGTTGTTCACTTAAACTTGAAGAACAAAAAATTGGCAAATGGTACTGTTTGGATGCTTTGCATATATGTTTCTTAGTCTATATAGAAGCAATATATACAAAGATTTCAACCGTCTACGTGTTCCAATATTTGATCTGCTTGTAGAAAGTTGCAAATAGTTTCCGATAAAGGATTAACAATGTGGCTCATTGTTCACTTAACCTTGAAGAACAAAAAATTGGCGAATGGTACTCTTTGGATGCTTTGCATATATGTTTATTATGTTATATAGAAGCAATATATACAAAGATTTCAACCGTTTACATGTTCCATTCATTGTTCTACTTGTCGAAAATTGCAAATAATTTCCGATAAAGGATTAACCATTGGGGCTCATTGTTCACTTAAACTTGAAGAACAAAAAATTGGCGAATGGTACTGTTTGGATGTTTTGCGTACATGTTTCTTAGACTATATGGAAGCAATATATACAAAGATTTCAACCGTCTACGTGTTCCAATCATTGTTCTACTTGTCGAAATTTACAAATAATTTCCTTTAAAGGATTAACGATGGGGCTCGTTGTTCACTTAAACTTGAAGAACAAAAAATTGGCGAATGGTACTGTTTGGATGCTTTGCATATATATTTCTTAGACTATATAGAAGCAATATATACATTGATTTCAACCGTCTACCTGTTCCATTCATTGTTCTACTTGTCGCAAGTTACAAGTAATTTCCGTTAAAGTATTAACAATGGGGCTCGTAGTTCACTTAAACTTGAAGATCAAATAATTGGCGAATTGTACTGTTTGGATGATATGCAGATATGTTTCTTAGACTATATAGAAGCAATATATACAATGATTTCAACCGTCTACCTGTTCCATTCATTGTTCTACTTGTCGAAAGTTACAAATAATTTCCGATAAAGGATTAACCATTGGGGCTCATTGTTCACTTAAACTTGAAGAACAAAAAATTGGCGAATTGTACTGTTTGGATGCTTTGCATATATGTTTCTTAGACTATATAGAAGCAATATTTACAAAGATTTCAACCGTCTACCTGTTCCATTCATTGTTCTACTTGTCGAAAGTTACAAATAATTTCCGATAAAGGATTAACAATGGGGCTCGTTGTTCACTTAAACTTGAAGAACAATAAATTGGCGAATGGTACTGTTTGGATGCTTTGCATATATGTTTCTTAGACTATATGGAAGCAATATATAATAATATTTCAACCGTCTACGTGTTCCAATCATTGTTCTGCTTGTCGAAATTTACAAATAATTTCCTTTAAAGGATTAACAATGGGGCTCGTTGTTCACTTAAACTTGAAGAACAATAAATTGGCGAATTGTACTGTTTGGATGCTTTGCATATATGTTTCTTAGACTATATAGAAGCAATATATACAAAGATTTCAACCGTCTACGTGTTCCATTCATTGTTCTACTTGTCGAAAGTTAGAAATAATTTCCGATAAAGGATTAACAATCGGGCTCATTGTTCACTTAACCTTGAAGAACAAAAAATTGGCGAATGGTACTGTTTGGAAGCTTTGCATATATGTTTCTTAGACTATACGGAAGCAATATATACAAATATTTCAACCGTCTACCTGTTCCATTCATTGTTCTACTTGTCGAAAGTTACAAATAATTTCCGATAAAGGATTAACCATTGGGGCTCATTGTTCACTTAAACTTGAAGAACAAAAAATTGGCGAATTGTACTGTTTGGATGCTTCGCATATAAGTTTCTTAGACTATATAGAAGCAATATATTCAAAGATTTCAACCGTCTACCTGTTCCATTCATTGTTCTACTTGTCGAAAGTTACAAATAATTTCCGATAAAGGATTAACAATCGGGCTCATTGTTCACTTAACCTTGAAGAACAAAAAATTGGCGAATGGTACTGTTTGGATGCTTTGCATATATGTTTCTTAGACTATATGGAAGCAATATATACAAAGATTTCAACCGTCTATGTGTTCCAATCATTGTTCTACTTGTCGAAAGTTACAAATAATTTCCTTTAAAGGATTAACAATGGGGCTCGTAGTTCACTTAAACTTGAAGAACAAAAAATTGGCGAATGGTACTGTTTGGATGCTTTGCATATATGTTTCTTAGACTATATAGAAGCAATATATACAAAGATTTCAACCGTCTACCTGTTCCATTCATTGTTCTACTTGTCGAAAGTTACAAATAATTTCCGATAAAGGATTAACCATTGGGGCTCATTGTTCACTTAAACTTGAAGAACAAAAAAATTGGCGAATTGTACTGTTTGGATGCTTTGCATATATGTTCCTTAGACTATATAGAAGCAATTTATAGAAGGATTTCACCCGTCTACCTGTTCCAATCATTGTTCTACTTGTCGAAATTTAGAAATAATTTCCTTTAAAGGATTAACAATGGGGCTCGTTGTTCACTTAAACTTGAGGAACAAAAAATTGGCGAATGGTACTGTTTGGATGCTTTGCGTGCATGTTTCTTAGACTATATAAAAGCAATATATACAAAGTTTTCAGCCGTCTACGTGTGCCAATCATTGTTCTACTTGTAGAAAGTTACAAATAGTTTCCGATAAAGGATTAACAATGTGGCTCATTGTTCACTTAACCTTGAAGAACACAAAATTGGCGAATGGTACTGTTTGGATGCTTTGCATATATGTTGCTTAGACTATATAGAAGCAATATATACAAAGATTTCAACCGTCTACCTGTTCCATTCATTGTTCTACTTGTCGAAAGTTACAAATAATTTCCGATAAAGGATTAACCATTGGGGCTCATTGTTCACTTAAACTTGAAGAACAAAAAAATTGGCGAATTGTACTGTTTGGATGCTTTGCATATATGTTCCTTAGACTATATAGAAGCAATATATAGAAGGATTTCACCCGTCTACCTGTTCCAATCATTGTTCTACATGTCGAAAGTTACAAATAATTTCCGTTTCATGATTATCAATGGGGCTCGTTGTTCACTTAAACTTGAAGAACAAAAAATTGGCGAATGGTACTGTTTGGATGCTTTGCATATATGTTGCTTAGTCTATATAGAAGCAATATATACAAAGATTTCAACCGTCTACGTGTTCCAATTATTGTTCTACTTGTAGAAAGTTACAAATAGTTTCCGATAAAGGATTAACAATGTGGCTCATTGTTCACTTAACCTTGAAGAACACAAAATTGGCGAATGGTACTGTTTGGATGCTTTGCATATATGTTTCTTAGGTTATATAGAAGCAATATATCCAAAGATTTCAACCGTTTACATGTTCCATTCATTGTTCTACTTGTCGAAAATTACAAATAATTTCCGATAAAGGATTAGCCATTGGGGCTCATTGTTCACTTAAACTTGAAGAACAAAAAATTGGCGAATAGTACTGTTTGGATGCTTTGCGTACATGTTTCTTAGACTATATGGAAGCAATATATACAAAGATTTCAACCGTCTACGTGTTCCAATCATTGTTCTACTTGTCGAAATTTACAAATAATTTCCTTTAAAGGATTAACAATGGGGCTCGCTGTTCACTTAAACTTGAAGAACAATAAATTGGCGAATTGTACTATTTGGATGCTTTGCATATATGTTTCTTAGTCTATATAGAAGCAATATATACAAAGATTTCAACCGTCTACGTGTTCCATTCATTGTTCTACTTGTCGAAAATTACAAATAATTTCCGATAAAGGATTAACCATTGGGGCTCATTGTTCACTTAAACTTGAAGAACAAAAAATTGGCGAATGGTACTGTTTGCATGCTTTGCGTACATGTTTCTTAGACTATATGGAAGCAATATATACAAAGATTTCAACCGTCTACGTGTTCCATTCATTGTTCTACTTGTCGAAAGTTAGAAATAATTTCCGATAAAGGATTAACAATCGGGCTCATTGTTCACTTAACCTTGAAGAACAAAAAATTGGCGAATGGTACTGTTTGGATGCTTTGCATATATGTTTCTTAGACTATACGGAAGCAATATATACAAATATTTCAACCGTCTACCTGTTCCATTCATTGTTCTACTTGTCGAAAGTTACAAATAATTTCCGTTAAGGGATTAACAATGGGGCTCGTAGTTCACTTAAACTTGAAGAACAAAAAATTGGCGAATGGTACTGTTTGGATGCTTTGCGTACATGTTTCTTAGACTATATGGAAGCAATATATACAAAGATTTCAACCGTCTACGTGTTCCAATCATTGTTCTACTTGTAAAAATTTACAAATAATTTCCTTTAAAGGATTAACAATGGGGCTCGTTGTTCACTTAAACTTGAAGAACAATAAATTGGCGAATTGTACTATTTGGATGCTTTGCATATATGTTTCTTAGTCTATATAGAAGCAATATATACAAAGATTTCAACCGTCTACGTGTTCCATTCATTGTTCTACTTGTCGAAAATTGCAAATAATTTCCGATAAAGGATTAACCATTGGGGCTCATTGTTCACTTAAACTTGAAGAACAAAAAATTGGCGAATGGTACTGTTTGCATGCTTTGCGTACATGTTTCTTAGACTATATGGAAGCAATATATACAAAGATTTCAACCGTCTACGTGTTCCATTCATTGTTCTACTTGTCGAAAGTTACAAATAATTTCCTTTAAAGGATTAACAATGGGGCTCGTAGTTCACTTAAACTTGAAGAACAAAAAATTGGCGAATGGTACTGTTTGGATGCTTTGCATATATGTTTCTTAGACTATATAGAAGCAATATATACAAAGATTTCAACCGTCTACCTGTTCCATTCATTGTTCTACTTGTCGAAAGTTACAAATAATTTCCGATAAAGGATTAACCATTGGCGCTCATTGTTCACTTAAACTTGAAGAACAAAAAAATTGGCGAATTGTACTGTTTGGATGCTTTGCATATATGTTCCTTAGACTATATAGAAGCAATATATAGAAGGATTTCACCCGTCTACCTGTTCCAATCATTGTTCTACTTGTCGAAATTTAGAAATAATTTCCTTTAAAGGATTAACAATGGGGCTCGTTGTTCACTTAAACTTGAGGAACAAAAAATTGGCGAATGGTACTGTTTGGATGCTTTGCGTGCATGTTTCTTAGACTATATAAAAGCAATATATACAAAGTTTTCAGCCGTCTACGTGTGCCAATCATTGTTCTACTTGTAGAAAGTTACAAATAGTTTCCGATAAAGGATTAACAATGTGGCTCATTGTTCACTTAACCTTGAAGAACACAAAATTGGCGAATGGTACTGTTTGGATGCTTTGCATATATGTTTCTTAGACTATACGGAAGCAATATATACAAAGATTTCAACCGTCTACCTGTTCCATTCATTGTTCTACTTGTCGAAAGTTACAAATAATTTCCGATAAAGGATTAACCATTGGGGCTCATTGTTCACTTAAACTTGAAGAACAAAAAATTGGCGAATTGTACTGTTTGGATGCTTTGTTATATAAGTTTCTTAGACTATATAGAAGCAATATATTCAAAGATTTCAACCGTCTACCTGTTCCATTCATTGTTCTACTTGTCGAAAGTTACAAATAATTTCCGAAAAAGGATTAACCATTGGGGCTCATTGTTCACTTAAACTTGAAGAACAAAAAATTGGCGAATTGTACTGTTTGGATGCTTTGCATATATGTTTCATAGACTATATAGAAGCAATATATAAAAAGATTTCAACCGTCTACCTGTTCCATTCATTGTTCTACTTGTCGAAATTTACAAATAATTTCCTTTAATGGATTAACAATGGGGCTCGTTGTTCACTTAACCTTGAAGAACAAAAAATTGGCGAATGGTACTGTTTGGATGCTTTGCATATATGTTTCTTAGACTATACGGAAGCAATATATACAAATATTTCAACCGTCTACCTGTTCCATTCATTGTTCTACTTGTCGAAAGTTACAAATAATTTCCGATAAAGGATTAACCATTGGGGCTCATTGTTCACTTAAACTTGAAGAACAAAAAATTGGCGAATTGTACTGTTTGGATGCTTTGTTATATAAGTTTCTTAGACTATATAGAAGCAATATATTCAAAGATTTCAACCGTCTACCTGTTCCATTCATTGTTCTACTTGTCGAAAGTTACAAATAATTTCCGAAAAAGGATTAACCATTGGGGCTCATTGTTCACTTAAACTTGAAGAACAAAAAATTGGCGAATTGTACTGTTTGGATGCTTTGCATATATGTTTCATAGACTATATAGAAGCAATATATAAAAAGATTTCAACCGTCTACCTGTTCCATTCATTGTTCTACTTGTCGAAATTTACAAATAATTTCCTTTAATGGATTAACAATGGGGCTCGTTGTTCACTTAAACTTGAAGAACAATAAATTGGCGAATTGTACTGTGTGGATGCTATGCATATATGTTTCTTAGACTATATAGAAGCAATATATATAATGATTTCAACAGTCTACCTGTTCCATTCATTGTTCTACATGTCGAAAGTTACAAATAATTTCCGTTTCATGATTATCAATGGGGCTCGTTGTTCACTTAAACTTGAAGAACAAAAAATTGGCAAATGGTACTGTTTGGATGCTTTGCATATATGTTTCTTAGTCTATATAGAAGCAATATATACAAAGATTTCAACCGTCTACGTGTTCCAATATTTGATCTGCTTGTAGAAAGTTGCAAATAGTTTCCGATAAAGGATTAACAATGTGGCTCATTGTTCACTTAACCTTGAAGAACAAAAAATTGGCGAATGGTACTCTTTGGATGCTTTGCATATATGTTTATTATGTTATATAGAAGCAATATATACAAAGATTTCAACCGTTTACATGTTCCATTCATTGTTCTACTTGTCGAAAATTGCAAATAATTTCCGATAAAGGATTAACCATTGGGGCTCATTGTTCACTTAAACTTGAAGAACAAAAAATTGGCGAATGGTACTGTTTGGATGCTTTGCGTACATGTTTCTTAGACTATATGGAAGCAATATATACAAAGATTTCAACCGTCTACGTGTTCCAATCATTGTTCTACTTGTCGAAATTTACAAATAATTTCCTTTAAAGGATTAACGATGGGGCTCGTTGTTCACTTAAACTTGAAGAACAAAAAATTGGCGAATGGTACTGTTTGGATGCTTTGCATATATATTTCTTAGACTATATAGAAGCAATATATACATTGATTTCAACCGTCTACCTGTTCCATTCATTGTTCTACTTGTCGCAAGTTACAAGTAATTTCCGTTAAAGTATTAACAATGGGGCTCGTAGTTCACTTAAACTTGAAGATCAAATAATTGGCGAATTGTACTGTTTGGATGATATGCAGATATGTTTCTTAGACTATATAGAAGCAATATATACAAAGATTTCAACCGTCTACCTGTTCCATTCATTGTTCTACTTGTCGAAAGTTACAAATAATTTCCGATAAAGGATTAACCATTGGGGCTCATTGTTCACTTAAACTTGAAGAACAAAAAAATTGGCGAATTGTACTGTTTGGATGCTTTGCATATATGTTCCTTAGACTATATAGAAGCAATTTATAGAAGGATTTCACCCGTCTACCTGTTCCAATCATTGTTCTACTTGTCGAAATTTAGAAATAATTTCCTTTAAAGGATTAACAATGGGGCTCGTTGTTCACTTAAACTTGAGGAACAAAAAATTGGCGAATGGTACTGTTTGGATGCTTTGCGTGCATGTTTCTTAGACTATATAAAAGCAATATATACAAAGTTTTCAGCCGTCTACGTGTGCCAATCATTGTTCTACTTGTAGAAAGTTACAAATAGTTTCCGATAAAGGATTAACAATGTGGCTCATTGTTCACTTAACCTTGAAGAACACAAAATTGGCGAATGGTACTGTTTGGATGCTTTGCATATATGTTTCTTAGACTATATAGAAGCAATATATACAAAGATTTCAACCGTCTACCTGTTCCATTCATTGTTCTACTTGTCGAAAGTTACAAATAATTTCCGATAAAGGATTAACCATTGGGGCTCATTGTTCACTTAAACTTGAAGAACAAAAAAATTGGCGAATTGTACTGTTTGGATGCTTTGCATATATGTTCCTTAGACTATATAGAAGCAATATATAGAAGGATTTCACCCGTCTACCTGTTCCAATCATTGTTCTACATGTCGAAAGTTACAAATAATTTCCGTTTCATGATTATCAATGGGGCTCGTTGTTCACTTAAACTTGAAGAACAAAAAATTGGCGAATGGTACTGTTTGGATGCTTTGCATATATGTTGCTTAGTCTATATAGAAGCAATATATACAAAGATTTCAACCGTCTACGTGTTCCAATTATTGTTCTACTTGTAGAAAGTTACAAATAGTTTCCGATAAAGGATTAACAATGTGGCTCATTGTTCACTTAACCTTGAAGAACACAAAATTGGCGAATGGTACTGTTTGGATGCTTTGCATATATGTTTCTTAGGTTATATAGAAGCAATATATCCAAAGATTTCAACCGTTTACATGTTCCATTCATTGTTCTACTTGTCGAAAATTACAAATAATTTCCGATAAAGGATTAGCCATTGGGGCTCATTGTTCACTTAAACTTGAAGAACAAAAAATTGGCGAATAGTACTGTTTGGATGCTTTGCGTACATGTTTCTTAGACTATATGGAAGCAATATATACAAAGATTTCAACCGTCTACGTGTTCCAATCATTGTTCTACTTGTCGAAATTTACAAATAATTTCCTTTAAAGGATTAACAATGGGGCTCGCTGTTCACTTAAACTTGAAGAACAATAAATTGGCGAATTGTACTATTTGGATGCTTTGCATATATGTTTCTTAGTCTATATAGAAGCAATATATACAAAGATTTCAACCGTCTACGTGTTCCATTCATTGTTCTACTTGTCGAAAATTACAAATAATTTCCGATAAAGGATTAACCATTGGGGCTCATTGTTCACTTAAACTTGAAGAACAAAAAATTGGCGAATGGTACTGTTTGCATGCTTTGCGTACATGTTTCTTAGACTATATGGAAGCAATATATACAAAGATTTCAACCGTCTACGTGTTCCATTCATTGTTCTACTTGTCGAAAGTTAGAAATAATTTCCGATAAAGGATTAACAATGGGGCTCGTTGTTCACTTAAACTTGAAGAACAATAAATTGGCGAATTGTACTGTTTGGATGCTTTGCATATTTGTTTCTTACACTAGATGGAAGCAATATATACAAAGATTTCAACCGTCTACCTGTTCCATTCATTGTTCTACTTGTCGAAAGTTACAAATAATTTCCGATAAAGGATTAACAATGGGGCTCATTGTTCACTTAACCATTAAGAACAAAAAATTGGCGAATGGTTCTGTTTGGATGCTTTGCATATATGTTTCTAAGATTATATAGAAGCAATATATACAAAGATTTCAACCGTCTACGTGTCCCAATCATTGTTCTACGTGTAGAAAATTACAATTAATTTCCGTTAAAGGATTAACAATGGGGCTCATTGTTCACTTAAACTTGAAGAACAAAAAATTGGCGAATGGTACTGTTTGGATGCTTTGCATATATGTTTCTTAGACTATATAGAAGCAATATATACAAATATTTCAACCGTCTACGTGTTCCAATCATTGTTCTACTTGTCGAAATTTACAAATAATTTCCTTTAAAGGATTAACAATGGGGCTCGTTGTTCACTTAAATTTGAAGAAAAATAAATTGGCGAATGGTACTGTTTGGATGCTTTGCATATATGTTTCTTAGACTATATAGAAGCAATATATACAAATATTTCAACCGTCTACGTGTTCCAATCATTGTTCTACTTGTAGAAAGTTACAAATAATTTCCGATAAAGGATTAACAATGGGGCTCATTGTTCACTTAACCTTGAAGTACAAAAAATTGGCGAATGGTACTGTTTGGATGCTTTGCATATATGTTTCTTAGACTATATGGAAGCAATATATACAAATATTTCAACCGTCTACGTGTTCCAATCATTGTTCTACTTGTCGAAAATTACAAATAATTTCCGATAAAGGATTAACCATTGGGGCTCGTTGTTCACTTAAACTTGAAGAACAATAAATTGGCGAATTGTACTGTTTGGATGCTTTGCATATGTGTTTCTTAGACTATATAGGCGCAATATATACAAGGATTTCAACCGTCTACCTGTTCCATTCAATGTTGTACTTGTCGAAAGTTACAAATAATTTCCGATAAAGGATTAACAATGGGGCTCATTGTTCACTTAAACTTGAAGAACAAAAAATTGGCGAATGGTACTGTTTGGATGCTTTGCATATATGTTTCTTAGACTATATGGAAGCAATATATACAAAGATTTCAACCGTCTATGTGTTCCAATCATTGTTCTACTTGTCGAAAGTTACAAATAATTTCCTTTAAAGGATTAACAATGGGGCTCGTAGTTCACTTAAACTTGAAGAACAAAAAATTGGCGAATGGTACTGTTTGGATGCTTTGCATATATGTTTCTTATACTATATAGAAGCAATATATACAATGATTTGAACAGTCTACCTGTTCCATTCATTGTTCTACTTGTCGAAAGTTACAAATAATTTCCTTTAAAGGATTAACAATGGGGCTCGTAGTTCACTTAAACTTGAAGAACAAAAAATTGTCGAATGGTACTGTTTGGATGCTTTGCATATATGTTTCTTAGACTATATAGAAGCAATATATACATTGATTTCAACCGTCTACCAGTTCCACTCATTGTTCTACTTGTCGCAAGTTACAAATAATTTCCGTTAAAGTGTTAACAATGGGGCTCGCTGTTCACTTAAACTTGAAGATCAAAAAATTGGCGATTGTTACTGTTTAGATGCTTTGCATATATGTTTCTTAGATTATATAGAAGCAATATATACAAATATTTCAACCGTCTAACTGTTCCATTCATTGTTCTACTTGTCGAAAATTACAAATAATTTACGATAAAGGATTAACCATTGGGGCTCATTGTTCACTTAAACTTGAAGAACAAAAAATTGGCGAATGGTACTGTTTGGATGCTTTGCGTACATGTTTCTTAGACTATATGGAAGCAATATATACAAAGATTTCAACCGTCTACCTGTTCCATTCATTGTTCTACTTGTCGAAATTTACAAATAATTTCCTTTAAAGGATTAACAATGGGGCTCGTTGTTCACTTAAACTTGAAGAACAAAAAAGTGGCGAATGGTACTGTTTGGATGCTTTGCATATATGTTTCTTAGACTATATAGAAGCAATATATACAAAGATTTCAACCGTCTACCTGTTCCATTCATTGTTCTACTTGTCGAAATTTACAAATAATTTCCTTTAATGGATTAACAATGGGGCTCGTTGTTCACTTAACCTTGAAGAACAAAAAATTGGCGAATGGTACTGTTTGGATGCTTTGCATATATGTTTCTTAGACTATACGGAAGCAATATATACAAATATTTCAACCGTCTACCTGTTCCATTCATTGTTCTACTTGTCGAAAGTTACAAATAATTTCCGATAAAGGATTAACCATTGGGGCTCATTGTTCACTTAAACTTGAAGAACAAAAAATTGGCGAATTGTACTGTTTGGATGCTTTGTTATATAAGTTTCTTAGACTATATAGAAGCAATATATTCAAAGATTTCAACCGTCTACCTGTTCCATTCATTGTTCTACTTGTCGAAAGTTACAAATAATTTCCGAAAAAGGATTAACCATTGGGGCTCATTGTTCACTTAAACTTGAAGAACAAAAAATTGGCGAATTGTACTGTTTGGATGCTTTGCATATATGTTTCATAGACTATATAGAAGCAATATATAAAAAGATTTCAACCGTCTACCTGTTCCATTCATTGTTCTACTTGTCGAAATTTACAAATAATTTCCTTTAATGGATTAACAATGGGGCTCGTTGTTCACTTAAACTTGAAGAACAATAAATTGGCGAATTGTACTGTGTGGATGCTATGCATATATGTTTCTTAGACTATATAGAAGCAATATATATAATGATTTCAACAGTCTACCTGTTCCATTCATTGTTCTACATGTCGAAAGTTACAAATAATTTCCGTTTCATGATTATCAATGGGGCTCGTTGTTCACTTAAACTTGAAGAACAAAAAATTGGCAAATGGTACTGTTTGGATGCTTTGCATATATGTTTCTTAGTCTATATAGAAGCAATATATACAAAGATTTCAACCGTCTACGTGTTCCAATATTTGATCTGCTTGTAGAAAGTTGCAAATAGTTTCCGATAAAGGATTAACAATGTGGCTCATTGTTCACTTAACCTTGAAGAACAAAAAATTGGCGAATGGTACTCTTTGGATGCTTTGCATATATGTTTATTATGTTATATAGAAGCAATATATACAAAGATTTCAACCGTTTACATGTTCCATTCATTGTTCTACTTGTCGAAAATTGCAAATAATTTCCGATAAAGGATTAACCATTGGGGCTCATTGTTCACTTAAACTTGAAGAACAAAAAATTGGCGAATGGTACTGTTTGGATGCTTTGCGTACATGTTTCTTAGACTATATGGAAGCAATATATACAAAGATTTCAACCGTCTACGTGTTCCAATCATTGTTCTACTTGTCGAAATTTACAAATAATTTCCTTTAAAGGATTAACGATGGGGCTCGTTGTTCACTTAAACTTGAAGAACAAAAAATTGGCGAATGGTACTGTTTGGATGCTTTGCATATATATTTCTTAGACTATATAGAAGCAATATATACATTGATTTCAACCGTCTACCTGTTCCATTCATTGTTCTACTTGTCGCAAGTTACAAGTAATTTCCGTTAAAGTATTAACAATGGGGCTCGTAGTTCACTTAAACTTGAAGATCAAATAATTGGCGAATTGTACTGTTTGGATGATATGCAGATATGTTTCTTAGACTATATAGAAGCAATATATACAAAGATTTCAACCGTCTACCTGTTCCATTCATTGTTCTACTTGTCGAAAGTTACAAATAATTTCCGATAAAGGATTAACCATTGGGGCTCATTGTTCACTTAAACTTGAAGAACAAAAAAATTGGCGAATTGTACTGTTTGGATGCTTTGCATATATGTTCCTTAGACTATATAGAAGCAATTTATAGAAGGATTTCACCCGTCTACCTGTTCCAATCATTGTTCTACTTGTCGAAATTTAGAAATAATTTCCTTTAAAGGATTAACAATGGGGCTCGTTGTTCACTTAAACTTGAGGAACAAAAAATTGGCGAATGGTACTGTTTGGATGCTTTGCGTGCATGTTTCTTAGACTATATAAAAGCAATATATACAAAGTTTTCAGCCGTCTACGTGTGCCAATCATTGTTCTACTTGTAGAAAGTTACAAATAGTTTCCGATAAAGGATTAACAATGTGGCTCATTGTTCACTTAACCTTGAAGAACACAAAATTGGCGAATGGTACTGTTTGGATGCTTTGCATATATGTTTCTTAGACTATATAGAAGCAATATATACAAAGATTTCAACCGTCTACCTGTTCCATTCATTGTTCTACTTGTCGAAAGTTACAAATAATTTCCGATAAAGGATTAACCATTGGGGCTCATTGTTCACTTAAACTTGAAGAACAAAAAAATTGGCGAATTGTACTGTTTGGATGCTTTGCATATATGTTCCTTAGACTATATAGAAGCAATATATAGAAGGATTTCACCCGTCTACCTGTTCCAATCATTGTTCTACATGTCGAAAGTTACAAATAATTTCCGTTTCATGATTATCAATGGGGCTCGTTGTTCACTTAAACTTGAAGAACAAAAAATTGGCGAATGGTACTGTTTGGATGCTTTGCATATATGTTGCTTAGTCTATATAGAAGCAATATATACAAAGATTTCAACCGTCTACGTGTTCCAATTATTGTTCTACTTGTAGAAAGTTACAAATAGTTTCCGATAAAGGATTAACAATGTGGCTCATTGTTCACTTAACCTTGAAGAACACAAAATTGGCGAATGGTACTGTTTGGATGCTTTGCATATATGTTTCTTAGGTTATATAGAAGCAATATATCCAAAGATTTCAACCGTTTACATGTTCCATTCATTGTTCTACTTGTCGAAAATTACAAATAATTTCCGATAAAGGATTAGCCATTGGGGCTCATTGTTCACTTAAACTTGAAGAACAAAAAATTGGCGAATAGTACTGTTTGGATGCTTTGCGTACATGTTTCTTAGACTATATGGAAGCAATATATACAAAGATTTCAACCGTCTACGTGTTCCAATCATTGTTCTACTTGTCGAAATTTACAAATAATTTCCTTTAAAGGATTAACAATGGGGCTCGCTGTTCACTTAAACTTGAAGAACAATAAATTGGCGAATTGTACTATTTGGATGCTTTGCATATATGTTTCTTAGTCTATATAGAAGCAATATATACAAAGATTTCAACCGTCTACGTGTTCCATTCATTGTTCTACTTGTCGAAAATTACAAATAATTTCCGATAAAGGATTAACCATTGGGGCTCATTGTTCACTTAAACTTGAAGAACAAAAAATTGGCGAATGGTACTGTTTGCATGCTTTGCGTACATGTTTCTTAGACTATATGGAAGCAATATATACAAAGATTTCAACCGTCTACGTGTTCCATTCATTGTTCTACTTGTCGAAAGTTAGAAATAATTTCCGATAAAGGATTAACAATGGGGCTCGTTGTTCACTTAAACTTGAAGAACAATAAATTGGCGAATTGTACTGTTTGGATGCTTTGCATATTTGTTTCTTACACTAGATGGAAGCAATATATACAAAGATTTCAACCGTCTACCTGTTCCATTCATTGTTCTACTTGTCGAAAGTTACAAATAATTTCCGATAAAGGATTAACAATGGGGCTCATTGTTCACTTAACCTTTAAGAACAAAAAATTGGCGAATGGTTCTGTTTGGATGCTTTGCATATATGTTTCTAAGATTATATAGAAGCAATATATACAAAGATTTCAACCGTCTACGTGTCCCAATCATTGTTCTACGTGTAGAAAATTACAATTAATTTCCGTTAAAGGATTAACAATGGGGCTCATTGTTCACTTAAACTTGAAGAACAAAAAATTGGCGAATGGTACTGTTTGGATGCTTTGCATATATGTTTCTTAGACTATATAGAAGCAATATATACAAATATTTCAACCGTCTACGTGTTCCAATCATTGTTCTACTTGTCGAAATTTACAAATAATTTCCTTTAAAGGATTAACAATGGGGCTCGTTGTTCACTTAAATTTGAAGAAAAATAAATTGGCGAATGGTACTGTTTGGATGCTTTGCATATATGTTTCTTAGACTATATAGAAGCAATATATACAAATATTTCAACCGTCTACGTGTTCCAATCATTGTTCTACTTGTAGAAAGTTACAAATAATTTCCGATAAAGGATTAACAATGGGGCTCATTGTTCACTTAACCTTGAAGTACAAAAAATTGGCGAATGGTACTGTTTGGATGCTTTGCATATATGTTTCTTAGACTATATGGAAGCAATATATACAAATATTTCAACCGTCTACGTGTTCCAATCATTGTTCTACTTGTCGAAAATTACAAATAATTTCCGATAAAGGATTAACCATTGGGGCTCGTTGTTCACTTAAACTTGAAGAACAATAAATTGGCGAATTGTACTGTTTGGATGCTTTGCATATGTGTTTCTTAGACTATATAGGCGCAATATATACAAGGATTTCAACCGTCTACCTGTTCCATTCAATGTTGTACTTGTCGAAAGTTACAAATAATTTCCGATAAAGGATTAACAATGGGGCTCATTGTTCACTTAAACTTGAAGAACAAAAAATTGGCGAATGGTACTGTTTGGATGCTTTGCATATATGTTTCTTAGACTATATGGAAGCAATATATACAAAGATTTCAACCGTCTATGTGTTCCAATCATTGTTCTACTTGTCGAAAGTTACAAATAATTTCCTTTAAAGGATTAACAATGGGGCTCGTAGTTCACTTAAACTTGAAGAACAAAAAATTGGCGAATGGTACTGTTTGGATGCTTTGCATATATGTTTCTTATACTATATAGAAGCAATATATACAATGATTTGAACAGTCTACCTGTTCCATTCATTGTTCTACTTGTCGAAAGTTACAAATAATTTCCTTTAAAGGATTAACAATGGGGCTCGTAGTTCACTTAAACTTGAAGAACAAAAAATTGTCGAATGGTACTGTTTGGATGCTTTGCATATATGTTTCTTAGACTATATAGAAGCAATATATACATTGATTTCAACCGTCTACCAGTTCCACTCATTGTTCTACTTGTCGCAAGTTACAAATAATTTCCGTTAAAGTGTTAACAATGGGGCTCGCTGTTCACTTAAACTTGAAGATCAAAAAATTGGCGATTGTTACTGTTTAGATGCTTTGCATATATGTTTCTTAGATTATATAGAAGCAATATATACAAATATTTCAACCGTCTAACTGTTCCATTCATTGTTCTACTTGTCGAAAATTACAAATAATTTACGATAAAGGATTAACCATTGGGGCTCATTGTTCACTTAAACTTGAAGAACAAAAAATTGGCGAATGGTACTGTTTGGATGCTTTGCGTACATGTTTCTTAGACTATATGGAAGCAATATATACAAAGATTTCAACCGTCTACCTGTTCCATTCATTGTTCTACTTGTCGAAATTTACAAATAATTTCCTTTAAAGGATTAACAATGGGGCTCGTTGTTCACTTAAACTTGAAGAACAAAAAAGTGGCGAATGGTACTGTTTGGATGCTTTGCATATATGTTTCTTAGACTATATAGAAGCAATATATACAAAGATTTCAACCGTCTACCTGTTCCATTCATTGTTCTACTTGTCGAAAGTTACAAATAATTTCCGATAAAGGATTAACAATGGGGCTCATTGTTCACTTAAACTTGAAGAACAAAAAATTGGCGAATGGTACCGTTTGGATGCTTTGCATATATGTTTCTTAGACTATATAGAAGCAATATATACAATGATTTCAACCGTCTACCTGTTCCATTCATTGTTCTACTTGTCGAAAGTTACAAATAATTTCCGTTAAGGGATTAGCAATGGGGATCGTAGTTTACTTAAACTTGAAGAACAAAAAATTGGCGAATTGTACTGTTTGGATGCTTTGCATATATGTTTCTTAGACTATATAGAAGCAATATATACAATGATTTCAACCGTCTACCTGTTCTATTCATTGTTCTACTTGTCGAAAGTTACAAATAATTTCCGTTAAGGGATTAACAATGGGGATCGTAGTTTACTTAAACTTGAAGAACAAAAAATTGGCGAATTGTACTGTTTGGATGCTTTGCATATATGTTTCTTAGACTATATAGAAGCAATATATACATTGATTTCAACCGTCTACCAGTTCCACTCATTGTTCTAGTTGTCGCAAGTTACAAATAATTTCCGTTAAAGTGTTAACAATGGGGCTCGCTGTTCACTTAAACTTGAAGATCAAAAAATTGGCGATTGTTACTGTTTAGATGCTTTGCATATATGTTTCTTAGAGTATATAGAAGCAATATATACAAATATTTCAACCGTCTAACTGTTCCATTCATTGTTCTACTTGTCGAAAATTACAAATAATTTACGATAAAGGATTAACCATTGGGGCTCGTTGTTCACTTAAACTTGAAGAACAAAAAATTGGCGCATGGTACTGTTTGGATGCTTTGCGTACATGTTTCTTAGACTATATGGAAGCAATATATACAAAGATTTCAACCGTCTACCTGTTCCATTCATTGTTCTACTTGTCGAAATTTACAAATAATTTCCTTTAAAGGATTAACAATGGGGCTCGTTGTTCACTTAAACTTGAAGAACAAAAAAGTGGCGAATGGTACTGTTTGGATGCTTTGCATATATGTTTCTTAGACTATATAGAAGCAATGTATACAAAGATTTCAACCGTCTACCTGTTCCATTCATTGTTCTACTTGTCGAAAGTTACAAATAATTTCCGATAAAGGATTAACAATGGGGCTCATTGTTCACTTAAACTTGAAGAACAAAAAATTGGCGAATGGTACTGTTTGGATGCTTTGCATATATGTTTCTTAGACTATATAGAAGCAATATATACAATGATTTCAACCGTCTACCTGTTCCATTCATTGTTCTACTTGTCGAAAGTTAAAAATAATTTCCGTTAAGGGATTAGCAATGGGGATCGTAGTTTACTTAAACTTGAAGAACAAAAAATTGGCGAATTGTACTGTTTGGATGCTTTGCATATATGTTTCTTAGACAATATAGAAGCAATATATACAAAGATTTCAACCGTCTACCTGTTCCATTCATTGTTCCACTTGTCGAAAGTTACAAATAATTTCCGATAAAGGATTAACCATTGGGGCTCATTGTTCACTTAAACTTGAAGAACAAAAAATTGGCGAATTGTACTGTTTGGATGCTTTGAATATATGTTTCTTATACTATATGGAAGCAATATATACAAAGATTTCAACCGTCCACGTGTTCCAATCATTGTTCTACTTGTCGAAATTTACAAATAATCTCCGATAAAGGATTAACAATCGGGCTCATTGTTCACTTAACCTTGAAGAACAAAAAATTGGCGAATGGTACTGTTTGGATGCTTTGCATATATGTTTCTTAGACTATACGGAAGCAATATATACAAATATTTCAACCGTCTACCTGTTCCATTCATTGATCTACATGTCGAAAGTTACAAATAATTTCCGTTTCATGATTATCAATGGGGCTCGTTGTTCACTTAAACTTGAAGAACAAAAAATTGGCGAATGGTACTGTTTGGATGCTTTGCATATATGTTTCTTAGACTATATAGAAGCAATATATACATTGATTTCAACCGTCTACCTGTTCCATTCATTGTTCTACTTGTCGAAAGTTACAAATAATTTCCGTTAAGGCATTAACAATGGGGATCGTAGTTTACTTAAACTTGAAGAACAAAAAATTGGCGAATGGTACTGTTTGGATGCTTTGCATATATGTTTCTTAGACTATATGGAAGCAATATATACAAAGATTTCAACCGTCTGCGTGTTCCAATCATTGTTCTACTTGTAGAAAGTTACAATTAATTTCCGTTAAAGGATTAACAATGGGGCTCGTAGTTCACTTAAACTTGAAGAACAAAAAATTGGCGAATGGTACTGTTTGGATGCTTTGCGTACATGTTTCTTAGACTATATGGAAGCAATATATACAAAGATTTCAACCGTCTACGTGTTCCAATCATTGTTCTACTTGTAGAAAGTTACAATTAATTTCCGTTAAAGGATTAACAATGGGGCTCGTTGTTCACTTAAACTTGAAGAACAAAAAATTGGCGAATGGTACTGTTTGGATGCTTTGCATATATGTTTCTTAGTCTATATAGAAGCAATATATACAAAGATTTCAACCGTCTACCTGTTCCATTCATTGTTCCACTTGTCGAAAGTTACAAATAATTTCCGATAAAGGATTAACCATTGGGGCTCATTGTTCACTTAAACTTGAAGAACAAAAAATTGGCGAATGGTACTGTTTGGATGCTTTGCATATATGTTTCTTAGGTTATATAGAAGCAATATATCCAAAGAATTCAACCGTTTACATGTTCCATTCATTATTCTACTTGTCGAAAATTACAAATAATTTCCGATAAAGGATTAACCATTGGGGCTCATTGTTCACTTAAACTTGAAGAACAAAAAATTGGCGAATGGTACTGTTTGGATGCTTTGCGTACATGTTTCTTAGACTATATAGAAGCAATATATACAAATATTTCAACCGTCTACGTGTTCCAATCATTGTTCTACTTGTAGAAAGTTACAAATAATTTCCGATAAAGGATTAACAATGGGGCTCATTGTTCACTTAACCTTGAAGAACAAAAAATTGGCGAATGGTACTGTTTGGATGCTTTGCATATATGTTTCTTAGACTATATGGAAGCAATATATACAAATATTTCAACCGTCTACGTGTTCCAATCATTGTTCTACTTGTCGAAAATTACAAATAATTTCCGATAAAGGATTAACCATTGGGGCTCGTTGTTCACTTAAACTTGAAGAACAATAAATTGGCGAATTGTACTGTTTGGATGCTTTGCATATGTGTTTCTTAGACTATATAGGCGCAATATATACAAGGATTTCAACCGTCTACCTGTTCCATTCAATGTTGTACTTGTCGAAAGTTACAAATAATTTCCGATAAAGGATTAACAATGGGGCTCATTGTTCACTTAAACTTGAAGAACAAAAAATTGGCGAATGGTACTGTTTGGATGCTTTGCATATATGTTTCTTAGACTATATGGAAGCAATATATACAAAGATTTCAACCGTCTATGTGTTCCAATCATTGTTCTACTTGTCGAAAGTTACAAATAATTTCCTTTAAAGGATTAACAATGGGGCTCGTAGTTCACTTAAACTTGAAGAACAAAAAATTGGCGAATGGTACTGTTTGGATGCTTTGCATATATGTTTCTTATACTATATAGAAGCAATATATACAATGATTTGAACAGTCTACCTGTTCCATTCATTGTTCTACTTGTCGAAAGTTACAAATAATTTCCTTTAAAGGATTAACAATGGGGCTCGTAGTTCACTTAAACTTGAAGAACAAAAAATTGTCGAATGGTACTGTTTGGATGCTTTGCATATATGTTTCTTATACTATATAGAAGCAATAGATACCAAGATTTCAACCGTCTACCTGTTCCATTCAATGTTCTACTTGTCGAAAGTTACAAACAATTTCCGATAAAGGATTAACAATGGGGCTCGTTGTTCACTTAAACTTGAAGAACAAAAAAGTGGCGAATGGTACTGTTTGGATGCTTTGCATATATGTTTCTTAGACTATATAGAAGCAATATATACATTGATTTCAACCGTCTACCAGTTCCACTCATTGTTCTACTTGTCGCAAGTTACAAATAATTTCCGTTAAAGTGTTAACAATGGGGCTCGCTGTTCACTTAAACTTGAAGATCAAAAAATTGGCGATTGTTACTGTTTAGATGCTTTGCATATATGTTTCTTAGATTATATAGAAGCAATATATACAAATATTTCAACCGTCTAACTGTTCCATTCATTGTTCTACTTGTCGAAAATTACAAATAATTTACGATAAAGGATTAACCATTGGGGCTCATTGTTCACTTAAACTTGAAGAACAAAAAATTGGCGAATGGTACTGTTTGGATGCTTTGCGTACATGTTTCTTAGACTATATGGAAGCAATATATACAAAGATTTCAACCGTCTACCTGTTCCATTCATTGTTCTACTTGTCGAAATTTACAAATAATTTCCTTTAAAGGATTAACAATGGGGCTCGTTGTTCACTTAAACTTGAAGAACAAAAAAGTGGCGAATGGTACTGTTTGGATGCTTTGCATATATGTTTCTTAGACTATATAGAAGCAATATATACAAAGATTTCAACCGTCTACCTGTTCCATTCATTGTTCTACTTGTCGAAAGTTACAAATAATTTCCGATAAAGGATTAACAATGGGGCTCATTGTTCACTTAAACTTAAAGAACAAAAAATTGGCGAATGGTACTGTTTGGATGCTTTGCATATATGTTTCTTAGACTATATAGAAGCAATATATACAATGATTTCAACCGTCTACCTGTTCCATTCATTGTTCTACTTGTCGAAAGTTACAAATAATTTCCGTTAAGGGATTAGCAATGGGGATCGTAGTTTACTTAAACTTGAAGAACAAAAAATTGGCGAATTGTACTGTTTGGATGCTTTGCATATATGTTTCTTAGACTATATAGAAGCAATATATACAATGATTTCAACCGTCTACCTGTTCTATTCATTGTTCTACTTGTCGAAAGTTACAAATAATTTCCGTTAAGGGATTAACAATGGGGATCGTAGTTTACTTAAACTTGAAGAACAAAAAATTGGCGAATGGTACTGTTTGGATGCTTTGCATATATGTTTCTTAGACTATATAGAAGCAATATATTCATTGATTTCAACCGTCTACCAGTTCCACTCATTGTTCTACTTGTCGCAAGTTACAAATAATTTCCGTTAAAGTGTTAACAATGGGGCTCGCTGTTCACTTAAACTTGAAGATCAAAAAATTGGCGATTGTTACTGTTTAGATGCTTTGCATATATGTTTCTTAGATTATATAGAAGCAATATATACAAATATTTCAACCGTCTAACTGTTCCATTCATTGTTCTACTTGTCGAAAATTACAAATAATTTACGATAAAGGATTAACCATTGGGGCTCATTGTTCACTTAAACTTGAAGAACAAAAAATTGGCGAATGGTACTGTTTGGATGCTTTGCGTACATGTTTCTTAGACTATATGGAAGCAATATATACAAAGATTTCAACCGTCTACCTGTTCCATTCATTGTTCTACTTGTCGAAATTTACAAATAATTTCCTTTAAAGGATTAACAATGGGGCTCGTTGTTCACTTAAACTTGAAGAACAAAAAAGTGGCGAATGGTACTGTTTGGATGCTTTGCATATATGTTTCTTAGACTATATAGAAGCAATATATACAAAGATTTCAACCGTCTACCTGTTCCATTCATTGTTCTACTTGTCGAAAGTTACAAATAATTTCCGATAAAGGATTAACAATGGGTCTCATTGTTCACTTAAACTTAAAGAACAAAAAATTGGCGAATGGTACTGTTTGGATGCTTTGCATATATGTTTCTTAGACTATATAGAAGCAATATATACAATGATTTCAACCGTCTACCTGTTCCATTCATTGTTCTACTTGTCGAAAGTTACAAATAATTTCCGTTAAGGGATTAGCAATGGGGATCGTAGTTTACTTAAACTTGAAGAACAAAAAATTGGCGAATTGTACTGTTTGGATGCTTTGCATATATGTTTCTTAGACTATATAGAAGCAATATATACAATGATTTCAACCGTCTACCTGTTCTATTCATTGTTCTACTTGTCGAAAGTTACAAATAATTTCCGTTAAGGGATTAACAATGGGGATCGTAGTTTACTTAAACTTGAAGAACAAAAAATTGGCGAATTGTACTGTTTGGATGCTTTGCTTATATGTTTCTTAGACTATATAGAAGCAATATATACATTGATTTCAACCGTCTACCAGTTCCACTCATTGTTCTAGTTGTCGCAAGTTACAAATAATTTCCGTTAAAGTGTTAACAATGGGGCTCGCTGTTCACTTAAACTTGAAGATCAAAAAATTGGCGATTGTTACTGTTTAGATGCTTTGCATATATGTTTCTTAGATTATATAGAAGCAATATATACAAATATTTCAACCGTCTAACTGTTCCATTCATTGTTCTACTTGTCGAAAATTACAAATAATTTACGATAAAGGATTAACCATTGGGGCTCATTGTTCACTTAAACTTGAAGAACAAAAAATTGGCGAATGGTACTGTTTGGATGCTTTGCGTACATGTTTCTTAGACTATATGGAAGCAATATATACAAAGATTTCAACCGTCTACCTGTTCCATTCATTGGTCTACTTGTCGAAATTTACAAATAATCTCCGATAAAGGATTAACAATCGGGCTCATTGTTCACTTAACCTTGAAGAACAAAAAATTGGCGAATGGTACTGTTTGGATGCTTTGCATATATGTTTCTTAGACTATACGGAAGCAATATATACAAATATTTCAACCGTCTACCTGTTCCATTCATTGATCTACATGTCGAAATTTACAAATAATTTCCGTTTCATGATTATCAATGGGGCTCGTTGTTCACTTAAACTTGAAGAACAAAAAATTGGCGAATGGTACTGTTTGGATGCTTTGCATATATGTTTCTTAGACTATATAGAAGCAATATATACAATGATTTCAACCGTCTACCAGTTCCATTCATTGTTCTACTTGTCGAAAGTTACAAATAATTTCCGATAAAGGATTAACCATTGGGGCTCATTGTTCACTTAAACTTGAAGAACAAAAAATTGGCGACTTGTACTGTTTGGATGCTTTGCATATATGTTTCTTAGACTATATAGAAGCAATATTTACAAAGATTTCAACCGTCTACCTGTTCCATTCATTGTTCTACTTGTCGAAAGTTACAAATAATTTCCGATAAAGGATTAACAATGGGGCTCATTGTTCACTTAAACTTGAGGAACAAAAAATTGGCGAATGGTACTGTTTGGATGCTTTGCGTACATGTTTCTTAGACTATATAAAAGCAATATATACAAAGTTTTCAGCCGTCTACGTGTGCCAATCATTGTTCTACTTGTCGAAAGTTACAAATAATTTCCGATAAAGGATTAACAATGGGGCTCGTATTTCAATTAAACTTGAAAAACCAAAAATTGGCGAATTGTACTGTTTGGATGCTTTGCATATATGTTTCTTAGACTATATAGAAGCAATATATACAAAGATTTCAACCGTCTACCTGTTCCATTCATTGTTCTACATGTCGAAAGTTACAAATAATTTCCGTTTCATGATTATCAATGGGGCTCGTTGTTCACTTAAACTTGAAGAACAAAAAATTGGCGAATGGTACTGTTTGGATGCTTTGCATATATGTTGCTTAGTCTATATAGAAGCAATATATACAAAGATTTCAACCGTCTACGTGTTCCAATTATTGTTCTACTTGTAGAAAGTTACAAATAGTTTCCGATAAAGGATTAACAATGTGGCTCATTGTTCACTTAACCTTGAAGAACACAAAATTGGCGAATGGTACTGTTTGGATGCTTTGCATATATGTTTCTTAGGTTATATAGAAGCAATATATCCAAAGATTTCAACCGTTTACATGTTCCATTCATTGTTCTACTTGTCGAAAATTACAAATAATTTCCGATAAAGGATTAGCCATTGGGGCTCATTGTTCACTTAACCTTTAAGAACAAAAAATTGGCGAATGGTTCTGTTTGGATGCTTTGCATATATGTTTCTAAGATTATATAGAAGCAATATATACAAAGATTTCAACCGTCTACGTGTCCCAATCATTGTTCTACGTGTAGAAAATTACAATTAATTTCCGTTAAAGGATTAACAATGGGGCTCGCTGTTCACTTAAACTTGAAGAACAATAAATTGGCGAATTGTACTATTTGGATGCTTTGCATATATGTTTCTTAGTCTATATAGAAGCAATATATACAAAGATTTCAACCGTCTACGTGTTCCATTCATTGTTCTACTTGTCGAAAATTACAAATAATTTCCGATAAAGGATTAACCATTGGGGCTCATTGTTCACTTAAACTTGAAGAACAAAAAATTGGCGAATGGTACTGTTTGCATGCTTTGCGTACATGTTTCTTAGACTATATGGAAGCAATATATACAAAGATTTCAACCGTCTACGTGTTCCATTCATTGTTCTACTTGTCGAAAGTTAGAAATAATTTCCGATAAAGGATTAACAATGGGGCTCGTTGTTCACTTAAACTTGAAGAACAATAAATTGGCGAATTGTACTGTTTGGATGCTTTGCATATTTGTTTCTTACACTAGATGGAAGCAATATATACAAAGATTTCAACCGTCTACGTGTTCCAATCATTGTTCTACTTGTCGAAATTTACAAATAATTTCCTTTAAAGGATTAACGATGGGGCTCGTTGTTCACTTAAACTTGAAGAACAAAAAATTGGCGAATGGTACTGTTTGGATGCTTTGCATATATATTTCTTAGACTATATAGAAGCAATATATACATTGATTTCAACCGTCTACCTGTTCCATTCATTGTTCTACTTGTCGCAAGTTACAAGTAATTTCCGTTAAAGTATTAACAATGGGGCTCGTAGTTCACTTAAACTTGAAGATCAAATAATTGGCGAATTGTACTGTTTGGATGATATGCAGATATGTTTCTTAGACTATATAGAAGCAATATATACAAAGATTTCAACCGTCTACCTGTTCCATTCATTGTTCTACTTGTCGAAAGTTACAAATAATTTCCGATAAAGGATTAACCATTGGGGCTCATTGTTCACTTAAACTTGAAGAACAAAAAAATTGGCGAATTGTACTGTTTGGATGCTTTGCATATATGTTCCTTAGACTATATAGAAGCAATTTATAGAAGGATTTCACCCGTCTACCTGTTCCAATCATTGTTCTACTTGTCGAAATTTAGAAATAATTTCCTTTAAAGGATTAACAATGGGGCTCGTTGTTCACTTAAACTTGAGGAACAAAAAATTGGCGAATGGTACTGTTTGGATGCTTTGCGTGCATGTTTCTTAGACTATATAAAAGCAATATATACAAAGTTTTCAGCCGTCTACGTGTGCCAATCATTGTTCTACTTGTAGAAAGTTACAAATAGTTTCCGATAAAGGATTAACAATGTGGCTCATTGTTCACTTAACCTTGAAGAACACAAAATTGGCGAATGGTACTGTTTGGATGCTTTGCATATATGTTTCTTAGACTATATAGAAGCAATATATACAAAGATTTCAACCGTCTACCTGTTCCATTCATTGTTCTACTTGTCGAAAGTTACAAATAATTTCCGATAAAGGATTAACCATTGGGGCTCATTGTTCACTTAAACTTGAAGAACAAAAAAATTGGCGAATTGTACTGTTTGGATGCTTTGCATATATGTTCCTTAGACTATATAGAAGCAATATATAGAAGGATTTCACCCGTCTACCTGTTCCAATCATTGTTCTACATGTCGAAAGTTACAAATAATTTCCGTTTCATGATTATCAATGGGGCTCGTTGTTCACTTAAACTTGAAGAACAAAAAATTGGCGAATGGTACTGTTTGGATGCTTTGCATATATGTTGCTTAGTCTATATAGAAGCAATATATACAAAGATTTCAACCGTCTACGTGTTCCAATTATTGTTCTACTTGTAGAAAGTTACAAATAGTTTCCGATAAAGGATTAACAATGTGGCTCATTGTTCACTTAACCTTGAAGAACACAAAATTGGCGAATGGTACTGTTTGGATGCTTTGCATATATGTTTCTTAGGTTATATAGAAGCAATATATCCAAAGATTTCAACCGTTTACATGTTCCATTCATTGTTCTACTTGTCGAAAATTACAAATAATTTCCGATAAAGGATTAGCCATTGGGGCTCATTGTTCACTTAAACTTGAAGAACAAAAAATTGGCGAATAGTACTGTTTGGATGCTTTGCGTACATGTTTCTTAGACTATATGGAAGCAATATATACAAAGATTTCAACCGTCTACGTGTTCCAATCATTGTTCTACTTGTCGAAATTTACAAATAATTTCCTTTAAAGGATTAACAATGGGGCTCGCTGTTCACTTAAACTTGAAGAACAATAAATTGGCGAATTGTACTATTTGGATGCTTTGCATATATGTTTCTTAGTCTATATAGAAGCAATATATACAAAGATTTCAACCGTCTACGTGTTCCATTCATTGTTCTACTTGTCGAAAATTACAAATAATTTCCGATAAAGGATTAACCATTGGGGCTCATTGTTCACTTAAACTTGAAGAACAAAAAATTGGCGAATGGTACTGTTTGCATGCTTTGCGTACATGTTTCTTAGACTATATGGAAGCAATATATACAAAGATTTCAACCGTCTACGTGTTCCATTCATTGTTCTACTTGTCGAAAGTTAGAAATAATTTCCGATAAAGGATTAACAATGGGGCTCGTTGTTCACTTAAACTTGAAGAACAATAAATTGGCGAATTGTACTGTTTGGATGCTTTGCATATTTGTTTCTTACACTAGATGGAAGCAATATATACAAAGATTTCAACCGTCTACCTGTTCCATTCATTGTTCTACTTGTCGAAAGTTACAAATAATTTCCGATAAAGGATTAACAATGGGGCTCATTGTTCACTTAACCTTTAAGAACAAAAAATTGGCGAATGGTTCTGTTTGGATGCTTTGCATATATGTTTCTAAGATTATATAGAAGCAATATATACAAAGATTTCAACCGTCTACGTGTCCCAATCATTGTTCTACGTGTAGAAAATTACAATTAATTTCCGTTAAAGGATTAACAATGGGGCTCATTGTTCACTTAAACTTGAAGAACAAAAAATTGGCGAATGGTACTGTTTGGATGCTTTGCATATATGTTTCTTAGACTATATAGAAGCAATATATACAAATATTTCAACCGTCTACGTGTTCCAATCATTGTTCTACTTGTCGAAATTTACAAATAATTTCCTTTAAAGGATTAACAATGGGGCTCGTTGTTCACTTAAATTTGAAGAAAAATAAATTGGCGAATGGTACTGTTTGGATGCTTTGCATATATGTTTCTTAGACTATATAGAAGCAATATATACAAATATTTCAACCGTCTACGTGTTCCAATCATTGTTCTACTTGTAGAAAGTTACAAATAATTTCCGATAAAGGATTAACAATGGGGCTCATTGTTCACTTAACCTTGAAGTACAAAAAATTGGCGAATGGTACTGTTTGGATGCTTTGCATATATGTTTCTTAGACTATATGGAAGCAATATATACAAATATTTCAACCGTCTACGTGTTCCAATCATTGTTCTACTTGTCGAAAATTACAAATAATTTCCGATAAAGGATTAACCATTGGGGCTCGTTGTTCACTTAAACTTGAAGAACAATAAATTGGCGAATTGTACTGTTTGGATGCTTTGCATATGTGTTTCTTAGACTATATAGGCGCAATATATACAAGGATTTCAACCGTCTACCTGTTCCATTCAATGTTGTACTTGTCGAAAGTTACAAATAATTTCCGATAAAGGATTAACAATGGGGCTCATTGTTCACTTAAACTTGAAGAACAAAAAATTGGCGAATGGTACTGTTTGGATGCTTTGCATATATGTTTCTTAGACTATATGGAAGCAATATATACAAAGATTTCAACCGTCTATGTGTTCCAATCATTGTTCTACTTGTCGAAAGTTACAAATAATTTCCTTTAAAGGATTAACAATGGGGCTCGTAGTTCACTTAAACTTGAAGAACAAAAAATTGGCGAATGGTACTGTTTGGATGCTTTGCATATATGTTTCTTATACTATATAGAAGCAATATATACAATGATTTGAACAGTCTACCTGTTCCATTCATTGTTCTACTTGTCGAAAGTTACAAATAATTTCCTTTAAAGGATTAACAATGGGGCTCGTAGTTCACTTAAACTTGAAGAACAAAAAATTGTCGAATGGTACTGTTTGGATGCTTTGCATATATGTTTCTTAGACTATATAGAAGCAATATATACATTGATTTCAACCGTCTACCAGTTCCACTCATTGTTCTACTTGTCGCAAGTTACAAATAATTTCCGTTAAAGTGTTAACAATGGGGCTCGCTGTTCACTTAAACTTGAAGATCAAAAAATTGGCGATTGTTACTGTTTAGATGCTTTGCATATATGTTTCTTAGATTATATAGAAGCAATATATACAAATATTTCAACCGTCTAACTGTTCCATTCATTGTTCTACTTGTCGAAAATTACAAATAATTTACGATAAAGGATTAACCATTGGGGCTCATTGTTCACTTAAACTTGAAGAACAAAAAATTGGCGAATGGTACTGTTTGGATGCTTTGCGTACATGTTTCTTAGACTATATGGAAGCAATATATACAAAGATTTCAACCGTCTACCTGTTCCATTCATTGTTCTACTTGTCGAAATTTACAAATAATTTCCTTTAAAGGATTAACAATGGGGCTCGTTGTTCACTTAAACTTGAAGAACAAAAAAGTGGCGAATGGTACTGTTTGGATGCTTTGCATATATGTTTCTTAGACTATATAGAAGCAATATATACAAAGATTTCAACCGTCTACCTGTTCCATTCATTGTTCTACTTGTCGAAAGTTACAAATAATTTCCGATAAAGGATTAACAATGGGGCTCATTGTTCACTTAAACTTGAAGAACAAAAAATTGGCGAATGGTACCGTTTGGATGCTTTGCATATATGTTTCTTAGACTATATAGAAGCAATATATACAATGATTTCAACCGTCTACCTGTTCCATTCATTGTTCTACTTGTCGAAAGTTACAAATAATTTCCGTTAAGGGATTAGCAATGGGGATCGTAGTTTACTTAAACTTGAAGAACAAAAAATTGGCGAATTGTACTGTTTGGATGCTTTGCATATATGTTTCTTAGACTATATAGAAGCAATATATACAATGATTTCAACCGTCTACCTGTTCTATTCATTGTTCTACTTGTCGAAAGTTACAAATAATTTCCGTTAAGGGATTAACAATGGGGATCGTAGTTTACTTAAACTTGAAGAACAAAAAATTGGCGAATTGTACTGTTTGGATGCTTTGCATATATGTTTCTTAGACTATATAGAAGCAATATATACATTGATTTCAACCGTCTACCAGTTCCACTCATTGTTCTAGTTGTCGCAAGTTACAAATAATTTCCGTTAAAGTGTTAACAATGGGGCTCGCTGTTCACTTAAACTTGAAGATCAAAAAATTGGCGATTGTTACTGTTTAGATGCTTTGCATATATGTTTCTTAGAGTATATAGAAGCAATATATACAAATATTTCAACCGTCTAACTGTTCCATTCATTGTTCTACTTGTCGAAAATTACAAATAATTTACGATAAAGGATTAACCATTGGGGCTCGTTGTTCACTTAAACTTGAAGAACAAAAAATTGGCGCATGGTACTGTTTGGATGCTTTGCGTACATGTTTCTTAGACTATATGGAAGCAATATATACAAAGATTTCAACCGTCTACCTGTTCCATTCATTGTTCTACTTGTCGAAATTTACAAATAATTTCCTTTAAAGGATTAACAATGGGGCTCGTTGTTCACTTAAACTTGAAGAACAAAAAAGTGGCGAATGGTACTGTTTGGATGCTTTGCATATATGTTTCTTAGACTATATAGAAGCAATGTATACAAAGATTTCAACCGTCTACCTGTTCCATTCATTGTTCTACTTGTCGAAAGTTACAAATAATTTCCGATAAAGGATTAACAATGGGGCTCATTGTTCACTTAAACTTGAAGAACAAAAAATTGGCGAATGGTACTGTTTGGATGCTTTGCATATATGTTTCTTAGACTATATAGAAGCAATATATACAATGATTTCAACCGTCTACCTGTTCCATTCATTGTTCTACTTGTCGAAAGTTAAAAATAATTTCCGTTAAGGGATTAGCAATGGGGATCGTAGTTTACTTAAACTTGAAGAACAAAAAATTGGCGAATTGTACTGTTTGGATGCTTTGCATATATGTTTCTTAGACAATATAGAAGCAATATATACAAAGATTTCAACCGTCTACCTGTTCCATTCATTGTTCCACTTGTCGAAAGTTACAAATAATTTCCGATAAAGGATTAACCATTGGGGCTCATTGTTCACTTAAACTTGAAGAACAAAAAATTGGCGAATTGTACTGTTTGGATGCTTTGAATATATGTTTCTTATACTATATGGAAGCAATATATACAAAGATTTCAACCGTCCACGTGTTCCAATCATTGTTCTACTTGTCGAAATTTACAAATAATCTCCGATAAAGGATTAACAATCGGGCTCATTGTTCACTTAACCTTGAAGAACAAAAAATTGGCGAATGGTACTGTTTGGATGCTTTGCATATATGTTTCTTAGACTATACGGAAGCAATATATACAAATATTTCAACCGTCTACCTGTTCCATTCATTGATCTACATGTCGAAAGTTACAAATAATTTCCGTTTCATGATTATCAATGGGGCTCGTTGTTCACTTAAACTTGAAGAACAAAAAATTGGCGAATGGTACTGTTTGGATGCTTTGCATATATGTTTCTTAGACTATATAGAAGCAATATATACATTGATTTCAACCGTCTACCTGTTCCATTCATTGTTCTACTTGTCGAAAGTTACAAATAATTTCCGTTAAGGCATTAACAATGGGGATCGTAGTTTACTTAAACTTGAAGAACAAAAAATTGGCGAATGGTACTGTTTGGATGCTTTGCATATATGTTTCTTAGACTATATGGAAGCAATATATACAAAGATTTCAACCGTCTGCGTGTTCCAATCATTGTTCTACTTGTAGAAAGTTACAATTAATTTCCGTTAAAGGATTAACAATGGGGCTCGTAGTTCACTTAAACTTGAAGAACAAAAAATTGGCGAATGGTACTGTTTGGATGCTTTGCGTACATGTTTCTTAGACTATATGGAAGCAATATATACAAAGATTTCAACCGTCTACGTGTTCCAATCATTGTTCTACTTGTAGAAAGTTACAATTAATTTCCGTTAAAGGATTAACAATGGGGCTCGTTGTTCACTTAAACTTGAAGAACAAAAAATTGGCGAATGGTACTGTTTGGATGCTTTGCATATATGTTTCTTAGTCTATATAGAAGCAATATATACAAAGATTTCAACCGTCTACCTGTTCCATTCATTGTTCCACTTGTCGAAAGTTACAAATAATTTCCGATAAAGGATTAACCATTGGGGCTCATTGTTCACTTAAACTTGAAGAACAAAAAATTGGCGAATGGTACTGTTTGGATGCTTTGCATATATGTTTCTTAGGTTATATAGAAGCAATATATCCAAAGAATTCAACCGTTTACATGTTCCATTCATTATTCTACTTGTCGAAAATTACAAATAATTTCCGATAAAGGATTAACCATTGGGGCTCATTGTTCACTTAAACTTGAAGAACAAAAAATTGGCGAATGGTACTGTTTGGATGCTTTGCGTACATGTTTCTTAGACTATATAGAAGCAATATATACAAATATTTCAACCGTCTACGTGTTCCAATCATTGTTCTACTTGTAGAAAGTTACAAATAATTTCCGATAAAGGATTAACAATGGGGCTCATTGTTCACTTAACCTTGAAGAACAAAAAATTGGCGAATGGTACTGTTTGGATGCTTTGCATATATGTTTCTTAGACTATATGGAAGCAATATATACAAATATTTCAACCGTCTACGTGTTCCAATCATTGTTCTACTTGTCGAAAATTACAAATAATTTCCGATAAAGGATTAACCATTGGGGCTCGTTGTTCACTTAAACTTGAAGAACAATAAATTGGCGAATTGTACTGTTTGGATGCTTTGCATATGTGTTTCTTAGACTATATAGGCGCAATATATACAAGGATTTCAACCGTCTACCTGTTCCATTCAATGTTGTACTTGTCGAAAGTTACAAATAATTTCCGATAAAGGATTAACAATGGGGCTCATTGTTCACTTAAACTTGAAGAACAAAAAATTGGCGAATGGTACTGTTTGGATGCTTTGCATATATGTTTCTTAGACTATATGGAAGCAATATATACAAAGATTTCAACCGTCTATGTGTTCCAATCATTGTTCTACTTGTCGAAAGTTACAAATAATTTCCTTTAAAGGATTAACAATGGGGCTCGTAGTTCACTTAAACTTGAAGAACAAAAAATTGGCGAATGGTACTGTTTGGATGCTTTGCATATATGTTTCTTATACTATATAGAAGCAATATATACAATGATTTGAACAGTCTACCTGTTCCATTCATTGTTCTACTTGTCGAAAGTTACAAATAATTTCCTTTAAAGGATTAACAATGGGGCTCGTAGTTCACTTAAACTTGAAGAACAAAAAATTGTCGAATGGTACTGTTTGGATGCTTTGCATATATGTTTCTTATACTATATAGAAGCAATAGATACCAAGATTTCAACCGTCTACCTGTTCCATTCAATGTTCTACTTGTCGAAAGTTACAAACAATTTCCGATAAAGGATTAACAATGGGGCTCGTTGTTCACTTAAACTTGAAGAACAAAAAAGTGGCGAATGGTACTGTTTGGATGCTTTGCATATATGTTTCTTAGACTATATAGAAGCAATATATACATTGATTTCAACCGTCTACCAGTTCCACTCATTGTTCTACTTGTCGCAAGTTACAAATAATTTCCGTTAAAGTGTTAACAATGGGGCTCGCTGTTCACTTAAACTTGAAGATCAAAAAATTGGCGATTGTTACTGTTTAGATGCTTTGCATATATGTTTCTTAGATTATATAGAAGCAATATATACAAATATTTCAACCGTCTAACTGTTCCATTCATTGTTCTACTTGTCGAAAATTACAAATAATTTACGATAAAGGATTAACCATTGGGGCTCATTGTTCACTTAAACTTGAAGAACAAAAAATTGGCGAATGGTACTGTTTGGATGCTTTGCGTACATGTTTCTTAGACTATATGGAAGCAATATATACAAAGATTTCAACCGTCTACCTGTTCCATTCATTGTTCTACTTGTCGAAATTTACAAATAATTTCCTTTAAAGGATTAACAATGGGGCTCGTTGTTCACTTAAACTTGAAGAACAAAAAAGTGGCGAATGGTACTGTTTGGATGCTTTGCATATATGTTTCTTAGACTATATAGAAGCAATATATACAAAGATTTCAACCGTCTACCTGTTCCATTCATTGTTCTACTTGTCGAAAGTTACAAATAATTTCCGATAAAGGATTAACAATGGGGCTCATTGTTCACTTAAACTTAAAGAACAAAAAATTGGCGAATGGTACTGTTTGGATGCTTTGCATATATGTTTCTTAGACTATATAGAAGCAATATATACAATGATTTCAACCGTCTACCTGTTCCATTCATTGTTCTACTTGTCGAAAGTTACAAATAATTTCCGTTAAGGGATTAGCAATGGGGATCGTAGTTTACTTAAACTTGAAGAACAAAAAATTGGCGAATTGTACTGTTTGGATGCTTTGCATATATGTTTCTTAGACTATATAGAAGCAATATATACAATGATTTCAACCGTCTACCTGTTCTATTCATTGTTCTACTTGTCGAAAGTTACAAATAATTTCCGTTAAGGGATTAACAATGGGGATCGTAGTTTACTTAAACTTGAAGAACAAAAAATTGGCGAATGGTACTGTTTGGATGCTTTGCATATATGTTTCTTAGACTATATAGAAGCAATATATTCATTGATTTCAACCGTCTACCAGTTCCACTCATTGTTCTACTTGTCGCAAGTTACAAATAATTTCCGTTAAAGTGTTAACAATGGGGCTCGCTGTTCACTTAAACTTGAAGATCAAAAAATTGGCGATTGTTACTGTTTAGATGCTTTGCATATATGTTTCTTAGATTATATAGAAGCAATATATACAAATATTTCAACCGTCTAACTGTTCCATTCATTGTTCTACTTGTCGAAAATTACAAATAATTTACGATAAAGGATTAACCATTGGGGCTCATTGTTCACTTAAACTTGAAGAACAAAAAATTGGCGAATGGTACTGTTTGGATGCTTTGCGTACATGTTTCTTAGACTATATGGAAGCAATATATACAAAGATTTCAACCGTCTACCTGTTCCATTCATTGTTCTACTTGTCGAAATTTACAAATAATTTCCTTTAAAGGATTAACAATGGGGCTCGTTGTTCACTTAAACTTGAAGAACAAAAAAGTGGCGAATGGTACTGTTTGGATGCTTTGCATATATGTTTCTTAGACTATATAGAAGCAATATATACAAAGATTTCAACCGTCTACCTGTTCCATTCATTGTTCTACTTGTCGAAAGTTACAAATAATTTCCGATAAAGGATTAACAATGGGTCTCATTGTTCACTTAAACTTAAAGAACAAAAAATTGGCGAATGGTACTGTTTGGATGCTTTGCATATATGTTTCTTAGACTATATAGAAGCAATATATACAATGATTTCAACCGTCTACCTGTTCCATTCATTGTTCTACTTGTCGAAAGTTACAAATAATTTCCGTTAAGGGATTAGCAATGGGGATCGTAGTTTACTTAAACTTGAAGAACAAAAAATTGGCGAATTGTACTGTTTGGATGCTTTGCATATATGTTTCTTAGACTATATAGAAGCAATATATACAATGATTTCAACCGTCTACCTGTTCTATTCATTGTTCTACTTGTCGAAAGTTACAAATAATTTCCGTTAAGGGATTAACAATGGGGATCGTAGTTTACTTAAACTTGAAGAACAAAAAATTGGCGAATTGTACTGTTTGGATGCTTTGCTTATATGTTTCTTAGACTATATAGAAGCAATATATACATTGATTTCAACCGTCTACCAGTTCCACTCATTGTTCTAGTTGTCGCAAGTTACAAATAATTTCCGTTAAAGTGTTAACAATGGGGCTCGCTGTTCACTTAAACTTGAAGATCAAAAAATTGGCGATTGTTACTGTTTAGATGCTTTGCATATATGTTTCTTAGATTATATAGAAGCAATATATACAAATATTTCAACCGTCTAACTGTTCCATTCATTGTTCTACTTGTCGAAAATTACAAATAATTTACGATAAAGGATTAACCATTGGGGCTCATTGTTCACTTAAACTTGAAGAACAAAAAATTGGCGAATGGTACTGTTTGGATGCTTTGCGTACATGTTTCTTAGACTATATGGAAGCAATATATACAAAGATTTCAACCGTCTACCTGTTCCATTCATTGGTCTACTTGTCGAAATTTACAAATAATCTCCGATAAAGGATTAACAATCGGGCTCATTGTTCACTTAACCTTGAAGAACAAAAAATTGGCGAATGGTACTGTTTGGATGCTTTGCATATATGTTTCTTAGACTATACGGAAGCAATATATACAAATATTTCAACCGTCTACCTGTTCCATTCATTGATCTACATGTCGAAATTTACAAATAATTTCCGTTTCATGATTATCAATGGGGCTCGTTGTTCACTTAAACTTGAAGAACAAAAAATTGGCGAATGGTACTGTTTGGATGCTTTGCATATATGTTTCTTAGACTATATAGAAGCAATATATACAATGATTTCAACCGTCTACCAGTTCCATTCATTGTTCTACTTGTCGAAAGTTACAAATAATTTCCGATAAAGGATTAACCATTGGGGCTCATTGTTCACTTAAACTTGAAGAACAAAAAATTGGCGACTTGTACTGTTTGGATGCTTTGCATATATGTTTCTTAGACTATATAGAAGCAATATTTACAAAGATTTCAACCGTCTACCTGTTCCATTCATTGTTCTACTTGTCGAAAGTTACAAATAATTTCCGATAAAGGATTAACAATGGGGCTCATTGTTCACTTAAACTTGAGGAACAAAAAATTGGCGAATGGTACTGTTTGGATGCTTTGCGTACATGTTTCTTAGACTATATAAAAGCAATATATACAAAGTTTTCAGCCGTCTACGTGTGCCAATCATTGTTCTACTTGTCGAAAGTTACAAATAATTTCCGATAAAGGATTAACAATGGGGCTCGTATTTCAATTAAACTTGAAAAACCAAAAATTGGCGAATTGTACTGTTTGGATGCTTTGCATATATGTTTCTTAGACTATATAGAAGCAATATATACAAAGATTTCAACCGTCTACCTGTTCCATTCATTGTTCTACATGTCGAAAGTTACAAATAATTTCCGTTTCATGATTATCAATGGGGCTCGTTGTTCACTTAAACTTGAAGAACAAAAAATTGGCGAATGGTACTGTTTGGATGCTTTGCATATATGTTGCTTAGTCTATATAGAAGCAATATATACAAAGATTTCAACCGTCTACGTGTTCCAATTATTGTTCTACTTGTAGAAAGTTACAAATAGTTTCCGATAAAGGATTAACAATGTGGCTCATTGTTCACTTAACCTTGAAGAACACAAAATTGGCGAATGGTACTGTTTGGATGCTTTGCATATATGTTTCTTAGGTTATATAGAAGCAATATATCCAAAGATTTCAACCGTTTACATGTTCCATTCATTGTTCTACTTGTCGAAAATTACAAATAATTTCCGATAAAGGATTAGCCATTGGGGCTCATTGTTCACTTAAACTTGAAGAACAAAAAATTGGCGAATGGTACTGTTTGGATGCTTTGCGTACATGTTTCTTAGACTATATGGAAGCAATATATACAAAGATTTCAACCGTCTACGTGTTCCAATCATTGTTCTACTTGTCGAAATTTACAAATAATTTCCTTTAAAGGATTAACAATGGGGCTCGTTGTTCACTTAAACTTGAAGAACAATAAATTGGCGAATTGTACTATTTGGATGCTTTGCATATATGTTTCTTAGTCTATATAGAAGCAATATATACAAAGATTTCAACCGTCTACGTGTTCCATTCATTGTTCTACTTGTCGAAAATTACAAATAATTTCCGATAAAGGATTAACCATTGGGGCTCATTGTTCACTTAAACTTGAAGAACAAAAAATTGGCGAATGGTACTGTTTGCATGCTTTGCGTACATGTTTCTTAGACTATATGGAAGCAATATATACAAAGATTTCAACCGTCTACGTGTTCCATTCATTGTTCTACTTGTCGAAAGTTAGAAATAATTTCCGATAAAGGATTAACAATCGGGCTCATTGTTCACTTAACCTTGAAGAACAAAAAATTGGCGAATGGTACTGTTTGGATGCTTTGCATATATGTTTCTTAGACTATACGGAAGCAATATATACAAATATTTCAACCGTCTACCTGTTCCATTCATTGTTCTACTTGTCGAAAGTTACAAATAATTTCCGATAAAGGATTAACCATTGGGGCTCATTGTCCACTTAAACTTGAAGAACAAAAAATTGGCGAATTGTACTGTTTGGATGCTTTGTTATATAAGTTTCTTAGACTATATAGAAGCAATATATTCAAAGATTTCAACCGTCTACCTGTTCCATTCATTGTTCTACTTGTCGAAAGTTACAAATAATTTCCGAAAAAGGATTAACCATTGGGGCTCATTGTTCACTTAAACTTGAAGAACAAAAAATTGGCGAATTGTACTGTTTGGATGCTTTGCATATATGTTTCATAGACTATATAGAAGCAATATATAAAAAGATTTCAACCGTCTACCTGTTCCATTCATTGTTCTACTTGTCGAAATTTACAAATAATTTCCTTTAATGGATTAACAATGGGGCTCGTTGTTCACTTAAACTTGAAGAACAATAAATTGGCGAATTGTACTGTGTGGATGCTATGCATATATGTTTCTTAGACTATATAGAAGCAATATATATAATGATTTCAACAGTCTACCTGTTCCATTCATTGTTCTACATGTCGAAAGTTACAAATAATTTCCGTTTCATGATTATCAATGGGGCTCGTTGTTCACTTAAACTTGAAGAACAAAAAATTGGCAAATGGTACTGTTTGGATGCTTTGCATATATGTTTCTTAGTCTATATAGAAGCAATATATACAAAGATTTCAACCGTCTACGTGTTCCAATATTTGATCTACTTGTAGAAAGTTGCAAATAGTTTCCGATAAAGGATTAACAATGTGGCTCATTGTTCACTTAACCTTGAAGAACAAAAAATTGGCGAATGGTACTCTTTGGATGCTTTGCATATATGTTTATTATGTTATATAGAAGCAATATATACAAAGATTTCAACCGTTTACATGTTCCATTCATTGTTCTACTTGTCGAAAATTGCAAATAATTTCCGATAAAGGATTAACCATTGGGGCTCATTGTTCACTTAAACTTGAAGAACAAAAAATTGGCGAATGGTACTGTTTGGATGCTTTGCGTACATGTTTCTTAGACTATATGGAAGCAATATATACAAAGATTTCAACCGTCTACGTGTTCCAATCATTGTTCTACTTGTCGAAATTTACAAATAATTTCCTTTAAAGGATTAACAATGGGGCTCGTTGTTCACTTAAACTTGAAGAACAATAAATTGGCGAATGGTACTGTTTGGATGCTTTGCATATATGTTTCTCAGACTATATAGAAGCAATATATACAAAGATTTCAACCGTCTACGTGTTCCATTCATTGTTCTACTTGTCGAAAGTTAGAAATAATTTCCGATAAAGGATTAACAATGGGGCTCATTGTTCACTTAAACTTGAAGATCAAAAAATTGGCGAATGTTACTGTTTAGATGCTTTGCATATAGGTTCCTTAGACTATATAGAAGCAACATATACAAAGATTGCAACCGTCTACCTGTTCTATTTATTGTTCTTCTTGTCGAAACTTACAAATAATTTCCGTTTCATGATTATCAATGGGCCTCGTTGTTCACTTAAACTTGAAGAACAAAAAATTGGCGAATGGTACTGTTTGGATGCTTTGCATATATGTTTCGTAGACTATATAGAAGCAATATATACAAATATTTCAACCGTCTACGTGTTCCAATCATTGTTCTACTTGTCGAAAATTACAAATAATTTCCTTTAAAGGATTAACAATGGGGCTCGTTGTTCACTTAAACTTGAAGAACAATAAATTGGCGAATGGTACTGTTTGGATGCTTTGCATATATGTTTCTCAGACTATATAGAAGCAATATATACAAAGATTTCAACCGTCTACCTGTTCCATTCATTGTTCTACTTGTCGAAAGTTACAAATAATTTCCGATAAAGGATTAACCATTGGGGCTCATTGTTCACTTAAACTTGAAGAACAAAAAATTGGCGAATTGTACTGTTTGGATGCTTTGCATATATGTTTCTTAGACTATATGGAAGCAACATATACAAAGATTTCAACCGTCCACGTGTTCCAATCATTGTTCTACTTGTCGAAATTTACAAATAATTTCGGATAAAGTATTAACAATCGGGCTCATTGTTCACTTAACCTTGAAGAACAAAAAATTGGCGAATGGTACTTTTTGGATGCTTTGCATATATGTTTCTTATTCTATACGGAAGCAATATATACAAAGATTTCAACCGTCTACGTGTTCCAATCATTGTTCTACTTGTCGAAATTTACAAATAATTTCCTTTAAAGGATTAACAATGGGGCTCGTTGTTCACTTAAACTTGAAGAACAATAAATGGGCGAATGGTACTGTTTGGATGCTTTGCATATATGTTTCTTAGACTATATGGAAGCAATATATAATAATATTTCAACCGTCTACGTGTTCCAATCATTGTTCTGCTTGTCGAAATTTACAAATAATTTCCTTTAAAGGATTAACAATGGGGCTCGTTGTTCACTTAACCTTGAAGAACAAAAAATTGGCGAATGGTACTGTTTGGATGCTTTGCATATATGTTTCTTAGACTATATAGAAGCAACATATAGAAAGATTTCACCCGTCTACCAGTTCTATTCATTGTTCTACTTGTAGAAAGTTACAAATAATTTCCGTTTCATGATTATCAATGGGGCTTGTTGTTCACTTAAACTTGATGAACAAAAAATTGGCGAATGGTACTGTTTGGATGCTTTGCATATAAGTTTATTAGACTATATAGAAGCAATATATACAAAGATTTCAACCGTCTACCTGATGCATACATTGTTCTACTTGTCGAAAGTTACAAATAATTTCCGATAAAGGATTAACCATTGGGGCTCATTGTTCACTTAAACTTGAAGAACAAAAAAATGGCGAATGGTACTGTTTGGATGCTTTGCGTACAAGTTTCTTAGACTATATGGAAGTAATGTATACAAAGATTTCAACCGTCTACGTGTTCCAATCATTGTTCTACTTGTCGAAATTTACAAATAATTTCCTTTAAAGGATTAACAATGGGGCTCGTTGTTCACTTAAACTTGAAGAACAATAAATTGGCGAATGGTACTGTTTGGATGCTTTGCGTATATGTTTCTTAGTCTACATAGAAGCTATATATACAAATATTTCAACCGTCTACGTGTTCCATTCATTGTTCTACTTGTCGAAAGTTAGAAATAATTTCCGATAAAGGATTAACAATCGGGCTCATTGTTCACTTAACCTTGAAGAACAAAAAATTGGCGAATGGTACTGTTTGGATGCTTTGCATATATGTTTCTTAGACTATACGGAAGCAATATATACAAATATTTCAACCGTCTACCTGTTCCATTCATTGTTCTACTTGTCGAAAATTACAAATAATTTCCGATAAAGGATTAACCATTGGGGCTCATTGTTCACTTAAACTTGAAGAACAAAAAATTGGCGAATGGTACTGTTTGGATGCTTTGCGTATATGTTTCTTAGTCTATATAGAAGCTATATATACAAATATTTCAACCGTCTACGTGTTCCATTCATTGTTCTACTTGTCGAAAGTTAGAAATAATTTCCGATAAAGGATTAACAATCGGGCGCATTGTTCACTTAACCTTGAAGAACAAAAAATTGGCGAATGGTACTGTTTGGATGCTTTGCATATATGTTTCTTAGACTATACGGAAGCAATATATACAAATATTTCAACCGTCTACCTGTTCCATTCATTGTTCTACTTGTCGAAAGTTACAAATAATTTCCGATAAAGGATTAACCATTGGGGCTCATTGTTCACTTAAACTTGAAGAACAAAAAATTGGCGAATGGTACTGTTTGGATGCTTTGCATATATGTTTCTTAGGTTATATAGAAGCAATATATCCAAAGATTTCAACCGTTTACATGTTCCATTCATTGTTCTACTTGTCGAAAATTACAAATAATTTCCGATAAAGGATTAACCATTGGGGCTCATTGTTCACTTAAACTTGAAGAACAAAAAATTGGCGAATGGTACTGTTTGGATGCTTTGCGTACATGTTTCTTAGACTATATGGAAGCAATATATACAAAGATTTCAACCGTCTACGTGTTCCAATCATTGTTCTACTTTTCGAAATTTACAAATAATTTCCTTTAAAGGATTAACGATGGGGCTCGTTGTTCACTTAAACTTGAAGAACAAAAAATTGGCGAATGGTACTGTTTGGATGCTTTGCATATATATTTCTTAGACTATATAGAAGCAATATATACATTGATTTCAACCGTCTACCTGTTCCATTCATTGTTCTACTTGTCGCAAGTTACAAATAATTTCCGTTAAAGTATTAACAATGGGGCTCGTAGTTCACTTAAACTTGAAGATCAAATAATTGGCGAATTGTACTGTTTGGATGCTTTGCATATATGTTTCTTAGACTATACGGAAGCAATATATACAAAGTTTTCAACCGTCTCCGTGTTCCAATCATTGTTCTACTTGTCGAAATTTACAAATAATTTCCTTTAAAGGATTAACAATGGGGCTCGTTGTTCACTTAAACTTGAAGAACAATAAATTGGCGAATTGTACTGTGTGGATGCTATGCATATATGTTTCTTAGGTTTTATAGAAGCAATATATCCAAAGATTTCAACCGTTTACATGTTCCATTCATTGTTCTACTTGTCGAAAATTACAAATAATTTCTGATAAAGGATTAACCATTGGGGCTCATTGTTCACTTAAACTTGAAGAACAAAAAATTGGCGAATGGTACTGTTTGGATGCTTTGCGTATATGTTTCTTAGTCTATATAGAAGCTATATATACAAATATTTCAACCGTCTACGTGTTCCATTCATTGTTCTACTTGTCGAAAGTTAGAAATAATTTCCGATAAAGGATTAACAATCGGGCTCATTGTTCACTTAACCTTGAAGAACAAAAAATTGGCGAATGGTACTGTTTGGATGCTTTGCATATATGTTTCTTAGACTATACGGAAGCAATATATACAAATATTTCAACCGTCTACCTGTTCCATTCATTGTTCTACTTGTCGAAAATTACAAATAATTTCCGATAAAGGATTAACCATTGGGGCCCATTGTTCACTTAAACTTGAAGAACAAAAAATTGGCGAATGGTACTGTTTGGATGCTTTGCGTACATGTTTCTTAGACTATATGGAAGCAATGTATACAAAGATTTCAACCGTCTACGTGTTCCAATCATTGTTCTACTTTTCGAAATTTACAAATAATTTCCTTTAAAGGATTAACGATGGGGCTCGTTGTTCACTTAAACTTGAAGAACAAAAAATTGGCGAATGGTACTGTTTGGATGCTTTGCATATATATTTCTTAGACTATATAGAAGCAATATATACAATGATTTCAACTGTCTACCTGTTCCATTCATTGTTCTACTTGTCGCAAGTTACAAATAATTTCCGTTAAAGTATTAACAATGGGGCTCGTAGTTCACTTAAACTTGAAGTTCAAATAATTGGCGAATTGTACTGTTTGGATGATATGCAGATATGTTTCTTAGACTATATGGAAGCAATATATACAAAGATTTCAACCGTCTACGTGTTCCATTCATTGTTCTACTTGTCGAAAGTTAGAAATAATTTCCGATAAAGGATTAACAATCGGGCTCATTGTTCACTTAACCTTGAAGAACAAAAAATTGGCGAATGGTACTGTTTGGATGCTTTGCATATATGTTTCTTAGACTATACGGAAGCAATATATACAAATATTTCAATCGTCTACCTGTTCCATTCATTGTTCTACTTGTCGAAAGTTACAAATAATTTCCGATAAAGGATTAACCATTGGGGCTCATTGTTCACTTAAACTTGAAGAACAAAAAATTGGCGAATTGTACTGTTTGGATGCTTTGTTATATAAGTTTCTTAGACTATATAGAAGCAATATATTCAAAGATTTCAACCGTCTACCTGTTCCATTCATTGTTCTACTTGTCGAAAGTTACAAATAATTTCCGAAAAAGGATTAACCATTGGGGCTCATTGTTCACTTAAACTTGAAGAACAAAAAATTGGCGAATTGTACTGTTTGGATGCTTTGCATATATGTTTCATAGACTATATAGAAGCAATATATAAAAAGATTTCAACCGTCTACCTGTTCCATTCATTGTTCTACTTGTCGAAATTTACAAATAATTTCCTTTAATGGATTAACAATGGGGCTCGTTGTTCACTTAAACTTGAAGAACAATAAATTGGCGAATTGTACTGTTTGGATGCTTTGCGTATATGTTTCTTAGTCTACATAGAAGCTATATATACAAATATTTCAACCGTCTACGTGTTCCATTCATTGTTCTACTTGTCGAAAGTTAGAAATAATTTCCGATAAAGGATTAACAATCGGGCTCATTGTTCACTTAACCTTGAAGAACAAAAAATTGGCGAATGGTACTGTTTGGATGCTTTGCATATATGTTTCTTAGACTATACGGAAGCAATATATACAAATATTTCAACCGTCTACCTGTTCCATTCATTGTTCTACTTGTCGAAAATTACAAATAATTTCCGATAAAGGATTAACCATTGGGGCTCATTGTTCACTTAAACTTGAAGAACAAAAAATTGGCGAATGGTACTGTTTGGATGCTTTGCGTATATGTTTCTTAGTCTATATAGAAGCTATATATACAAATATTTCAACCGTCTACGTGTTCCATTCATTGTTCTACTTGTCGAAAGTTAGAAATAATTTCCGATAAAGGATTAACAATCGGGCTCATTGTTCACTTAACCTTGAAGAACAAAAAATTGGCGAATGGTACTGTTTGGATGCTTTGCATATATGTTTCTTAGACTATACGGAAGTAATATATACAAATATTTCAACCGTCTACCTGTTCCATTCATTGTTCTACTTGTCGAAAGTTACAAATAATTTCCGATAAAGGATTAACCATTGGGGCTCATTGTTCACTTAAACTTGAAGAACAAAAAATTGGCGAATGGTACTGTTTGGATGCTTTGCATATATGTTTCTTAGGTTATATAGAAGCAATATATCCAAAGATTTCAACCGTTTACATGTTCCATTCATTGTTCTACTTGTCGAAAATTACAAATAATTTCCGATAAAGGATTAACCATTGGGGCTCATTGTTCACTTAAACTTGAAGAACAAAAAATTGGCGAATGGTACTGTTTGGATGCTTTGCGTACATGTTTCTTAGACTATATGGAAGCAATATATACAAAGATTTCAACCGTCTACGTGTTCCAATCATTGTTCTACTTTTCGAAATTTACAAATAATTTCCTTTAAAGGATTAACGATGGGGCTCGTTGTTCACTTAAACTTGAAGAACAAAAAATTGGCGAATGGTACTGTTTGGATGCTTTGCATATATATTTCTTAGACTATATAGAAGCAATATATACATTGATTTCAACCGTCTACCTGTTCCATTCATTGTTCTACTTGTCGCAAGTTACAAATAATTTCCGTTAAAGTATTAACAATGGGGCTCGTAGTTCACTTAAACTTGAAGATCAAATAATTGGCGAATTGTACTGTTTGGATGCTTTGCATATATGTTTCTGTGACTATACGGAAGCAATATATACAAAGTTTTCAACCGTCTCCGTGTTCCAATCATTGTTCTACTTGTCGAAATTTACAAATAATTTCTGATAAAGTATTAACCATTGGGGCTCATTGTTCACTTAAACTTGAAGAACAAAAAATTGGCGAATGGTACTGTTTGGATGCTTTGCGTACATGTTTCTTAGTCTATATAGAAGCTATATATACAAATATTTCAACCGTCTACGTGTTCCATTCATTGTTCTACTTGTCGAAAGTTAGAAATAATTTCCGATAAAGGATTAACAATCGGGCTCATTGTTCACTTAACCTTGAAGAACAAAAAATTGGCGAATGGTACTGTTTGGATGCTTTGCATATATGTTTCTTAGACTATACGGAAGCAATATATACAAATATTTCAACCGTCTACCTGTTCTATTCATTGTTCTACTAGTCGAAAATTACAAATAATTTCCGATAAAGGATTAACCATTGGGGCCCATTGTTCACTTAAACTTGAAGAACAAAAAATTGGCGAATGGTACTGTTTGGATGCTTTGCGTACATGTTTCTTAGACTATATGGAAGCAATGTATACAAAGATTTCAACCGTCTACGTGTTCCAATCATTGTTCTACTTTTCGAAATTTACAAATAATTTCCTTTAAAGGATTAACGATGGGGCTCGTTGTTCACTTAAACTTGAAGAACAAAAAATTGGCGAATGGTACTGTTTGGATGCTTTGCATATATATTTCTTAGACCATATAGAAGCAATATATACATTGATTTCAACCGTCTACCTGTTCCATTCATTGTTCTACTTGTCGCAAGTTACAAATAATTTCCGTTAAAGTATTAACAATGGGGCTCGTAGTTCACTTAAACTTGAAGTTCAAATAATTGGCGAATTGTACTGTTTGGATGATATGCACATATGTTTCTTAGACTATATAGAAGCAATATATACAATGATTTCAACCGTCTACCTGTTCCATTCATTGTTCTACTTGTCGAAAGTTACAAATAATTTCCGATAAAGGATTAACCATTGGGCCTCATTGTTCACTTAAACTTGAAGAACAAAAAATTGGCGAATTGTACTGTTTGGATGCTTTGCAAATATGTTTCTTAGACTATATAGAAGCAATATTTACAAAGATTTCAACCGTCTACCTGTTCCATTCATTGTTCTACTTGTCGAAAGTTACAAATAATTTCCGATAAAGGATTAACAATGGGGCTCGTTGTTCACTTAAACTTGAAGAACAATAAATTGGCGAATGGTACTGTTTGGATGCTTTGCATATATGTTTCTTAGACTATATGGAAGCAATATATAATAATATTTCAACCGTCTACGTGTTCCAATCATTGTTCTGCTTGTCGAAATTTACAAATAATTTCCTTTAAAGGATTAACAATGGGGCTCGTTGTTCACTTAAACTTGAAGAACAATAAATTGGCGAATTGTACTGTTTGGATGCTTTGCATATATGTTTCTTAGACTATATAGAAGCAATATATACAAAGATTTCAACCGTCCACCTGTTCCATTCATTGTTCTACTTGTCGAAAGTTACAAATAATTTCCGATAAAGGATTAACAATGGGGCTCATTGTTCACTTAAACTTGAAGGACAAAAAATTGGAGAATGGTACTGTTTGGATTCTTTGCATATATGTTTCTTAGACTATATGGAAGCAATATATACAAAAATTTCAACCGTCTACGTGTTCCAATCATTGTTCTACTTGTAGAAAGTTACAATTAATTTCCGTTAAAGGATTAACAATGGGGCTCGTAGTTCACTTAAACTTGAAGATCAAAAAATTGGCGATTGTTACTGTTTAGATGCTTTGCATATATGTTTCTTAGATTATATAGAAGCAATATATACAAAGATGTCAACCGTCTACCTGTTCCATTCATTGTTCTACTTGTCGAAAATTACAAATAATTTCCGATAAAGGATTAACCATTGGGGCTCATTGTTCACTTAAACTTGAAGAACAAAAAATTGGCGAATGGTACGGTTTGGATGCTTTGCGTACATGTTTCTTAGACTATATGGAAGCAATATATACAAAGATTTCAACCGTCTACGTGTTCCAATCATTGTTCTACTTGTCGAAATTTACAAATAATTTCTTTTAAAGGATTAACAATGGGGCTCGTTGTTCACTTAAACTTGAAGAACAATAAATTGTCGAATTGTACTGTTTGGATGCTTTGCATATATGCTTCTTAGACTATATAGAAGCAATATATACAAAGTATTCAACCGTCTACGTGTTCCAATCATTGTTCTACTTGTCGAAATTTACAAATAATTTTCTTTAAAGGATTAACAATGGGGCTCGTTGTTCACTTAAACTTGATGAACAATAAATTGGCGAATTGTACTGTTTGGATGCTTTGCATATATGTTTCTTAGACTATATAGAAGCAATATATACAAAGATTTCAACCGTCTACCTGTTCCATTAATTGTTCTATTTGTCGAAAGTTACAAATAATTTCCGATAAAGGATTAACAATGGGGCTCATTGTTCACTTAAACTTGAAGAACAAAAAATTGGCGAATGCTACTGTTTGGATGCTTTGCATATATGTTTCTTAGACTATATGGAAGCAATATATACAAAGATTTCAACCGTCTACCTGTTCTATTCATTGTTCTACTTGTCGAAATTTACAAATAATTTCCTTTAAAGGATTAACAATGGGGCTCGTTCTTCACTTAAACTTGAAGAACAAAAAATTGGCGAATGGTACTGTTTGGATGCTTTGCATATATGTTTCTTAGACTATTTAGAAGCAATATATAGAAATATTTCACCCGTCTACCTGTACTATTCATTGTTCTACTTGTAGAAAGTTACAAATAATTTCCATTTCATGATTATCAATGGGGCTCGCTGTTCACTTAAACTTGAAGATCAAAAAATTGGCGATTGTTACTGTTTAGATGCTTTGCATATAGGTTTCGTAGACTATATAGAAGCAACATATACAAAGATTTCAACCGTCTACCTGATCCATTCATTGTTCTACTTGTCGAAATTTACAAATAATTTCCTTTAAAGGATTAACAATGGGGCTCATTGTTCACTTAAACTTGAAGAACAATAAATTGGCGAATTGTACTGTTTGGATGCTTTGCATATATGTTTCTTAGACTATATGGAAGCAATATATACAAAGATTTCACCCGTCTACCTGTACTATTCATTGTTCTACTTGTAGAAAGATACAAATAATTTCCATTTCATGATTATCAATGGGGCTCGCTGTTCACTTAAACTTGAAGAACAAAAAATTGGCGAATGGTACTGTTTGGATGCTTTGCATATATGTTTCTTAGTTTATATAGAAGCAATATATACAAAGATTTCAACCGTCTACCTGTTCCATTCATTGTTCTACTTGTCGAAAGTTACAAATAATTTCCGATAAAGGATTAACAATGGGGCTCATTGTTCACTTAAACTTGAAGAACAAAAAATTGGCGAATGCTACTGTTTGGATGCTTTGCATATATGTTTCTTAGATTATATAGAAGCAATATATACAAAGATTTCACCCGTCTACCTGTACTATTCATTGTTCTACTTGTAGAAAGATACAAATAATTTCCATTTCATGATTATCAATGGGGCTCGCTGTTCACTTAAACTTGAAGATCAAAAAATTGGCGATTGTTACTGTTTAGATGCTTTGCATATATGTTTCTTAGACTATTTAGAAGCAATATATAGAAAGATTTCACCCGTCTACCTGTACTATTCATTGTTCTACTTGTAGAAAGTTACAAATAATTTCCATTTCATGATTATCAATGGGGTTCGCTGTTCAATTAAACTTGAAGAACAAAAAATTGGCGATTGTTACTGTTTAGATGCTTTGCATATAGGTTTCGTAGACTATATAGAAGCAACATATACAAAGATTTCAACCGTCTACCTGATCCATTCATTGTTCTACTTGTCGAAAGTTACAAATAATTACGGATAAAGGATTAACCATTGGGGCTCATTGTTCACTTAAACTTGAAGAACAAAAAATTGGCGAATTGTACTGTTTGGATGCTTTGCATATATGTTTCTTAGACTATATGGAAGCAATATATACAAAGATTTCAACCGTCTACCTGTTCCATTCATTGTTCTACTTGTCGAAAGTTACAAATAATTTCCGATAAAGGATTAACAATGGGGCTCATTGTTCACTTAAACTTGAAGAACAAAAAATTGGCGAATGCTACTGTTTGGATGCTTTGCATATATGTTTCTTAGACTATGTAGAAGCAATATATACAATGATTTTAACAGTCTACCTGTTCCATTCATTGTTCTACTTGTCGAAATTTACAAATAATTTCCTTTAAAGGATTAACAATGGGGCTCGTAGTTCATTTAAACTTGAAGAACAAAAAATTGACGAATGGTACTGTTTGGATGCTTTGCATATATGTTTCTTAGACTATATAGAAGCAATATATACAAAAATTTCAACCGTCTACCAGTTCCATTCATTGTTCTACTTGTCGAAACTTACAAATAATTTCCTTTAAAGGATTAACAATGGGGCTCGTAGTTCACTTAAACTTGAAGAACAAAAACTTGGCGAACGGTACTGTTTGGATGCTTTGCGTACATGTTTCTTAGACTATATGGAAGCAATATATACAAAGATTTCAACCGTCTACGTGTTCCAATCATTGTTCTACTTGTCGAAATTTACAAATAATTTTCTTTAAAGGATTAACAATGGGGCTCGTTGTTCACTTAAACTTGATGAACAATAAATTGGCGAATTGTACTGTTTGGATGCTTTGCATATATGTTTCTTAGACTATATAGAAGCAATATATACAAAGATTTCGACCGTCTACCTGTTCCATTAATTGTACTACTTGTCGAAAGTTACAAATAATTTCCGATAAAGGATTAACAATGGGGCTCATTGTTCACTTAAACTTGAAGAACAAAAAATTGGCGAATGCTACTGTTTGGATGCTTTGCATATATGTTTCTTAGACTATATGGAAGCAATATATACAAAGATTTCAACCGTCTACCTGTTCTATTCATTGTTCTACTTGTCGAAAGTTACAAATAATTTCCGATAACGGATTAACCATAGGGGCTCATTGTTCACTTAAACTGGAAGACCAAAAAATTGGCGAATGGTACTGTTTCGATGCTTTGCGTACATGTTTCTTAGACTATATGGAAGCAATATATACAAAGATTTCAACCGTCTACGTGTTCCAATCATTGTTCTACTTGTCGAAATTTACAAATAATTTCCTTTAAAGGATTAACAATGGGGCTCGTTGTTCACTTCAACTTGAAGAACAAAAAAGTGGCGAATGGTACTGTTTGGATGCTTTGCATATAGGTTTCTTAGACTATATAGAAGCAACATATACAAAGATTTCAACCGTCTACCTGTTCTATTCATTGTTCTACTTGTCGAAATTTACAAATAATTTCCTTTAATGGATTAACAATGGGGCTCGTTGTTCACTTAAACTTGAAGAACAATAAATTGGCGAATTGTACTGTTTGGATGCTTTGCATATATGTTTCTTAGACTATACGGAAGCAATATATACAAATATTTCAATCGTCTACCTGTTCCATTCATTGTTCTACTTGTCGAAAGTTACAAATAATTTCCGATAAAGGATTAACCATTGGGGCTCATTGTTCACTTAAACTTGAAGAACAAAAAATTGGCGAATTGTACTGTTTGGATGCTTTGTTATATAAGTTTCTTAGACTATATAGAAGCAATATATTCAAAGATTTCAACCGTCTACCTGTTCCATTCATTGTTCTACTTGTCGAAAGTTACAAATAATTTCCGAAAAAGGATTAACCATTGGGGCTCATTGTTCACTTAAACTTGAAGAACAAAAAATTGGCGAATTGTACTGTTTGGATGCTTTGCATATATGTTTCATAGACTATATAGAAGCAATATATAAAAAGATTTCAACCGTCTACCTGTTCCATTCATTGTTCTACTTGTCGAAATTTACAAATAATTTCCTTTAATGGATTAACAATGGGGCTCGTTGTTCACTTAAACTTGAAGAACAATAAATTGGCGAATTGTACTGTTTGGATGCTTTGCGTATATGTTTCTTAGTCTACATAGAAGCTATATATACAAATATTTCAACCGTCTACGTGTTCCATTCATTGTTCTACTTGTCGAAAGTTAGAAATAATTTCCGATAAAGGATTAACAATCGGGCTCATTGTTCACTTAACCTTGAAGAACAAAAAATTGGCGAATGGTACTGTTTGGATGCTTTGCATATATGTTTCTTAGACTATACGGAAGCAATATATACAAATATTTCAACCGTCTACCTGTTCCATTCATTGTTCTACTTGTCGAAAATTACAAATAATTTCCGATAAAGGATTAACCATTGGGGCTCATTGTTCACTTAAACTTGAAGAACAAAAAATTGGCGAATGGTACTGTTTGGATGCTTTGCGTATATGTTTCTTAGTCTATATAGAAGCTATATATACAAATATTTCAACCGTCTACGTGTTCCATTCATTGTTCTACTTGTCGAAAGTTAGAAATAATTTCCGATAAAGGATTAACAATCGGGCTCATTGTTCACTTAACCTTGAAGAACAAAAAATTGGCGAATGGTACTGTTTGGATGCTTTGCATATATGTTTCTTAGACTATACGGAAGCAATATATACAAATATTTCAACCGTCTACCTGTTCCATTCATTGTTCTACTTGTCGAAAGTTACAAATAATTTCCGATAAAGGATTAACCATTGGGGCTCATTGTTCACTTAAACTTGAAGAACAAAAAATTGGCGAATGGTACTGTTTGGATGCTTTGCATATATGTTTCTTAGGTTATATAGAAGCAATATATCCAAAGATTTCAACCGTTTACATGTTCCATTCATTGTTCTACTTGTCGAAAATTACAAATAATTTCCGATAAAGGATTAACCATTGGGGCTCATTGTTCACTTAAACTTGAAGAACAAAAAATTGGCGAATGGTACTGTTTGGATGCTTTGCGTACATGTTTCTTAGACTATATGGAAGCAATATATACAAAGATTTCAACCGTCTACGTGTTCCAATCATTGTTCTACTTTTCGAAATTTACAAATAATTTCCTTTAAAGGATTAACGATGGGGCTCGTTGTTCACTTAAACTTGAAGAACAAAAAATTGGCGAATGGTACTGTTTGGATGCTTTGCATATATATTTCTTAGACTATATAGAAGCAATATATACATTGATTTCAATCGTCTACCTGTTCCATTCATTGTTCTACTTGTCGCAAGTTACAAATAATTTCCGTTAAAGTATTAACAATGGGGCTCGTAGTTCACTTAAACTTGAAGATCAAATAATTGGCGAATTGTACTGTTTGGATGCTTTGCATATATGTTTCTTAGACTATACGGAAGCAATATATACAAAGTTTTCAACCGTCTCCGTGTTCCAATCATTGTTCTACTTGTCGAAATTTACAAATAATTTCTGATAAAGTATTAACCATTGGGGCTCATTGTTCACTTAAACTTGAAGAACAAAAAATTGGCGAATGGTACTGTTTGGATGCTTTGCGTACATGTTTCTTAGTCTATATAGAAGCTATATATACAAATATTTCAACCGTCTACGTGTTCCATTCATTGTTCTACTTGTCGAAAGTTAGAAATAATTTCCGATAAAGGATTAACAATCGGGCTCATTGTTCACTTAACCTTGAAGAACAAAAAATTGGCGAATGGTACTGTTTGGATGCTTTGCATATATGTTTCTTAGACTATACGGAAGCAATATATACAAATATTTCAACCGTCTACCTGTTCCATTCATTGTTCTACTAGTCGAAAATTACAAATAATTTCCGATAAAGGATTAACCATTGGGGCCCATTGTTCACTTAAACTTGAAGAACAAAAAATTGGCGAATGGTACTGTTTGGATGCTTTGCGTACATGTTTCTTAGACTATATGGAAGCAATGTATACAAAGATTTCAACCGTCTACGTGTTCCAATCATTGTTCTACTTTTCGAAATTTACAAATAATTTCCTTTAAAGGATTAACGATGGGGCTCGTTGTTCACTTAAACTTGAAGAACAAAAAATTGGCGAATGGTACTGTTTGGATGCTTTGCATATATATTTCTTAGACCATATAGAAGCAATATATACATTGATTTCAACCGTCTACCTGTTCCATTCATTGTTCTACTTGTCGCAAGTTACAAATAATTTCCGTTAAAGTATTAACAATGGGGCTCGTAGTTCACTTAAACTTGAAGTTCAAATAATTGGCGAATTGTACTGTTTGGATGATATGCACATATGTTTCTTAGACTATATAGAAGCAATATATACAATGATTTCAACCGTCTACCTGTTCCATTCATTGTTCTACTTGTCGAAAGTTACAAATAATTTCCGATAAAGGATTAACCATTGGGCCTCATTGTTCACTTAAACTTGAAGAACAAAAAATTGGCGAATTGTACTGTTTGGATGCTTTGCAAATATGTTTCTTAGACTATATAGAAGCAATATTTACAAAGATTTCAACCGTCTACCTGTTCCATTCATTGTTCTACTTGTCGAAAGTTACAAATAATTTCCGATAAAGGATTAACAATGGGGCTCGTTGTTCACTTAAACTTGAAGAACAATAAATTGGCGAATGGTACTGTTTGGATGCTTTGCATATATGTTTCTTAGACTATATGGAAGCAATATATAATAATATTTCAACCGTCTACGTGTTCCAATCATTGTTCTGCTTGTCGAAATTTACAAATAATTTCCTTTAAAGGATTAACAATGGGGCTCGTTGTTCACTTAAACTTGAAGAACAATAAATTGGCGAATTGTACTGTTTGGATGCTTTGCATATATGTTTCTTAGACTATATAGAAGCAATATATACAAAGATTTCAACCGTCCACCTGTTCCATTCATTGTTCTACTTGTCGAAAGTTACAAATAATTTCCGATAAAGGATTAACAATGGGGCTCATTGTTCACTTAAACTTGAAGGACAAAAAATTGGAGAATGGTACTGTTTGGATTCTTTGCATATATGTTTCTTAGACTATATGGAAGCAATATATACAAAAATTTCAACCGTCTACGTGTTCCAATCATTGTTCTACTTGTAGAAAGTTACAATTAATTTCCGTTAAAGGATTAACAATGGGGCTCGTAGTTCACTTAAACTTGAAGATCAAAAAATTGGCGATTGTTACTGTTTAGATGCTTTGCATATATGTTTCTTAGATTATATAGAAGCAATATATACAAAGATGTCAACCGTCTACCTGTTCCATTCATTGTTCTACTTGTCGAAAATTACAAATAATTTCCGATAAAGGATTAACCATTGGGGCTCATTGTTCACTTAAACTTGAAGAACAAAAAATTGGCGAATGGTACGGTTTGGATGCTTTGCGTACATGTTTCTTAGACTATATGGAAGCAATATATACAAAGATTTCAACCGTCTACGTGTTCCAATCATTGTTCTACTTGTCGAAATTTACAAATAATTTCTTTTAAAGGATTAACAATGGGGCTCGTTGTTCACTTAAACTTGAAGAACAATAAATTGGCGAATTGTACTGTTTGGATGCTTTGCATATATGCTTCTTAGACTATATAGAAGCAATATATACAAAGTATTCAACCGTCTACCTGATCCAATCATTGTTCTACTTGTCGAAATTTACAAATAATTTTCTTTAAAGGATTAACAATGGGGCTCGTTGTTCACTTAAACTTGATGAACAATAAATTGGCGAATTGTACTGTTTGGATGCTTTGCATATATGTTTCTTAGACTATATAGAAGCAATATATACAAAGATTTCAACCGTCTACCTGTTCCATTAATTGTTCTATTTGTCGAAAGTTACAAATAATTTCCGATAAAGGATTAACAATGGGGCTCATTGTTCACTTAAACTTGAAGAACAAAAAATTGGCGAATGCTACTGTTTGGATGCTTTGCATATATGTTTCTTAGACTATATGGAAGCAATATATACAAAGATTTCAACCGTCTACCTGTTCTATTCATTGTTCTACTTGTCGAAATTTACAAATAATTTCCTTTAAAGGATTAACAATGGGGCTCGTTCTTCACTTAAACTTGAAGAACAAAAAATTGGCGAATGGTACTGTTTGGATGCTTTGCATATATGTTTCTTAGACTATTTAGAAGCAATATATAGAAATATTTCACCCGTCTACCTGTACTATTCATTGTTCTACTTGTAGAAAGTTACAAATAATTTCCATTTCATGATTATCAATGGGGCTCGCTGTTCACTTAAACTTGAAGATCAAAAAATTGGCGATTGTTACTGTTTAGATGCTTTGCATATAGGTTTCGTAGACTATATAGAAGCAACATATACAAAGATTTCAACCGTCTACCTGATCCATTCATTGTTCTACTTGTCGAAATTTACAAATAATTTCCTTTAAAGGATTAACAATGGGGCTCATTGTTCACTTAAACTTGAAGAACAATAAATTGGCGAATTGTACTGTTTGGATGCTTTGCATATATGTTTCTTAGACTATATGGAAGCAATATATACAAAGATTTCACCCGTCTACCTGTACTATTCATTGTTCTACTTGTAGAAAGATACAAATAATTTCCATTTCATGATTATCAATGGGGCTCGCTGTTCACTTAAACTTGAAGAACAAAAAATTGGCGAATGGTACTGTTTGGATGCTTTGCATATATGTTTCTTAGTTTATATAGAAGCAATATATACAAAGATTTCAACCGTCTACCTGTTCCATTCATTGTTCTACTTGTCGAAAGTTACAAATAATTTCCGATAAAGGATTAACAATGGGGCTCATTGTTCACTTAAACTTGAAGAACAAAAAATTGGCGAATGCTACTGTTTGGATGCTTTGCATATATGTTTCTTAGATTATATAGAAGCAATATATACAAAGATTTCACCCGTCTACCTGTACTATTCATTGTTCTACTTGTAGAAAGATACAAATAATTTCCATTTCATGATTATCAATGGGGCTCGCTGTTCACTTAAACTTGAAGATCAAAAAATTGGCGATTGTTACTGTTTAGATGCTTTGCATATATGTTTCTTAGACTATTTAGAAGCAATATATAGAAAGATTTCACCCGTCTACCTGTACTATTCATTGTTCTACTTGTAGAAAGTTACAAATAATTTCCATTTCATGATTATCAATGGGGTTCGCTGTTCAATTAAACTTGAAGAACAAAAAATTGGCGATTGTTACTGTTTAGATGCTTTGCATATAGGTTTCGTAGACTATATAGAAGCAACATATACAAAGATTTCAACCGTCTACCTGATCCATTCATTGTTCTACTTGTCGAAAGTTACAAATAATTACGGATAAAGGATTAACCATTGGGGCTCATTGTTCACTTAAACTTGAAGAACAAAAAATTGGCGAATTGTACTGTTTGGATGCTTTGCATATATGTTTCTTAGACTATATGGAAGCAATGTATACAAAGATTTCAACCGTCTACCTGTTCCATTCATTGTTCTACTTGTCGAAAGTTACAAATAATTTCCGATAAAGGATTAACAATGGGGCTCATTGTTCACTTAAACTTGAAGAACAAAAAATTGGCGAATGCTACTGTTTGGATGCTTTGCATATATGTTTCTTAGACTATGTAGAAGCAATATATACAATGATTTTAACAGTCTACCTGTTCCATTCATTGTTCTACTTGTCGAAATTTACAAATAATTTCCTTTAAAGGATTAACAATGGGGCTCGTAGTTCATTTAAACTTGAAGAACAAAAAATTGACGAATGGTACTGTTTGGATGCTTTGCATATATGTTTCTTAGACTATATAGAAGCAATATATACAAAAATTTCAACCGTCTACCAGTTCCATTCATTGTTCTACTTGTCGAAACTTACAAATAATTTCCTTTAAAGGATTAACAATGGGGCTCGTAGTTCACTTAAACTTGAAGAACAAAAACTTGGCGAACGGTACTGTTTGGATGCTTTGCGTACATGTTTCTTAGACTATATGGAAGCAATATATACAAAGATTTCAACCGTCTACGTGTTCCAATCATTGTTCTACTTGTCGAAATTTACAAATAATTTTCTTTAAAGGATTAACAATGGGGCTCGTTGTTCACTTAAACTTGATGAACAATAAATTGGCGAATTGTACTGTTTGGATGCTTTGCATATATGTTTCTTAGACTATATAGAAGCAATATATACAAAGATTTCAACCGCCTACCTGTTCCATTAATTGTACTACTTGTCGAAAGTTACAAATAATTTCCGATAAAGGATTAACAATGGGGCTCATTGTTCACTTAAACTTGAAGAACAAAAAATTGGCGAATGCTACTGTCTGGATGCTTTGCATATATGTTTCTTAGACTATATGGAAGCAATATATACAAAGATTTCAACCGTCTACCTGTTCTATTCATTGTTCTACTTGTCGAAAGTTACAAATAATTTCCGATAACGGATTAACCATAGGGGCTCATTGTTCACTTAAACTGGAAGACCAAAAAATTGGCGAATGGTACTGTTTGGATGCTTTGCGTACATGTTTCTTAGACTATATGGAAGCAATATATACAAAGATTTCAACCGTCTACGTGTTCCAATCATTGTTCTACTTGTCGAAATTTACAAATAATTTCCTTTAAAGGATTAACAATGGGGCTCGTTGTTCACTTCAACTTGAAGAACAAAAAAGTGGCGAATGGTACTGTTTGGATGCTTTGCATATAGGTTTCTTAGACTATATAGAAGCAACATATACAAAGATTTCAACCGTCTACCTGTTCTATTCATTGTTCTACTTGTCGAAATTTACAAATAATTTCCTTTAAAGGATTAACAATGGGGCTCGTAGTTCACTTAAACTTGAAGAACAAAAAATTGGCGAATTGTACTGTTTGGATGCTTTGCATATAGGTTTCTTAGACTATATAGAAGCAACATATACAAAGATTTCAACCGTCTACCTGTTCCATTCATTGTTCTACTTGTCGAAATTTACAAATAATTTCCTTTAAAGGATTAACAATGGGGCTCGTAGTTCACTTAAACTTGAAGAACAAAAAATTGGCGAATTGTACTGTTTGGATGCTTTGCATATATGTTTCTTATACTATATAGAAGCAATATATACAATGATTTCAACAGTCTACCTGTTCCATTCATTGTTCTACTTGTCGAAAGTTACAAATAATTTCCGATAACGGATTAACCATAGGGGCTCATTGTTCACTTAAACTGGAAGACCAAAAAATTGGCGAATGGTACTGTTTGGATGCTTTGCATATAGGTTTCTTAGACTATATAGAAGCAACATATACAAAGATTTCAACCGTCTACCTGTTCTATTCATTGTTCTACTTGTAAAATGTTAGAAATAATTTCCGTTTCATGATTATCAATGGGGCTCATTGTTCACTTAAACTTGAAGAACAAAAAATTGGCGAATGGTACTGTTTGGATGCTTTGCATATATGTTTCTTAGATTATATAGAAGCAATATATACAAAGATTTCAACCGTCTACCTGTTCCATTCATTGTTCTACTTGTCGAAAATTACAAATAATTTCCGATAAAGGATTAACCATTGGGGCTCATTGTTCACTTAAACTTGAAGAACAAAAAATTGGCGAATGGTACTGTTTGGATGCTTTGCGTACATGTTTCTTAGACTATATGGAAGCAATATATACAAAGATTTCAACCGTCTACGTGTTCCAATCATTGTTCTACTTGTCGAAATTTACAAATAATTTCCTTTAAAGGATTAACAATGGGGCTCGTTGTTCACTTAAACTTGAAGAACAAAAAATTGGCGAATGGTACTGTTTGGATGCTTTGTATATATGTTTCTTAGTGTTGGGAAATTTATTGTGGGTGGTCGCTGGTGCAATAAAGAAACTCTTTCGTTGAGAACGTTTTAAAGATACAATTGAAATAATGAAAGTTTATATATACACACAAAAAAATAAAGTAAAAGTATAACATGTAAACCGCAGACCAACTGAACAAAATCAACCGTACCGTACGAACACGTGGAAACTTCTGGAAGAATCGGCGGAAGCGAAGCTTGGTACCGCACGTGTACCGATCTGTAGTTGGTACTGCAGATTCCCCGAATACATCAACGGCGCGTCATTCAAAAGGACACTCAATCATACAAAAAAAACTTTAAAAAAAAACCTATTCCAATACTTAGACTATATAGAAGCAATATATACATTGATTTCAACCGGCTACCTGTTCCATTCATTGTTCTACTTGTCGAAATTTACAAATAATTACCGATAAAGGATTAACCATTGGGGCTCATTGTTCACTTAAACTTGAAGAACAAAAAATTGGCGAATGGTACTGTTTGGATGCTTTGCGTACATGTTTCTTAGACTATATGGAAGCAATATATACAAAGATTTCAACCGTCTACGTGTTCCAATAATTGTTCTACTTGTCGAAAGTTACAAATAATTTCCGTTAAGGGATTAACAATGGGGATCGTAGTTTACTTAAACTTGAAGAACAAAAAATTGGCGAAATGTACTGTTTGGATGCTTTGCATATATGTTTCTTATACTATATAGAAGCAACATATACAAAGATTTCAACCGTCTACATATTCCATTCATTGTTCTACTTGTAAAAAGTTAGAAATAATTTCCGTTTCATGATTATCAATGGTGCTCGTTGTTCACTTAAACTTGAAGAACAAAAAATTGGCGAATGGTACTGTTTGGATGCTTTGCATATATGTTTCTTAGATTATATAGAAGCAATATATACAAAGATTTCAACCGTCTACCTGTTCCATTCATTGTTCTACTTGTCGAAAATTACAAATAATTTCCGATAAAGGATTAACCATTGGGGCTCATTGTTCACTTAAACTTGAAGAACAAAAAATTGGCGAATGGTACTGTTTGGATGCTTTGCGTACATGTTTCTTAGACTATATGGAAGCAATATATACAAAGATTTCAACCGTCTAGGTGTTCCAATCATTGTTCTACTTGTCGAAATTTACAAATAATTTCCTTTAAAGGATTAACAATGGGGCTCGTTGTTCACTTAAACTTGAAGAACAAAAAATTGGCGAATGGTACTGTTTGGATGCTTTGCATATATGTTTCTTAGACTATATAGAAGCAATATATACAGTGATTTCAACCGGCTACCTGTTCCATTCATTGTTCTACTTGTCGCAAGTTACAAATAATTTCCGTTAAAGTATTAACAATGGGGCTCGTAGTTCACTTAAACTTGAAGATCAAATAATTGGCGAATTGTACTGTTTGGACGCTTTGCATATATGTTTCTTAGACTATTTAGAAGCAATATATACAAAGATTTCAACTGTCTACCTTTTCCATTCTTTGTTCTACTTGTCAAAAGTTACAAATAATTTCCGATAACGGATTAACCATTGGGGCTCATTGTTCACTTAAACTTGAAGAACAAAAAATTGGCGAATTGTACTGTTTGGATGCTTTGCATATATGTTTCGTAGACTATATAGAAGCAATATATAAAAATATTTCAACCGTCTAACTGTTCCATTCATTGTTCTACTTGTCGAAAATTACAAATAATTTCTTTTAAAGGATTAACAATGGGGCTCGTTGTTCACTTAAACTTGAAGAACAATAAATTGGCGAATGGTACTGTTTGGATGCTTTGCATATATGTTTCTTATACTATATAGAAGCAACATATACAAAGATTTCAACCGTCTACCTTTTCCATTCATTGTTCTACTTGTCGAAAGTTACAAATAATTTCCGATAACGGATTAACCATTTGGGCTCATTGTTCACTTAAACTTGAAGAACAAAAAATTGGCGAATGGTACTGTTTGGATGCTTTGTATATATGTTTCTTAGTGTTGGGAAATTTATTGTGGGTGGTCGCTGGTGCAATAAAGAAACTCTTTCGTTGAGAACGTTTTAAAGATACAATTGAAATAATGAAAGTTTATATATACACACAAAAAAATAAAGTAAAAGTATAACATGTAAACCGCAGACCAACTGAACAAAATCAACCGTACCGTACGAACACGTGGAAACTTCTGGAAGAATCGGCGGAAGCGAAGCTTGGTACCGCACGTGTACCGATCTGTAGTTGGTACTGCAGATTCCCCGAATACATCAACGGCGCGTCATTCAAAAGGACACTCAATCATACAAAAAAAACTTTAAAAAAAAACCTATTCCAATACTTAGACTATATAGAAGCAATATATACATTGATTTCAACCGGCTACCTGTTCCATTCATTGTTCTACTTGTCGAAATTTACAAATAATTACCGATAAAGGATTAACCATTGGGGCTCATTGTTCACTTAAACTTGAAGAACAAAAAATTGGCGAATGGTACTGTTTGGATGCTTTGCGTACATGTTTCTTAGACTATATGGAAGCAATATATACAAAGATTTCAACCGTCTACGTGTTCCAATAATTGTTCTACTTGTCGAAAGTTACAAATAATTTCCGTTAAGGGATTAACAATGGGGATCGTAGTTTACTTAAACTTGAAGAACAAAAAATTGGCGAAATGTACTGTTTGGATGCTTTGCATATATGTTTCTTATACTATATAGAAGCAACATATACAAAGATTTCAACCGTCTACATATTCCATTCATTGTTCTACTTGTAAAAAGTTAGAAATAATTTCCGTTTCATGATTATCAATGGTGCTCGTTGTTCACTTAAACTTGAAGAACAAAAAATTGGCGAATGGTACTGTTTGGATGCTTTGCATATATGTTTCTTAGATTATATAGAAGCAATATATACAAAGATTTCAACCGTCTACCTGTTCCATTCATTGTTCTACTTGTCGAAAATTACAAATAATTTCCGATAAAGGATTAACCATTGGGGCTCATTGTTCACTTAAACTTGAAGAACAAAAAATTGGCGAATGGTACTGTTTGGATGCTTTGCGTACATGTTTCTTAGACTATATGGAAGCAATATATACAAAGATTTCAACCGTCTAGGTGTTCCAATCATTGTTCTACTTGTCGAAATTTACAAATAATTTCCTTTAAAGGATTAACAATGGGGCTCGTTGTTCACTTAAACTTGAAGAACAAAAAATTGGCGAATGGTACTGTTTGGATGCTTTGCATATATGTTTCTTAGACTATATAGAAGCAATATATACAGTGATTTCAACCGGCTACCTGTTCCATTCATTGTTCTACTTGTCGCAAGTTACAAATAATTTCCGTTAAAGTATTAACAATGGGGCTCGTAGTTCACTTAAACTTGAAGATCAAATAATTGGCGAATTGTACTGTTTGGACGCTTTGCATATATGTTTCTTAGACTATTTAGAAGCAATATATACAAAGATTTCAACTGTCTACCTTTTCCATTCTTTGTTCTACTTGTCAAAAGTTACAAATAATTTCCGATAACGGATTAACCATTGGGGCTCATTGTTCACTTAAACTTGAAGAACAAAAAATTGGCGAATTGTACTGTTTGGATGCTTTGCATATATGTTTCGTAGACTATATAGAAGCAATATATAAAAATATTTCAACCGTCTAACTGTTCCATTCATTGTTCTACTTGTCGAAAATTACAAATAATTTCTTTTAAAGGATTAACAATGGGGCTCGTTGTTCACTTAAACTTGAAGAACAATAAATTGGCGAATGGTACTGTTTGGATGCTTTGCATATATGTTTCTCAGACTATATAGAAGCAATATATACAAAGATTTCAACCGTCTAACTGTTCCATTCATTGTTCTACTTGTCGAAAATTACAAATAATTTCCGATAAAGGATTAACCATTGGGGCTCATTGTTCACTTAAACTTGAAGAACAAAAAATTGGCGAATGGTACTGTTTGGATGCTTTGCATATATGTTTCTTAGACTATATAGAAGCAATATATACAACGATTTCAACCGTCTACCTTTTCCATTCATTGTTCTACTTGTCGAAAGTTACAAATAATTTCCGATAACGGATTAACCATTTGGGCTCATTGTTCACTTAAACTTGAAGAACAAAAAATTGGCGAATTGTACTGTTTGGATGCTTTGCACATATGTTTCTTAGACTACATAGAAGCAATATCTACAAAGATTTCAACCGGCTACCTGTTCCATTCATTGTTCTACTTGTCGAAAGTTACAATTAATTTCCGTTAAAGGATTAACAATGGGGCTCGTCGTTCACTTAAATTTGAAGAACAAAAAATTGGCGAATGGTACTGTTTGGATGCTTTGCATATATGTTTCTTAGACTATTTAGAAGCAATATATACAAAGATTTCAACTGTCTACCTTTTCCATTCTTTGTTCTACTTGTCAAAAGTTACAAATAATTTCCGATAACGGATTAACCATTGGGGCTCATTGTTCACTTAAACTTGAAGAACAAAAAATTGGCGAATTGTACTGTTTGGATGCTTTGCATATATGCTTCGTAGACTATATAGAAGCAATATATAAAAATATTTCAACCGTCTAACTGTTCCATTCATTGTTCTACTTGTCGAAAATTACAAATAATTTCCGATAAAGGATTAACCATTGGGGCTCATTGTTCACTTAAACTTGAAGAACAAAAAATTGGCGAATGGTACTGTTTGGATGCTTTGCATATATGTTTCTTAGACTATATAGAAGCAATATATACAACGATTTCAACCGTCTACCTTTTCCATTCATTGTTCTACTTGTCGAAAGTTACAAATAATTTCCGATAACGGATTAACCATTTGGGCTCATTGTTCACTTAAACTTGAAGAACAAAAAATTGGCGAATTGTACTGTTTGGATGCTTTGCACATATGTTTCTTAGACTACATAGAAGCAATATCTACAAAGATTTCAACCGGCTACCTGTTCCATTCATTGTTCTACTTGTCGAAAGTTACAATTAATTTCCGTTAAAGGATTAACAATGGGGCTCGTCGTTCACTTAAATTTGAAGAACAAAAAATTGGCGAATGGTACTGTTTGGATGCTTTGCATATATGTTTCTTAGACTATATAGAAGCAATATATACATTGATTTCAAGCGGCTAACAGTTCCATTCATTGTTCTACTTCTCGCAAGTTACAAATAATTTACGTTAAAGTATTAACATTGGGGCTCATTGTTCACTTAAACTTGAAGAACAAAAAATTGGCGAATTGTACTGTTTGGATGCTTTGCATATATGTTTCTTAGACTATATAGAAGCAATATATACAAAGATTTCAACCGTCTACCTGTTCCGTTCATTGTTCTACTTGTCGAAAATTACAAATAATTTCCGATAAAGGATTAACCATTTGGGCTCATTGTTCACTTAAACTTGAAGAACAAAAAATTGGCGAATTGTACTGTTTGGATGCTTTGCACATATGTTTCTTAGACTACATAGAAGCAATATCTACAAAGATTTCAACCGTCTACCTGTTCCGTTCATTGTTCTACTTGTCGAAAATTACAAATAATTTCCGATAAAGCATTAACCATTGGGGCTCATTGTTCACTAAACTTGAAGAACAAAAAATTGTCGAATTGTACTGTTTGGATGCTTTGCATATATGTTTCTAAGACTATATAGAAGCAATATATACAATGATTTCAACCGTCTACCTGTTCCATTCATTGTTCTACTTGTCGAAAGTTACAAATAATTTCCGATAAAGGATTAACCATTGGGGCTCATTGTTCACTTAAAGTTGAAGACCAAAAAATTGGCGAATGGTACTGTTTGGATGCTTTGAATATATGTTTCTTATATTATATAGAAGCAATATATACAAAGATTTCAACCGTCTACCTTTTCCATTCATTGTTCTTCTTGTCGAAAGTTACAAATAATTTCCGATAACGGATTAACCATTGGGGCTCATTGTTCACTTAAACTTGAAGATCAAAAAATTGGCGAATTGTACTGTTTGGATGCTTTGCATATATGTTTCTTAGACTATATAGAAGCAATATATACAAAGATTTCAACCGTCTACCTGTTCCATTCATTGTTCTACTTGTCGAAATTTACAAATAATTTCCTTTAAAGGATTAACAATGGGGCTCGTTGTTCACTTAAACTTGAAGAACAATAAATTGGCGAATTGTACTGTTTGGATGCTTTGCATATATGTTTCTTAGACTATATAGAAGCAATATATACATTGATTTCAACCGGCTACCTGTTCCATTCATTGTTCTACTTGTCGCAAGTTACAAATAATTTCCGTTAAAGTATTAACAATGGGGCTCGTAGTTCACTTAAACTTGAAGATCAAATAATTGGCGAATTGTACTGTTTGGACGCTTTGCATATATGTTTCTTAGACTATATAGAAGCAATATATACAATGATTTCAACCGTCTACCTGTTCCATTCATTGTTCTACTGGTCGAAAGTTACAAATAATTACGGATGAAGGATTAACCATTGGGGCTCATTGTTCACTTAAACTTGAAGAACAAAAAATTGGCGAATTGTACTGTTTGGATGCTTTGCATATATGTTTCTTAGACTATATAGAAGCAATATATACAAAGATTTCAACCGTCTTCCTGTTCCATTCATTGTTCTACTTGTCGAAAGTTACAAATAATTGCCGATAAAGGATTAACAATGGGGCTCATTGTTCACTTAAACTTGAAGGACAAAAAATTTGCGAATGGTACTGTTTGGATGCTTTGCATATACGTTTCTTAGACTATATGGAAGCAATATATACAAAGATTTCAACCGTCTACGTGTTCCAATCATTGTTCTACTTGATGAAAGTTACAATTAATTTCCGTTAAAGGATTATCAATGGGGCTCGCAGTTCACTTAAACTTGAAGAACAAAAAATTGGCGAATGGTACTGTTTGGATGCTTTGCATATATGTTTCTTAGACTATATAGACGCAATATATACAAAGATTTCAACAGTCTACCTGTTCCATTCATTGTTCTACTTGTCGGAAGTTACAAATAATTTCCGATAAAGGATTAACCATTGGGGCTCGTTGTTCACTTAAACTTGAAGAACAAAAAATTGGCGAATGGTACTGTTTGGATGCTTTGCATATATGTTTCTTAGACTATATAGAAGCAATATATACAATGATTCCAACAGTCTACCGGTTCCATTCATTGTTCTACTTGTCGAAATTTACAAATAATTTCTCTTAAAGGATTAACAATGGGGCTCGTAGTTCACTTAAACTTGAAGAACAAAAAATTGGCGAATGGTACTGTTTGGATGCTTTGCATATATGTTTCTTAGATTATATAAAAGCAATATATACAAAGATTTCGACCGTCTACCTGTTCCATTCATTGTTCTACTTGTCGAAATTTACAAATAATTTCCTTTAAAGGATTAACAATGGGGCTCGTTGTTCACTTAAACTTGAAGAACAATAAATTGGCGAATTGTACTGTTTTGATGCTTTGCATATATGTTTCTTAGACTATATAGAAGCAATATATACAATGATTTCAACAGTCTACCTGTTCCATTCATTGTTCTACTTGTCGAAATTTACAAATAATTTCCTTTAAAGGATTAACAATGGGGCTCGTAGTTCACTTAAACTTGAAGAACAAAAAATTGGCGAATGGTACTGTTTGGATGCTTTGCATATATGTTTCTTAAACTATATAGACGCAATATATACAAAGATTTCAACAGTCTACCTGTTCCATTCATTGTTCTACTTGTCGGAAGTTACAAATAATTTCCGATAAAGGATTAACCATTGGGGCTCGTTGTTCACTTAAACTTGAAGAACAAAAAATTGGCGAATGGTACTGTTTGGATGCTTTGCATATATGTTTCTTAGACTATATAGAAGCAATATATACATTGAATTCAACCGTCTACCTGTTCCATTCATTGTTCTACTTGTAGAAAGTTACAAATAATTTCCGTTTCATAATTATCAATGGGGCTCGTTGTTCACTTAAACTTGAAGAACAAAAAATTGGCGAATGGTACTGTTTGGATGCTTTGCGTATATGTTTCATAGACTATATAGAAGCAATATATACAATGACTTCAACCGTCTACATGATCCATTCATTGTTCTACTTGTCGATATTTACAAATAATTTCCTTCAAAGGATTAACAATTGGGCTCGTAGTTCACTTAAACTTAAAGAACAAAAAATTGGCGAATTTTACTGTTTGGATACTTTGCATATATGTTTCTTAGACTATTTAGAAGCAATATATAAAAAGATTTCAACCGTCTACCAGTTCCATTCATTGTTCTACTTGTCGAAAGTTACAAATAATTTCCGATAAAGGATTAACAATGGGGCTCGTTGTTCACTTAAACTTGAAGAACAATAAATTGGCGAATTGTACTGTTTGGATGCTTTGCATATATGTTTCTTAGACTATATAGACGCAATATATACAAGGATTTCAACCGTCTACCTGTTCCATTCATTGTTCTACTTGTCGAAAGTTACAAATAATTACGGATAAAGGATTAACCATTGGGGCTCATTGTTCACTTAAACTTGAAGAACAAAAAATTGGCGCATTGTACTGTTTGGATGCTTTGCATATATGTTTCTTAGACTATATAGAAGCAATATATACAAAGATTTCAACCGTCTTCCTGTTCCATTCATTGTTCTACTTGTCGTAAGTTACAAATAATTTCCGATAAAGGATTAACAATGGGGCTCATTGTTCACTTAAACTTGAAGGACAAAAAATTGGCGAATGGTACTGTTTGGATGCTTTGCATATATGTTTCTTAGACTATATGGAAGCAATATATACAAAGATTTCAACCGTCTACGTGTTCCAATCATTGTTCTACTTGTAGAAAGTTACAATTAATTTCCGTTAAAGGATTAACAATGGGGCTCGCAGTTCACTTAAACTTGAAGAACAAAAAATTGGCGAATTGTACTGTTTGGATGCTTTGCATATATGTTTCTTAGACTATTTAGAAGCAATATATAGAAAGATTTCACCCGTCTACCTGTACTATTCATTGTTCTACTTGTAGAAAGTTACAAATAATTTCCATTTCATGATTATCAATGGGGCTCGCTGTTCACTTAAACTTGAAGAACAAAAAATTGGCGAATGGTACTGTTTGGATGCTTTGCATATATGTTTCTTAGACTATATAGAAGCAATATATACATTGATTTCAACCGTCTACTTGTTCCATTCATTGTTCTACTTGTCGAAATTTACAAATAATTTCCTTTAAAGGATTAACAATGGGGCTCGTAGTTCACTTAAACTTGAAGAACAAAAAATTGGCGAATTGTACTGTTTGGATGCTTTGCATATATGTTTCTTAGACTATATAGAAGCAATATATACATTGATTTCAACCGTCTACCTGTTCCATTCATTATTCTACTTGTCGAAATTTACAAATAATTTCCGATAAAGGATTAACAATGGGGCTCATTGTTCACTTAAACTTGAAGAACAATAAATTGGCGAATGGTACTGTTTGGATGCTTTGCATATATGTTTCTTAGACTATATAGACGCAATATATACAAAGATTTCAACAGTCTACCTGTTCCATTCATTGTTCTACTTGTCGGAAGTTACAAATAATTTCCGATAAAGGATTAACCATTGGGGCTCGTTGTTCACTTAAACTTGAAGAACAAAAAATTGGCGAATGGTACTGTTTGGATGCTTTGCATATATGTTTCTTAGACTATATAGAAGCAATATATACATTGATTTCAACCGTCTACCTGTTCCATTCATTGATCTACTTGTAGAAAGTTACAAATAATTTCCGTTTCATAATTATCAATGGGGCTCGTTGTTCACTTAAACTTGAAGAACAAAAAATTGGCGAATGGCACTGTTTGGATGCTTTGCGTATATGTTTCATAGACTATATAGAAGCAATATATACAATGACTTCAACAGTCTACCTGTTCCATTCATTGTTCTACTTGTCGAAATTTACAAATAATTTCCTTTAAAGGATTAACAATGGGGCTCGTTGTTCACTTAAACTTGAAGAACAATAAATTGGCGAATTGTACTGTTTTGATGCTTTGCATATATGTTTCTTAGACTATATAGAAGCAATATATACAATGATTTCAACAGTCTACCTGTTCCATTCATTGTTCTACTTGTCGGAAGTTACAAATAATTTCCGATAAAGGATTAACCATTGGGGCTCGTTGTTCACTTAAACTTGAAGAACAAAAAATTGGCGAATGGTACTGTTTGGATGCTTTGCATATATGTTTCTTAGACTATATAGAAGCAATATATACATTGATTTCAACCGTCTACTTGTTCCATTCATTGTTCTACTTGTCGAAATTTACAAATAATTTCCTTTAAAGGATTAACAATGGGGCTCGTAGTTCACTTAAACTTGAAGAACAAAAAATTGGCGAATGGTACTGTTTGGATGCTTTGCATATATGTTTCTTAGGTTATATAGAAGCAATATATACAAAGATTTCGACCGTCTCCCTGTTCCATTCATTGTTCTACTTGTCGAAATTTACAAATAATTTCCTTTAAAGGATTAACAATGGGGCTCATTGTTCACTTAAACTTGAAGAACAATAAACTGGCGAATTGTACTGTTTGGATGCTTTGCATATATGTTTCTTAGACTATATAGAAGCAATATATACATTGATTTCAACCGTCTACCTGTTCCATTCATTGTTCTACTTGTCGAAATTTACAAATAATTTCCTTTAAAGGATTAACAATGGGGCTCGTAGTTCACTTAAACTTGAAGAACAAAAAATTGGCGAATGGTACTGTTTGGATGCTTTGCATATATGTTTCTTAGACTATATAGACGCAATATATACAAAGATTTCAACAGTCTACCTGTTCCATTCATTGTTCTACTTGTCGGAAGTTACAAATAATTTCCGATAAAGGATTAACCATTGGGGCTCGTTGTTCACTTAAACTTGAAGAACAAAAAATTGGCGAATGGTACTGTTTGGATGCTTTGCATATATGTTTCTTAGACTATATAGAAGCAATATATACATTGATTTCAACCGTCTACCTGTTCCATTCATTGTTCTACTTGTAGAAAGTTACAAATAATTTCCGTTTCATAATTATCAATGGGGCTCGTTGTTCACTTAAACTTGAAGAACAAAAAATTGGCGAATGGCACTGTTTGGATGCTTTGCGTATATGTTTCATAGACTATATAGAAGCAATATATATAATGACTTCAACAGTCTACCTGTTCCATTCATTGTTCTACTTGTCGAAATTTACAAATAATTTCCTTTAAAGGATTAACAATGGGGCTCGTTGTTCACTTAAACTTGAAGAACAATAAATTGGCGAATTGTACTGTTTTGATGCTTTGCATATATGTTTCTTAGACTATATAGAAGCAATATATACAATGATTTCAACAGTCTACCTGTTCCATTCATTGTTCTACTTGTCGGAAGTTACAAATAATTTCCGATAAAGGATTAACCATTGGGGCTCGTTGTTCACTTAAACTTGAAGAACAAAAAATTGGCGAATGGTACTGTTTGGATGCTTTGCATATATGTTTCTTAGACTATATAGAAGCAATATATACATTGATTTCAACCGTCTACTTGTTCCATTCATTGTTCTACTTGTCGAAATTTACAAATAATTTCCTTTAAAGGATTAACAATGGGGCTCGTAGTTCACTTAAACTTGAAGAACAAAAAATTGGCGAATGGTACTGTTTGGATGCTTTGCATATATGTTTCTTAGATTATATAGAAGCAATATATACAAAGATTTCGACCGTCTCCCTGTTCCATTCATTGTTCTACTTGTCGAAATTTACAAATAATTTCCTTTAAAGGATTAACAATGGGGCTCATTGTTCACTTAAACTTGAAGAACAATAAATTGGCGAATTGTACTTTTTGGATGCTTTGCATATATGTTTCTTAGACTATATAGAAGCAATATATACATTGATTTCAACCGTCTACCTGTTCCATTCATTGTTCTACTTGTCGAAATTTACAAATAATTTCCGATAAAGGATTAACAATGGGGCTCATTGTTCACTTAAACTTGAAGAACAAAAAATTGGCGAATGGTACTGTTTGGATGCTTTGCTTATATGTTTCTTAGACTATATAGAAGCAATATATACAAAGATTTCAACCGTCTACCTGTTCCATTCATTGTTCTACTTGTCGGAAGTTACAAATAGTTTCCGATAAAGGATTAACCATTGGGGCTCGTTGTTCACTTAAACTTGAAGAACAAAAAATTGACGAATGGTACTGTTTGGATGCATTGCATATATGTTTCTTAGACTATATAGAAGCAATATATACATTGATTTCAACCGTCTACCTGATCCATTCATTGTTCTACATGTCGAAATTTACAAATACTTTCCTTTAAAGGATTAACAATGGGGCTGGTAGTTCACTTAAACTTGAAGAACAAAAAAATGGCGAATTGTACTATTTGGATGCTTTGCATGTATGTTTCTTAGACTATTTAGAAGCAATATATAGAAAGATTTAACCCGTCTACCTGTACTATTCATTGTTCTACTTGTAGAAAGTTACAAATAATTTCCATTTCATGATTATCAATGGGGCTCGCTGTTCACTTAAACTTGAAGAACAAAAAATTGGCTTATGGTACTGTTTGGATGCTTTGCATATATGGTTCTTAGACTATATAGACGCAATATATACTAAGATTTCAACCGTCTACCTGTTCCATTCATTGTTCTACTTGTCGAAATTTACAAATAATTTCCTTTAAAGGATTAACAATGGGGCTCGTTGTTCACTTAAACTTGAAGAACAATAAATTGGCGAATTGTACTGTTTGGATGCTTTGCATATATGTTTCTTAGACTATAGAGAAGCAATATATACAATGATTTCAACAGTCTACCTGTTCCATTCATTGTTCTACTTGTCGAAAGTTACAAATAATTCCCTTTAAAGGATTAACAATGGGGCTCGTAGTTCACTTAAACTTGAAGAACAAAAAATTGGCGAATTGTACTGTTTGGATTCTTTGCATATATGTTTCTTAGACTATTTAGAAGCAATATATACATTGATTTCAACCGGCTACCTGTTCCATTCATTGTTCTACTTGTCGAAATTTAAAAATAATTTCTTTTAAAGGATTAACAATGGGGCTCGTAGTTCACTTAAACTTGAAGAACAAAAAAATGGCGAATTGTACTATTTGGATGCTTTGCATATATGTTTCTTAGACTATTTAGAAGCAATATATAGAAAGATTTCAACCGTCTACCTGTTTCATTCATTGTTCTACTTGTCGAAAATTACAAATAATTTCCGATAAAGGATTAACCATTGGGGCTCGTTGTTCACTTAAACTTGAAGAACAAAAAATTGGCGAATGGTACTGTTTGGATGCTTTGCGTATATGTTTCATAGACTATATAGAAGCAATATATACAATGACTTCAACAGTCTACCTGTTCCATTCATTGTTCTACTTGTCGAAATTTACAAATAATTTCCTTTAAAGGATTAACAATGGGGCTCGTAGTTCACTTAAACTTGAAGAACAAAAAATTGGCGAATGGTACTGTTTGGATGCTTTGCGTACATGTTTCTTAGACTATATGGAAGCAATATATACAAAGATTTCAACCGTCTACGTGTTCCAATCATTGTTCTACTTGTCGAAACTTACAAATAATTTCCTTTAAAGGATTAACAATGGGGCTCGTTGTTCACTTAAACTTGAAGAACAAAAAATTGGCGAATGGTACTGTTTGGATGCTTTGCATATATGTTTCTTAGACTATATAGAAGCAATATGTACATTGATTTCAACCGTCTACCTGTTCCATTCATTGTTCTACTTCTCGAAATTTACAAATAATTTCCTTTAAAGGATTAACAATGGGGCTCGTAATTCACTTAAACTTGAAGAACAAAAAATTGGCGAATGGTACTGTTTGGATGCTTTGCATATATGTTTCTTAGATTATATAGAAGCAATATATACAAAGATTTCGACCGTCTCCCTGTTCCATTCATTGTTCTACTTGTCGAAATTTACAAATAATTTCCTTTAAAGGATTAACAATGGGGCTCGTTGTTCACTTAAACTTGAAGAACAATAAATTGGCGAATTGTACTGTTTGGATGCTTTGCATATATGTTTCTTAGACTATATAGAAGCAATATATACATTGATTTCAACCGTCTACCTGTTCCATTCATTGTTCTACTTGTCGAAATTTACAAATAATTTCCTTTAAAGGATTAACAATGGGGCTGGTAGTTCACTTAAACTTGAAGAACAAAAAAATGGCGAATTGTACTATTTGGATGCTTTGCATATATGTTTCTTAGACTATTTAGAAGCAATATATAGAAAGATTTCACCCGTCTACCTGTACTATTCATTGTTCTACTTGTAGAAAGTTACAAATAATTTCCATTTCATGATTATCAATGGGGCTCGCTGTTCACTTAAACTTGAAGATCAAAAAATTGGCGAATGGTACTGTTTGGATGCTTTGCGTACATGTTTCTTAGACTATATGGAAGCAATATATACAAAGATTTCAACCGTCTACGTGTTCCATTCATTGTTCTACTTGTCGAAATTTACAAATAATTTCCTTTAAAGGATTAACTATGGGGCTGGTAGTTCACTTAAACTTGAAGAACAAAAAAATGGCGAATTGTACTATTTGGATGCTTTGCATATATGTTTCTTAGACTATTTAGAAGCAATATATAGAAAGATTTAACCCGTCTACCTGTGCTATTCATTGTTCTACTTGTAGAAAGTTACAAATAATTTCCATTTCATGATTATCAATGGGGCTCGCTGTTCACTTAAACTTGAAGATCAAAAAATTGGCGATTGTTACTGTTTAGATGCTTTGCATATAGGTTTCTTAGACTATATAGAAGCAATATATACAAAGATTTCAACCGTCTACCTGTTTCATTCATTGTTCTACTTGTCGAAAATTACAAATAATTTCCGATAAAGGATTAGCCATTGGGGCTCATTGTTCACTTAAACTTGAAGAACAAAAAATTGGCGAATGGTACTGTTTGGATGCTTTGCATATATGTTTCTTAGACTATATAGAAGCAATATATACATTGATTTCAACCGTCTACCTGTTCCATTCATTGTTCTACTTGTCGAAATTTACAAATAATTTCCTTTAAAGGATTAACAATGGGGCTCGTAGTTCACTTAAACTTGAAGATCAAATAATTGGCGAATTGTACTGTTTGGATGCTTTGCATATATGTTTCTTAGACTATTTAGAAGCAATATGTAGAAAGATTTCTCCCGTCTACCTGTACTATTCATTGTTCTACTTGTCGAAAGTTACAAATAATTTCCGATAAAGGATTAACCATTGGGGCTAATTGTTCACTTAAACTTGGAAAACAAAAAATTGGCGAATTGTACTGTTTGGATGCTTTGCATATATGTTTCTTAGACTATATGGAAGCAATATATACAATGATTTGAACCGTCTACCTATTCCATTCAATGTTCTACTTGTCGCAAGTGACAAATAATTTCCGTTAAAGTATTAACAATGGGACTCGTAGTTCACTTAAACTTGAAGAACAAGAAATTGGCGAATTGTACTGTTTGGATGCTTTGCATATATGTTTCTTAGACTATATAGAAGCAATATATACAATGACTTCAACAGTCTACCTGTTCCATTCATTGTTCTACTTGTCGAAATTTACAAATAATTTCCTTTAAAGGATTAACAATGGGGCTCGTAGTGCACTTAAAATTGAAGAACAAAAAATTGGCGAATGGTACTGTTTGGATGCTTTGCGTACATTTTTCTTAGACTATATGGAAGCAATATATACAAAGATTTCAACCGTCTACGTGTTCCAATCATTGTTCTACTTGTACAAAGTTACAATTAATTTCCGTTAAAGTATTAACAGTGGGGCTCGTAGTTCACTTAAACTTGAAGATCAAATAATTGGCGAATTGTACTGTTTGGATGCTTTGCATATTTGTTTCTTAGACTATTTAGAAGCAATATGTAGAAAGATTTCTCCCGGCTACCTGTACTATTCATTGTTCTACTTGTCGAAAGTTACAAATAATTTCCGATAAAGGATTAACCATTGGGGCTCATTGTTCACTTAAACTTGGAAAACAAAAAATTGGCGAATTGTACTGTTTGGATGCTTTGCATATATGTTTCTTAGACTATATGGAAGCAATATATACAATGATTTGAACCGTCTACCTATTCCATTCAATGTTCTACTTGTCGCAAGTGACAAATAATTTCCGTTAAAATATTAACAATGGGACTCGTAGTTCACTTAAACTTGAAGAACAAGAAATTGGCGAATTGTACTGTTTGGATGCTTTGCATATATGTTTCTTAGACTATATAGAAGCAATATATACAATGATTTCAACCGTCTACCTATTCCATTCATTGTTCTACTTGCCGAAATTTACAAATAATTTCCTTTAAAGGATTAACAATGGGGCTCGTAGTTCACTTAAACTTGAAGAGCAAAAAATTGGCGAATTGTACTGTTTGGACGCTATGCATATATGTTTCTTAGACTATATAGAAGCAATATATACAATGATTTCAACAGTCTACCTGTTCCATTCATTGTTCTACTTGTCGAAATTACAAATAATTTCCTTTAAAGGATTAACAATGGGGCTCGTAGTGCACTTAAAATTGAAGAACAAAAAATTGGCGAATGGTACTGTTTGGATGCTTTGCGTACATTTTTCTTAGACTATATGGAAGCAATATATACAAAGATTTCAACCGTCTACGTGTTCCAATCATTGTTCTACTTGTAGAAAGTTACAATTAATTTCCGTTAAAGGATTAACAATGGGGCTCGTAGTTCACTTAAACTTGAAGAACAAAAAATTGGCGAATTGTACAGTTTGGATGCTGTGCATATATGTTTCGTAGATTATATAGAAGCAATATATACAATGATTTCAACCGTCTACCTGATCCATTCGTTGTTCTACTTGTCGAAATTGACAAATAATTTCCTTTAAAGGATTAACAATGGGGCTCGTAGTTCACTTAAACTTGAAGAACAAAAAATTGGCGATTGTTACTGTGTAGATGCTTTGAATATATGTTTCTTAGATTATATAGAAGTAATATATATAAAGATTTCAACCGTCTACCTGTTCCATTCATTGTACTACTTGTCGAAAATTACAAATAATTTCCATTTCATGATTATCAATGGGGCTCGCTGTTCACTTAAACTTGAAGATCAAAAAATTGGCGATTGTTACTGTTTAGATGCTTTGCATATAGGTTTCTTAGACTATATAGAAGCAACATATACAAAGATTTCAACCGTCTACCTGTTCCATTCATTGTTCTACTTGTAGAAAATAACAAATAATTGCCGTTTCATGATTATCAATGGGGCTCGTTGTTCACTTAAACTTGAAGAACAAAAAATTGGCGAATGGTACTGTTTGGATGCTTTGCATATATGTTTCTTAGATTATATAGAAGCAATATATACAAAGATTTCAACCGTCTACCTGTCCCAATCATTGTTCTGCTTCTCGAAAATTACAAATAATTTCCGTTAATGGATTAACAATGGGGCTCGTAGTTCACTTAAACTTGAAGAACAAAATATTGGCGAATGGTACTGTTTGGATGCTTTGCATATATGTTTCTTAGATTATATAGAAACAATATATACAAAGATTTCAACCGTCTACCTGTTCCATTCATTGTTCTACTTGTCGAAATTTACAAATAATTTCCTTAAAAGGATTAACAATGGGGCTCGTTGTTCACTTAAACTTGAAGAACCAAAAATTGGCGAATTGTACTGTTTGGATGCTTTGCATATATGTTTCTTAGACTATATAGACGCAATATATACAAGAATTTCAACCGTCTACCTGTTCCATTCATTGTTCTACTTGTCGAAAGTTACAAATAATTACCGATAAAGGATTAACCATTGGGGCTCATTGTTCACTTAAACTTGAAGAACAAAAAATGTGCGAATTGTACTGTTTGGATGCTTTGCATATATGTTTCTTAGACTATATGGAAGCACAATATACAAAGATTTCTACCGTCTACCTGTTCCATTCATTGTTCTACTTGTCGAAATTTACAAATAATTTCCTTTAAAGGATTAACAATGGGGCTCGTTGTTCACTTAAACTTGAAGAACAATAAATTGGCGAATTGTACTGTTTGGATGCTTTGCATATACGTTTCTTAGACTATATAGACGAAATATATACAAAGATTTCAACAGTCTACCTGTTCCATTCATCGTTCTACTTGTCGGAAGTTACAAATAATTTCCGATAAAGGATTAACCATTGGGGCTCGTTGTTCACTTAAACTTGAAGAACAAAAAATTGGCGAATGGTACTGTTTGGATGCTTTGCATATATGTTTCTTAGACTATATAGAAGCAATATATACAATGATTCCAACAGTCTACCGGTTCCATTCATTGTTCTACTTGTCGAAATTTACAAATAATTTCCTTTAAAGGATTAACAATGGGGCTCGTAGTGCATTTAAAATTGAAGAACAAAAAATTGGCGAATGGTACTGTTTGGATGCTTTGCGTACATTTTTCTTAGACTATATGGAAGCAATATACACAAAGATTTCAACCGTCTACGTGTTCCAATCATTGTTCTACTTGTAGAAAGTTACAATTAATTTCCGTTAAAGGATTAACAAAGGGGCTCGTAGTTCACTTAATCTTGAAGAACAAAAAATTGGCGATTTGTACTGTTTGGATGCTGTGCATATATGTTTCGTAGATTATATAGAAGCAATATATACAATGATTTCAACCGTCTACCTGATCCATTCATTGTTCTACTTGTCGAAATTGACAAATAATTTCCTTTAAAGGATTAACAATGGGGCTCGTAGTTCACTTAAACTTGAAGAACAAAAAATTGGCGATTGTTACTGTTTAGATGCTTTGCATATATGTTTCTTAGATTATATAGAAGTAATATATACAAAGATTTCAACCGTCTACCTGTTCCATTCATTGTTCTACTGGCCGAAATTTACAAATAATTTCCTTTAAAGGATTAACAATGGGGCTCGTAGTTCACTTAAACTTGAAGAACAAAAAATTGGCTAATTGTACTGTTTGGATGCTTTGCATATATGTTTCTTAGACTATTTAGAAGCAATATATAGAAAGATTTCACCCGTCTACCAGTACTATTCATTGTTCTACTTGTAGAAAGTTACAAATAATTTCCATTTAATGATTATCAATGGGGCTCGCTGTTCACTTAAACTTGAAGATCAAAAAATTGGCGATTGTTACTGTTTAGATGCTTTGCATATATGTTTGTTAGAGTATATAGAAGCAATATATATAAAGATTTCAACCGTCTACCTGTTCCATTCATTGTACTACTTGTCGAAAATTACAAATAATTTCCATTTCATCATTATCAATGGGGCTCGCTGTTCACTTAAACTTGAAGATCAAAAAATTGGCGATTGTTACTGTTTAGATGCTTTGCATATAGGTTTCTTAGACTATATAGAAGCAACATATACAAAGATTTCAACCGTCTACCTGAACTATTCATTGTTCTACTTGTAGAAAATAACAAATAATTGCCGTTTCATGATTATCAATGGGGCTCGTTGTTCACTTAAACTTGAAGAACAAAAAATTGGCGAATGGTACTGTTTGGATGCTTTGCATATATGTTTCTTAGATTATATAGAAGCAATATATACAAAGATTTCAACCGTCTACCTGTTCCATTCATTGTTCTACTTGTCGAAATTTACAAATAATTTCCTTAAAAGGATTAACAATGGGGCTCGTTGTTCACTTAAACTTGAAGAACCAAAAATTGGCGAATTGTACTGTTTGGATGCTTTGCATATATGTTTCTTAGACTATATAGACGCAATATATACAAGAATTTCAACCGTCTACCTGTTCCATTCATTGTTCTACTTGTCGAAAGTTACAAATAATTACCGATAAAGGATTAACCATTGGGGCTCATTGTTCACTTAAACTTGAAGAACAAAAAATTGGCGAATTGTACTGTTTGGATGCTTTGCATATATGTTTCGTAGACTATATAGAAGCAATATATACAATTTTTTCAACCGTCTACATGATCCATTCATTGTTCTACTTGTCGAAATTTACAAATAATTTCCTTTAAAGGATTGACAATGGGGCTCGTAGTTCACTTAAACTTGAAGAATAAAAAATTGGCGAATTGTACTGTTTGGATGCTTTGCATATATGTTTCTTAGACTATATAGAAGCAATATATACAATGATTTCAACAGTCTACCTGTTCCATTCATTGTTCTACTTGTCGAAATTTACAAATAATTTCCTTTAAAGGATTAACAATGGGGCTCATTGTTCACTTAAACTTGAAGATAAAAAAATTGGCGATTGTTACTGTTTAGATGCTTTGCATATATGTTTCTTAGATTATATAGAAGCAATATATACAAATATTTCAACCGTCTAACTGTTCCATTCATTGTTCTACTTGTCGAAAATTACAAATAATTTCCTTTAAAGGATTAACAATGGGGCTCGTTGTTCACTTCAACTTGAAGAACAAAAAAGTGGCGAATGGTACTGTTTGGATGCTTTGCGTACATGTTTCTTAGACTATATGGAAGCAATATATACAAAGATTTCAACCGTTTACGTGTTCCAATCATTGTTCTACTTATCGAAATTGACAAATAATTTCCTTTAATGGCTTAACAATGGGGCTCGTTGTTCACTTAAACTTGAAGAACAATAAATTGGCGAATTGTACTGTTTGGATGCTTTGCATATATATTTCTTAGACTATATAGAAGCAATATATACAAAGATTTCAACCGTCTACCTGTTCCATTCATTGTTCTACTTGCCGAAAGTTACAAATAATTTCCGATAAAGGATTAACCATTGGGGCTCATTGTTCACTTAAACTTGAAGAACAAAAAATTGGCGAATGGTACTGTTTGGATGCTTTGCATAGATGTTTCTTAGACTATTTAGAAGCAATATATAGAAAGATTTCACCCGGCTACCTGTACTATTCATTGTTCTACTTGTAGAAAGTTACAAATAGTTTCCATTTCATGATTATCAATGGGGCTCGCTGTTCACTTAAACTTGAAGATCAAAAAATTGGCGATTGTTACTGTTTAGATGCTTTGCATATATGTTTCTTAGATTATATAGAAGCAATATATACAAAGATTTCAACCGTCTAACTGTTCCATTCATTGTTCTACTTGTCGAAAATTACAAATAATTTCCGATAAAGGATTAACCATTGGGGCTCATTGTTCACTTAAACTTGAAGAACAAAAAATTGGCGAACGGTACTGTTTGGATGCTTTGCATATATGTTTCTTAGACTATATAGAAGCAATATATACAAAGATTTCAACCGTCTACCTGTTCCATTCATTGTTCTACTTGTCGAAATTTACAAATAATTTCCTTTAAAGGATTAACAATGGGTCTCGTAGTTCACTTAAACTTGAAGAACAAAAAATTGGCGAACGGTACTGTTTGGATGCTTTGCATATATGTTTCTTAGACTATATAGAAGCAATATATACAAAGATTTCAACCGTCTACCTTTTCCATTCATTGTTCTACTTGTCGAAAGTTACAAATAATTTCCGATAACGGATTAACCATTGTGGCTCATTGTTCACTTAAACTTGAAGAACAAAAAATTAGCGAATTGTACTGTTTGGATGCTTTGCATATATGTTTCTTATACTATATAGAAGCAATATATACAAAGATTTCAACCGTCTACCTGTTCCATTCACTGTTCTACTTGTCGAAAGTTACAAATAATTTCCGTTAAGGGATTAACAATGGGGATCGTAGTTCACTTAAACTTGAAGAACAAAAAATTGGCGAATTGTACTGTTTGGATGCTTTGCGTACATGTTTCTTAGACTATATGGAAGCAATATATACAAAGATTTCAACCGTCTACGTGTTCCAATTATTGTTCTACTTGTAGAAAGTTACAATTAATTTCCGTTAAGGGATTAACAATGGGGATCGTAGTTTACTTAAACTTGAAGAACAAAAAATTGGCGAATTGTACTGTTTGGATGCTTTGCATATATGTTTCTTAGACTATATAGAAGCAATATATACAATGATTTCAACAGTCTACCTGTTCCATTCATTGTTCTACTTGTCGAAAGTTACAAATAATTTCCGTTAAGGGATTAACAATGGGGATCGTAGTTTACTTAAACTTGAAGAACAAAAAATTGGCGAATTGTACTGTTTGGATGCTTTGCATAGATGTTTCTTAGACTATTTAGAAGCAATATATAGAAAGATTTCACCCGGCTACCTGTACTATTCATTGTTCTACTTGTAGAAAGTTACAAATAGTTTCCATTTCATGATTATCAATGGGGCTCGCTGTTCACTTAAACTTGAAGATCAAAAAATTGGCGATTGTTACTGTTTAGATGCTTTGCATATATGTTTCTTAGATTATATAGAAGCAATATATACAAAGATTTCAACCGTCTAACTGTTCCATTCATTGTTCTACTTGTCGAAAATTACAAATAATTTCCGATAAAGGATTAACCATTGGGGCTCATTGTTCACTTAAACTTGAAGAACAAAAAATTGGCGAACGGTACTGTTTGGATGCTTTGCATATATGTTTCTTAGACTATATAGAAGCAATATATACAAAGATTTCAACCGTCTACCTGTTCCATTCATTGTTCTACTTGTCGAAAGTTACAAATAATTTCCTTTAAAGGATTAACAATGGGGCTCATTGTTCACTTAAACTTGAAGAACAAAAATTTGGCGAATTGTACTGTTTGGATGCTTTGCATATATGTTTCTTAGACTATATAGAAGCAATATATACAATGATTTCAACAGTCTACATGTTCCATTCATTGTTCTACTTGTCGAAATTTACAAATAACTTCCTTTAAAGGATTAACAATGGGGCTCGCAGTTCACTTAAACTTGAAGAACAAAAAATTGGCGAATGGTACTGTTTGGATGCTTTGCATATATGTTTCATAGACTATATAGAAGCAATATATACAAAGATTTCAACCGTCTACCTTTTCCATTCATTGTTCTACTTGTCGAAAGTTACAAATAATTTCCGATAACGGATTAACCATTGGGGCTCATTGTTCACTTAAACTTGAAGAACAAAAAATTGGCGAATTGTACTGTTTGGATGCTTTGCATATATGTTTCTTATACTATATAGAAGCAATATATACAAAGATTTCAACCGTCTACCTGTTCCATTCACTGTTGTACTTGTCGAAAGTTACAATTAATTTCCGTTAAGGGATTAACAATGGGGCTCGTAGTTCGCTTAAACTTGAAGAACAAAAAATTGGCGAATGGTACTGTTTGGATGCTTTGCATATATGATTCTTAGACTATATAGAAGCAATATATACATTGATTTCAACCGGCTACCTGTTCCATTCATTGTTCTACTTGTCGAAATTTACAAATAATTTCCGATAAAGGAGTAACCATTGGGGCTCGTAGTTCACTTAAACTTGAAGAACAAAAAATTGGCGAATTGTACTGTTTGGATGCTTTGCATAGATGTTTCTTAGACTATTTAGAAGCAATATATAGAAAGATTTCACCCGTCTACCTGTACTATTCATTGTTCTACTTGTAGAAAGTTACAAATAATATCCATTTCATGATTATCAATGGGGCTCGCTGTTCACTTAAACTTGAAGATCAAAAAATTGGCGATTGTTACTGTTTAGATGCTTTGCTTATATGTTTCTTAGATTATATAGAAGCAAAATATACAAATATTTCAACCGTCTAACTGTTCCATTCATTGTTCTACTTGTCGAAAATTACAAATAATTTCCGATAAAGGATTAACCATTGGGGCTCATTGTTCACTTAAACTTGAAGAACAAAAAATTGGCGAATGGCACTGTTTGGATGCTTTGCGTACATGTTTCTTAGACTATATGGTAGCAATATATACAAAGATTTCAACCGTCTACGTGTTCCAATCATTGTTCTACTTGTCGAAATTTACAAATAATTTCTTTTAAAGGATTAACAATGGGGCTCGCTGTTCACTTAAACTTGAAGAACAAAAAATTGGCGAATTGTACTGTTTGGATTCTTTGCATATATGTTTCTTAGACTATATAGAAGCAATATATACAATGATTTCAACCTTCTACCTATTCCATTCATTGTTCTACTTGCCGAAATTTACAAATAATTTCAATTAAAGGATTAACAATGGGGCTCGTAGTTCACTTAAACTTGAAGAGCAAAAAATTGTCGAATTGTACTGTTTGGATGCTTTGCATATATGTTTCTTAGACTATATAGAAGCAATATGTACAATGATTTCAACCGTCTACCTGTTCCATTCATTGTTCTACTTGTCGAAAGTTACAAATAATTTCCGTTAAGGGATTAACAATGGGGATCGTAGTTGACTTAAACTTGAAGAACAAAAAATTGGCGAATTGTACTGTTTGGATGCTTTGCATATATGTTTCTTAGACTATATAGAAGCAATATATACAATGATTTCAACAGTCTACCTGTTCCATTCATTGTTCTACTTGTCGAAAGTTACAAATAATTTCGGTTAAGGGATTAACAATGGGGATCGTAGTTTACTTAAACTTGAAGAACAAAAAATTGGCGAATTGTACTTTTTGGATGCTTTGCACAGATGTTTCTTAGACTATTTAGAAGCAATATATAGAAAGATTTCACCCGTCTACCTGTACTATTCATTCTTCTACTTGTAGAAAGTTACAAATAGTTTCCATTTCATGATTATCAATGGGGCTCGCTATTCACTTAAACTTGAAGATCATAAAATTGGCGATTGTTACTGTTTAGATGCTTTGCATATATGTTTCTTAGATTATATAGAAGCAATATATACAAAGATTTCAACCGTCTACCAGTTCCATTCATTGTTCTACTTGTCGAAAGTTACAAATAATTACCGATAAAGGATTAACCATTGGGGCTCATTGTTCACTTAAACTTGAAGAACAAAAAATTGGCGAATTGTACTGTTTGGATGCTTTGCATATATGTTTCTTAGACTATATAGAAGCAATATATACAATGATTTCAACCGTCTACCTGTTCCATTCATTATTCTACTTGTCGAAAGTTACAAATAATTTCCGATAAAGGATTAACAATGGGGCTCATTGTTCACTTAAACTTGAAGGACAAAAAATTGGCGAATGGTACTGTTTGGATGCTTTGCGTACATGTTTCTTAGACTATATGGAAGCAATATATACAAGGATTTCAACCGTCTACCTGTTCCATTCATTGTTCTACTTGTCGAAAGTTACAAATAATTACCGATAAAGGATTAACCATTGGGGCTCATTGTTCACTTAAACTTGAAGAACAAAAAATTGGCGAATGGCACTGTTTGGATGCTTTGCGTACATGTTTCTTAGACTATATGGTAGCAATATATACAAAGATTTCAACCGTCTACGTGTTCCAATCATTGTTCTACTTGTCGAAATTTACAAATAATTTCTTTTAAAGGATTAACAATGGGGCTCGCTGTTCACTTAAACTTGAAGAACAAAAAATTGGCGAATTGTACTGTTTGGATTCTTTGCATATATGTTTCTTAGACTATATAGAAGCAATATATACAATGATTTCAACCTTCTACCTATTCCATTCATTGTTCTACTTGCCGAAATTTACAAATAATTTCAATTAAAGGATTAACAATGGGGCTCGTAGTTCACTTAAACTTGAAGAGCAAAAAATTGTCGAATTGTACTGTTTGGATGCTTTGCATATATGTTTCTTAGACTATATAGAAGCAATATGTACAATGATTTCAACCGTCTACCTGTTCCATTCATTGTTCTACTTGTCGAAAGTTACAAATAATTTCCGTTAAGGGATTAACAATGGGGATCGTAGTTGACTTAAACTTGAAGAACAAAAAATTGGCGAATTGTACTGTTTGGATGCTTTGCATATATGTTTCTTAGACTATATAGAAGCAATATATACAATGATTTCAACAGTCTACCTGTTCCATTCATTGTTCTACTTGTCGAAAGTTACAAATAATTTCGGTTAAGGGATTAACAATGGGGATCGTAGTTTACTTAAACTTGAAGAGCAAAAAATTGTCGAATTGTACTGTTTGGATGCTTTGCATATATGTTTCTTAGACTATATAGAAGCAATATGTACAATGATTTCAACCGTCTACCTGTTCCATTCATTGTTCTACTTGTCGAAAGTTACAAATAATTTCCGTTAAGGGATTAACAATGGGGATCGTAGTTGACTTAAACTTGAAGAACAAAAAATTGGCGAATTGTACTGTTTGGATGCTTTGCATATATGTTTCTTAGACTATATAGAAGCAATATATACAATGATTTCAACAGTCTACCTGTTCCATTCATTGTTCTACTTGTCGAAAGTTACAAATAATTTCGGTTAAGGGATTAACAATGGGGATCGTAGTTTACTTAAACTTGAAGAACAAAAAATTGGCGAATTGTACTTTTTGGATGCTTTGCACAGATGTTTCTTAGACTATTTAGAAGCAATATATAGAAAGATTTCACCCGTCTACCTGTACTATTCATTGTTCTACTTGTAGAAAGTTACAAATAGTTTCCATTTCATGATTATCAATGGGGCTCGCTGTTCACTTAAACTTGAATATCATAAAATTGGCGATTGTTACTGTTTAGATGCTTTGCATATATGTTTCTTAGATTATATAGAAGCAATATATACAAAGATTTCAACCGTCTACCAGTTCCATTCATTGTTCTACTTGTCGAAAGTTACAAATAATTACCGATAAAGGATTAACCATTGGGGCTCATTGTTCACTTAAACTTGAAGAACAAAAAATTGGCGAATTGTACTGTTTGGATGCTTTGCATATATGTTTCTTAGACTATATAGAAGCAATATATACAATGATTTCAACCGTCTACCTGTTCCATTCATTATTCTACTTGTCGAAAGTTACAAATAATTTCCGATAAAGGATTAACAATGGGGCTCATTGTTCACTTAAACTTGAAGGACAAAAAATTGGCGAATGGTACTGTTTGGATGCTTTGCGTACATGTTTCTTAGACTATATGGAAGCAATATATACAAGGATTTCAACCGTCTACCTGTTCCATTCATTGTTCTACTTGTCGAAAGTTACAAATAATTACCGATAAAGGATTAACCATTGTCGCTCATTGTTCACTTAAACTTGAAGAACAAAAAATTGGCGAATTGTACTGTTCGGATGCTTTGCATATATGTTTCTTAGACTATATAGAAGCAATATATACAAAGATTTCAACCGTCTACCTGTTCCATTCATTGTTCTACTTGTCGAAAGTTACAAATAATTTCCTTTAAAGGATTAACAATGGGGCTCATTGTTCACTTAAACTTGAAGAACAAAAATTTGGCGAATTGTACTGTTTGGATGCTTTGCATATATGTTTCTTAGACTATATAGAAGCAATATATACAATGATTTCAACAGTCTACATGTTCCATTCATTGTTCTACTTGTCGAAATTTACAAATAATTTCCTTTAAAGGATTAACAATGGGGCTCGCAGTTCACTTAAACTTGAAGAACAAAAAATTGGCGAATGGTACTGTTTGGATGCTTTGCATATATGTTTCATAGACTATATAGAAGCAATATATACAAAGATTTCAACCGTCTACCTTTTCCATTCATTGTTCTACTTGTCGAAAGTTACAAATAATTTCCGATAACGGATTAACCATTGGGGCTCATTGTTCACTTAAACTTGAAGAACAAAAAATTGGCGAATTGTACTGTTTGGATGCTTTGCATATATGTTTCTTATACTATATAGAAGCAATATATACAAAGATTTCAACCGTCTACCTGTTCCATTCACTGTTCTACTTGTCGAAAGTTACAATTAATTTGCGTTAAGGGATTAACAACGGGGCTCGTAGTTCACTTAAACTTGCAGAACAAAAAATTGGCGAATGGTACTGTTTGGATGCTTTGCATATATGTTTCTTAGACTATATAGAAGCAATATATACAAAGATTTCAACCGGATACCAGTTCCATTCATTGTTCTACTTGTCGAAATTTACAAATAATTTCCGATAAAGGATTAACCATAGGGGCTCATTGTTCACTTAAACTTGAAGAACAAAAAATTGGCGAATTGTACTGTTTGGATGCTTTGCATATATGTTTCTTAGACTATATAGAAGCAATATATACAAAGATTTCAACCGTCTATCTGTTCCATTCATTGTTCTAGTTGTCGAAAGTTACAAATAATTTCCGTTAAGGGATTAACAATGGGGATCGTAGTTCACTTAAACTTGAAGGACAAAAAATTGGCGAATGGTACTGTTTGGATGCTTTGCGTATATGTTTCTTAGACTATATGGAAGCAATATATACAAGGATTTCAACCGTCTACCTGTTCCATTCATTGTTCTACTTGTCGAAAGTTACAAATAATTACCGATAAAGGATTAACCATTGGGGCTCATTGTTCACTTAAACTTGAAGAACAAAAAATTGGCGATTGTTACTGTTTAGATGCTTTGCATATATGTTTCTTAGATTATATAGAAGCAATATATACAAAGATTTCAACCGTCTACCAGTTCCATTCATTGTTCTACTTGTCGAAAGTTACAAATAATTACCGATAAAGGATTAACCATTGGGGCTCATTGTTCACTTAAACTTGAAGAACAAAAAATTGGCGAATTGTACTGTTTGGATGCTTTGCATATATGTTTCTTAGACTATATAGAAGCAATATATATATAAAGATTTCAACCGTCTACCTGTTCCATTCATTGTTCTACTTGTCGAAAGTTGCAAATAATTTCCGATAATGGATTAACAATGGGGCTCATTGTTCACTTAAACTTGAAGGACAAAAAATTGGCGAATGGTACTGCTTGGATGCTTTGCGTACCTGTTTCTTAGACTATATGGAAGCAATATATACAAAGATTTCAACCGGATACCAGTTCCATTCATTGTTCTACTTGTCGAAATTTACAAATAATTTCCGATAAAGGATTAACCATAGGGGCTCATTGTTCACTTAAACTTGAAGAACAAAAAATTGGCGAATTGTACTGTTTGGATGCTTTGCATATATGTTTCTTAGACTATATAGAAGCAATATATACAAAGATTTCAACCGTCTATCTGTTCCATTCATTGTTCTAGTTGTCGAAAGTTACAAATAATTTCCGTTAAGGGATTAACAATGGGGATCGTAGTTCACTTAAACTTGAAGGACAAAAAATTGGCGAATGGTACTGTTTGGATGCTTTGCGTACATGTTTCTTAGACTATATGGAAGCAATATATACAAGGATTTCAACCGTCTACCTGTTCCATTCATTGTTCTACTTGTCGAAAGTTACAAATAATTACCGATAAAGGATTAACCATTGGGGCTCATTGTTCACTTAAACTTGAAGAACAAAAAATTGGCGATTGTTACTGTTTAGATGCTTTGCATATATGTTTCTTAGACTATATAGAAGCAATATATACAATGATTTCAACAGTCTACCTGTTCCATTCATTGTTCTACTTGTCGAAAGTTACAAATAATTTCGGTTAAGGGATTAACAATGGGGATCGTAGTTTACTTAAACTTGAAGAACAAAAAATTGGCGAATTGTACTTTTTGGATGCTTTGCACAGATGTTTCTTAGACTATTTAGAAGCAATATATAGAAAGATTTCACCCGTCTACCTGTACTATTCATTCTTCTACTTGTAGAAAGTTACAAATAGTTTCCATTTCATGATTATCAATGGGGCTCGCTATTCACTTAAACTTGAAGATCATAAAATTGGCGATTGTTACTGTTTAGATGCTTTGCATATATGTTTCTTAGATTATATAGAAGCAATATATACAAAGATTTCAACCGTCTACCAGTTCCATTCATTGTTCTACTTGTCGAAAGTTACAAATAATTACCGATAAAGGATTAACCATTGGGGCTCATTGTTCACTTAAACTTGAAGAACAAAAAATTGGCGAATTGTACTGTTTGGATGCTTTGCATATATGTTTCTTAGACTATATAGAAGCAATATATACAATGATTTCAACCGTCTACCTGTTCCATTCATTATTCTACTTGTCGAAAGTTACAAATAATTTCCGATAAAGGATTAACAATGGGGCTCATTGTTCACTTAAACTTGAAGGACAAAAAATTGGCGAATGGTACTGTTTGGATGCTTTGCGTACATGTTTCTTAGACTATATGGAAGCAATATATACAAGGATTTCAACCGTCTACCTGTTCCATTCATTGTTCTACTTGTCGAAAGTTACAAATAATTACCGATAAAGGATTAACCATTGGGGCTCATTGTTCACTTAAACTTGAAGAACAAAAAATTGGCGAATGGCACTGTTTGGATGCTTTGCGTACATGTTTCTTAGACTATATGGTAGCAATATATACAAAGATTTCAACCGTCTACGTGTTCCAATCATTGTTCTACTTGTCGAAATTTACAAATAATTTCTTTTAAAGGATTAACAATGGGGCTCGCTGTTCACTTAAACTTGAAGAACAAAAAATTGGCGAATTGTACTGTTTGGATTCTTTGCATATATGTTTCTTAGACTATATAGAAGCAATATATACAATGATTTCAACCTTCTACCTATTCCATTCATTGTTCTACTTGCCGAAATTTACAAATAATTTCAATTAAAGGATTAACAATGGGGCTCGTAGTTCACTTAAACTTGAAGAGCAAAAAATTGTCGAATTGTACTGTTTGGATGCTTTGCATATATGTTTCTTAGACTATATAGAAGCAATATGTACAATGATTTCAACCGTCTACCTGTTCCATTCATTGTTCTACTTGTCGAAAGTTACAAATAATTTCCGATAACGGATTAACCATTGGGGCTCATTGTTCACTTAAACTTGAAGAACAAAAAATTGGCGAATTGTACTGTTTGGATGCTTTGCATATATGTTTCTTATACTATATAGAAGCAATATATACAAAGATTTCAACCGTCTACCTGTTCCATTCATTGTTCTACTTGCCGAAAGTTACTAATAATTTCCGATAAAGGATTAACCATTGGGGCTCATTGTTCACTTAAACTTGAAGAACAAAAAATTGGCGAATGGTACTGTTTGGATGCTTTGCGTACATGTTTCTTAGACTATATGGAAGCAATACATACAAAGATTTCAACCGTCTAGGTGTTCCAATCATTGTTCTACTTGTCGAAATTTACAAATAATTTCCTTTAAAGGATTAACAATGGGGCTCGTTGTTCACTTAAACTTGAAGAACAAAAATTTGGCGAATGGTACTGTTTGGATGCTTTGCATATATGTTTCTTAGACTATATAGAAGCAATATATACAGTGATTTCAACCGGCTACCTGTTCCATTCATTGTTCTACTTGTCGCAAGTTACAAATAATTTCCGTTAAAGTATTAACAATGGGGCTCGTAGTTCACTTAAACTTGAAGATCAAATAATTGGCGAATTGTACTGTTTGGACGCTTTGCATATATGTTTCTTAGACTATTTAGAAGCAATATATACAAAGATTTCAACTGTCTACCTTTTCCATTCTTTGTTCTACTTGTCAAAAGTTACAAATAATTTCCGATAAAGGATTAACAATGGGGCTCATTGTTCACTTAAACTTGAAGGACAAAAAATTGGCGAATGGTACTGTTTGGATGCTTTGCGTACATGTTTCTTAGACTATATGGAAGCAATATATACAAGGATTTCAACCGTCTAGGCGTTCCAATCATTGTTCTACTTGTCGAAATTTACAAATAATTTCCTTTAAAGGATTAACAATGGGGCTCGTTGTTCACTTAAACTTGAAGAACAATAAATTGGCGAATTGTACTGTTTGGATGCTTTGCATATATGTTTCTTATACTATATAGAAGCAATATATACAAAGATTTCAACCGTCTACCTGTTCCATTCATTGTTCTACTTGCCGAAAGTTACTAATAATTTCCGATAAAGGATTAACCATTGGGGCTCATTGTTCACTTAAACTTGAAGAACAAAAAATTGGCGAATGGTACTGTTTGGATGCTTTGCGTACATGTTTCTTAGACTATATGGAAGCAATATATACAGAGATTTCAACCGTCTACGTGTTCCAATCATTGTTCTACTTGTCGAAATTTACAAATAATTTCCTTTAAAGGATTAACAATGGGACTCGTTGTACACTTAAACTTGAAGAACAATAAATTGGCGAATTGTACTATTTGGATGCTTTGCATATATGTTTCTTAGACTATATAGAAGCAATATATACAAAGATTTCAACCGTCTACCTGTTCCATTCATTGTTCTACTTGCCGAAAGTTACAAATAATTTCCGTTAAAGTATTAACAATGGAGCTAGTAGTTCACTTAAACTTGAAGATCAAATAATTGGCGAATTGTACTGTTTGGACGCTTTGCATATATGTTTCTTAGACTACATAGAAACAACATATACAATGATTTCAACAGTCTACCTGTTCCATTCATTGTTCTACTTGCCGAAAGTTACAAATAATTTCCGATAAAGGATTAACCATTGGGGCTCATTGTTCACTTAAACTTGAAGAACAAAAAATTGGCGAATGGTACTGTTTGGATGCTTTGCGTACATGTTTCTTAGACTACATGGAAGCAATATATTCAAAGATTTCAACCGTCTACCTGTTCCATTCATTGTTCTACTTGCCGAAAGTTACTAATAATTTCCGATAAAGGATTAACCATTGGGGCTCATTGTTCACTTAAACTTGAAGAACAAAAAATTGGCGAATGGTACTGTTTGGATGCTTTGCGTACATGTTTCTTAGACTATATGGAAGCAATATATACAAAGATTTCAACCGTCCACCTGTTCCATTCATTGTTCTACTTGCCGAAAGTTACTAATAATTTCCGATAAAGGATTAACCATTGGGGCTCATTGTTCACTTAAACTTGAAGAACAAAAAATTGGCGAATGGTACTGTTTGGATGCTTTGCGTACATGTTTCTTAGACTATATGGAAGCAATATATACAAAGATTTCAACCGTCTACGTGTTCCAATCATTGTTCTACTTGTCGAAATTTACAAATAATTTCCGTTAAGGGATTAACAATGGGGATCGTAGTTGACTTAAACTTGAAGAACAAAAAATTGGCGAATTGTACTGTTTGGATGCTTTGCATATATGTTTCTTAGACTATATAGAAGCAATATATACAATGATTTCAACAGTCTACCTGTTCCATTCATTGTTCTACTTGTCGAAAGTTACAAATAATTTCGGTTAAGGGATTAACAATGGGGATCGTAGTTTACTTAAACTTGAAGAACAAAAAATTGGCGAATTGTACTTTTTGGATGCTTTGCACAGATGTTTCTTAGACTATTTAGAAGCAATATATAGAAAGATTTCACCCGTCTACCTGTACTATTCATTGTTCTACTTGTAGAAAGTTACAAATAGTTTCCATTTCATGATTATCAATGGCGCTCGCTGTTCACTTAAACTTGAAGATCATAAAATTGGCGATTGTTACTGTTTAGATGCTTTGCATATATGTTTCTTAGATTATATAGAAGCAATATATACAAAGATTTCAACCGTCTACCAGTTCCATTCATTGTTCTACTTGTCGAAAGTTACAAATAATTACCGATAAAGGATTAACCATTGGGGCTCATTGTTCACTTAAACTTGCAGAACAAAAAATTGGCGAATGGTACTGTTTGGATGCTTTGCATATATGTTTCTTAGACTATATAGAAGCAATATATACAAAGATTTCAACCGGATACCAGTTCCATTCATTGTTCTACTTGTCGAAATTTACAAATAATTTCCGATAAAGGATTAACCATAGGGGCTCATTGTTCACTTAAACTTGAAGAACAAAAAATTGGCGAATTGTACTGTTTGGATGCTTTGCATATATGTTTCTTAGACTATATAGAAGCAATATATACAAAGATTTCAACCGTCTATCTGTTCCATTCATTGTTCTAGTTGTCGAAAGTTACAAATAATTTCCGTTAAGGGATTAACAATGGGGATCGTAGTTCACTTAAACTTGAAGGACAAAAAATTGGCGAATGGTACTGTTTGGATGCTTTGCGTATATGTTTCTTAGACTATATGGAAGCAATATATACAAGGATTTCAACCGTCTACCTGTTCCATTCATTGTTCTACTTGTCGAAAGTTACAAATAATTACCGATAAAGGATTAACCATTGGGGCTCATTGTTCACTTAAACTTGAAGAACAAAAAATTGGCGATTGTTACTGTTTAGATGCTTTGCATATATGTTTCTTAGATTATATAGAAGCAATATATACAAAGATTTCAACCGTCTACCAGTTCCATTCATTGTTCTACTTGTCGAAAGTTACAAATAATTACCGATAAAGGATTAACCATTGGGGCTCATTGTACACTTAAACTTGAAGAACAAAAAATTGGCGAATTGTACTGTTTGGATGCTTTGCATATATGTTTCTTAGACTATATAGAAGCAATATATATATAAAGATTTCAACCGTCTACCTGTTCCATTCATTGTTCTACTTGTCGAAAGTTGCAAATAATTTCCGATAATGGATTAACAATGGGGCTCATTGTTCACTTAAACTTGAAGGACAAAAAATTGGCGAATGGTACTGCTTGGATGCTTTGCGTACCTGTTTCTTAGACTATATGGAAGCAATATATACAAGGATTTCAACCGTCTACCTGTTCCATTCATTGTTCTACTTGTCGAAAGTTACAAATAATTTCCTTTAAAGGATTAACAATGGGGCTCGTTGTTCACTTAAACTTGAAGAACAATAAATTGGCGAATTGTACTGTTTGGATGCTTTGCATATATGTTTCTTAGACTATATAGAAGCAATCTATACACAGATTTCAACCGTCTACCTGTTCCATTCATTGTTCTACTTGTCGAAAGTTACAATTAATTTCCGTTAAAGGATTAACAATGGGGCTCGTAGTTCACTTAAACTTGAAGTACAAAAAATTGGCGAATTGTACTGTTTGGATGCTTTGCATATATGTTTCGTAGACTATATAGAAGCAATATATACAATTTTTTCAACCGTCTACATGATCCATTCATTGTTCTACTTGTCGAAATTTACAAATATTTTCCTTTAAAGGATTAACAATGGGGCTCGTAGTTCACTTAAACTTGAAGAACAAAAAATTGGCGAATTGTACTGTTTGGATGCTTTGCATAGATGTTTCTTAGACTATTTAGAAGCAATATATAGAAAGATTTCACCCGTCTACCTGTACTATTCATTGTTCTACTTGTAGAAAGTTAGAAATAATTTCCATTTCATGATTATCAATGGGGCTCGCTGTTCACTTAAACTTGAAGATCAAAAAATTGGCGATTGTTACTGTTTAGATGCTTTGCATATATGTTTCTTAGATTATATAGATGCAATATATACAAATATTTCAACCGTCTAACTGTTCCATTCATTGTTCTACTTGTAAAAAGTTAGAAATAATTTCCGTTTCATGATTATCAATGGGGCTCGTTGTTCACTTAAACTTGAAGAACAAAAAATTGGCGAATGGTACTGTTTGGATGCTTTGCATATATGTTTCTTAGATTATATAGAAGCAATATATACAAAGATTTCAACCGTCTACCTGTTCCATTCATTGTTCTACTTGTCGAAAATTACAAATAATTTCCGATAAAGGATTAACCATTGGGGCTCATTGTTCACTTAAACTTGAAGAACAAAAAATTGGCGAATGGTACTGTTTGGATGCTTTGCGTACATGTTTCTTAGACTATATGGAAGCAATACATACAAAGATTTCAACCGTCTAGGTGTTCCAATCATTGTTCTACTTGTCGAAATTTACAAATAATTTCCTTTAAAGGATTAACAATGGGGCTCGTTGTTCACTTAAACTTGAAGAACAAAAAATTGGCGAATTGTACTTTTTGGATGCTTTGCACAGATGTTTCTTAGACTATTTAGAAGCAATATATAGAAAGATTTCACCCGTCTACCTGTACTATTCATTGTTCTACTTGTAGAAAGTTACAAATAGTTTCCATTTCATGATTATCAATGGCGCTCGCTGTTCACTTAAACTTGAAGATCATAAAATTGGCGATTGTTACTGTTTAGATGCTTTGCATATATGTTTCTTAGATTATATAGAAGCAATATATACAAAGATTTCAACCGTCTACCAGTTCCATTCATTGTTCTACTTGTCGAAAGTTACAAATAATTACCGATAAAGGATTAACCATTGGGGCTCATTGTTCACTTAAACTTGAAGAACAAAAAATTGGCGAATTGTACTGTTTGGATGCTTTGCATATATGTTTCTTAGACTATATAGAAGCAATATATACAATGATTTCAACCGTCTACCTGTTCCATTCATTATTCTACTTGTCGAAAGTTACAAATAATTTCCTTTAAAGGATTAACAATGGGGCTCATTGTTCACTTAAACTTGAAGAACAAAAATTTGGCGAATTGTACTGTTTGGATGCTTTGCATATATGTTTCTTAGACTATATAGAAGCAATATATACAATGATTTCAACAGTCTACATGTTCCATTCATTGTTCTACTTGTCGAAATTTACAAATAATTTCCTTTAAAGGATTAACAATGGGGCTCGCAGTTCACTTAAACTTGAAGAACAAAAAATTGGCGAATGGTACTGTTTGGATGCTTTGCATATATGTTTCATAGACTATATAGAAGCAATATATACAAAGATTTCAACCGTCTACCTTTTCCATTCATTGTTCTACTTGTCGAAAGTTACAAATAATTTCCGATAACGGATTAACCATTGGGGCTCATTGTTCACTTAAACTTGAAGAACAAAAAATTGGCGAATTGTACTGTTTGGATGCTTTGCATATATGTTTCTTATACTATATAGAAGCAATATATACAAAGATTTCAACCGTCTACCTGTTCCATTCACTGTTCTACTTGTCGAAAGTTACAATTAATTTGCGTTAAGGGATTAACAACGGGGCTCGTAGTTCACTTAAACTTGCAGAACAAAAAATTGGCGAATGGTACTGTTTGGATGCTTTGCATATATGTTTCTTAGACTATATAGAAGCAATATATACAAAGATTTCAACCGGATACCAGTTCCATTCATTGTTCTACTTGTCGAAATTTACAAATAATTTCCGATAAAGGATTAACCATAGGGGCTCATTGTTCACTTAAACTTGAAGAACAAAAAATTGGCGAATTGTACTGTTTGGATGCTTTGCATATATGTTTCTTAGACTATATAGAAGCAATATATACAAAGATTTCAACCGTCTATCTGTTCCATTCATTGTTCTAGTTGTCGAAAGTTACAAATAATTTCCGTTAAGGGATTAACAATGGGGATCGTAGTTCACTTAAACTTGAAGGACAAAAAATTGGCGAATGGTACTGTTTGGATGCTTTGCGTATATGTTTCTTAGACTATATGGAAGCAATATATACAAGGATTTCAACCGTCTACCTGTTCCATTCATTGTTCTACTTGTCGAAAGTTACAAATAATTACCGATAAAGGATTAACCATTGGGGCTCATTGTTCACTTAAACTTGAAGAACAAAAAATTGGCGATTGTTACTGTTTAGATGCTTTGCATATATGTTTCTTAGATTATATAGAAGCAATATATACAAAGATTTCAACCGTCTACCAGTTCCATTCATTGTTCTACTTGTCGAAAGTTACAAATAATTACCGATAAAGGATTAACCATTGGGGCTCATTGTACACTTAAACTTGAAGAACAAAAAATTGGCGAATTGTACTGTTTGGATGCTTTGCATATATGTTTCTTAGACTATATAGAAGCAATATATATATAAAGATTTCAACCGTCTACCTGTTCCATTCATTGTTCTACTTGTCGAAAGTTGCAAATAATTTCCGATAATGGATTAACAATGGGGCTCATTGTTCACTTAAACTTGAAGGACAAAAAATTGGCGAATGGTACTGCTTGGATGCTTTGCGTACCTGTTTCTTAGACTATATGGAAGCAATATATACAAGGATTTCAACCGTCTACCTGTTCCATTCATTGTTCTACTTGTCGAAAGTTACAAATAATTTCCTTTAAAGGATTAACAATGGGGCTCGTTGTTCACTTAAACTTGAAGAACAATAAATTGGCGAATTGTACTGTTTGGATGCTTTGCATATATGTTTCTTAGACTATATAGAAGCAATCTATACACAGATTTCAACCGTCTACCTGTTCCATTCATTGTTCTACTTGTCGAAAGTTACAATTAATTTCCGTTAAAGGATTAACAATGGGGCTCGTAGTTCACTTAAACTTGAAGTACAAAAAATTGGCGAATTGTACTGTTTGGATGCTTTGCATATATGTTTCGTAGACTATATAGAAGCAATATATACAATTTTTTCAACCGTCTACATGATCCATTCATTGTTCTACTTGTCGAAATTTACAAATATTTTCCTTTAAAGGATTAACAATGGGGCTCGTAGTTCACTTAAACTTGAAGAACAAAAAATTGGCGAATTGTACTGTTTGGATGCTTTGCATAGATGTTTCTTAGACTATTTAGAAGCAATATATAGAAAGATTTCACCCGTCTACCTGTACTATTCATTGTTCTACTTGTAGAAAGTTAGAAATAATTTCCATTTCATGATTATCAATGGGGCTCGCTGTTCACTTAAACTTGAAGATCAAAAAATTGGCGATTGTTACTGTTTAGATGCTTTGCATATATGTTTCTTAGATTATATAGATGCAATATATACAAATATTTCAACCGTCTAACTGTTCCATTCATTGTTCTACTTGTAAAAAGTTAGAAATAATTTCCGTTTCATGATTATCAATGGGGCTCGTTGTTCACTTAAACTTGAAGAACAAAAAATTGGCGAATGGTACTGTTTGGATGCTTTGCATATATGTTTCTTAGATTATATAGAAGCAATATATACAAAGATTTCAACCGTCTACCTGTTCCATTCATTGTTCTACTTGTCGAAAATTACAAATAATTTCCGATAAAGGATTAACCATTGGGGCTCATTGTTCACTTAAACTTGAAGAACAAAAAATTGGCGAATGGTACTGTTTGGATGCTTTGCGTACATGTTTCTTAGACTATATGGAAGCAATACATACAAAGATTTCAACCGTCTAGGTGTTCCAATCATTGTTCTACTTGTCGAAATTTACAAATAATTTCCTTTAAAGGATTAACAATGGGGCTCGTTGTTCACTTAAACTTGAAGAACAAAAATTTGGCGAATGGTACTGTTTGGATGCTTTGCATATATGTTTCTTAGACTATATAGAAGCAATATATACAGTGATTTCAACCGGCTACCTGTTCCATTCATTGTTCTACTTGTCGCAAGTTACAAATAATTTCCGTTAAAGTATTAACAATGGGGCTCGTAGTTCACTTAAACTTGAAGATCAAATAATTGGCGAATTGTACTGTTTGGACGCTTTGCATATATGTTTCTTAGACTATTTAGAAGCAATATATACAAAGATTTCAACTGTCTACCTTTTCCATTCTTTGTTCTACTTGTCAAAAGTTACAAATAATTTCCGATAAAGGATTAACAATGGGGCTCATTGTTCACTTAAACTTGAAGGACAAAAAATCGGCAAATGGTACTGTTTGGATGCTTTGCGTACATGTTTCTTAGACTATATGGAAGCAATATATACAAGGATTTCAACCGTCTACCTGTTCCATTCATTGTTCTACATGTCGAAATTTACAATTAATTTCCGTTAAGGGATTAACAATGGGGCTCGTAGTTCACTTAAACTTGAAGAACAAAAAATTGGCGAATTGTACTGTTTGGATGCTTGGCATATATGTTTCTTATACTATATAGAAGCAATATATACAAAGATTTCAACCGTCTACCTGTTCCATTCACTGTTCTACTTGTCGAAAGTTACAATTAATTTGCGTTAAGGGATTAACAACGGGGCTCGTAGTTCACTTAAACTTGCAGAACAAAAAATTGGCGAATGGTACTGTTTGGATGCTTTGCATATATGTTTCTTAGACTATATAGAAGCAATATATACAAAGATTTCAACCGGATACCAGTTCCATTCATTGTTCTACTTGTCGAAATTTACAAATAATTTCCGATAAAGGATTAACCATAGGGGCTCATTGTTCACTTAAACTTGAAGAACAAAAAATTGGCGAATTGTACTGTTTGGATGCTTTGCATATATGTTTCTTAGACTATATAGAAGCAATATATACAAAGATTTCAACCGTCTATCTGTTCCATTCATTGTTCTAGTTGTCGAAAGTTACAAATAATTTCCGTTAAGGGATTAACAATGGGGATCGTAGTTCACTTAAACTTGAAGGACAAAAAATTGGCGAATGGTACTGTTTGGATGCTTTGCGTACATGTTTCTTAGACTATATGGAAGCAATATATACAAGGATTTCAACCGTCTACCTGTTCCATTCATTGTTCTACTTGTCGAAAGTTACAAATAATTACCGATAAAGGATTAACCATTGGGGCTCATTGTTCACTTAAACTTGAAGAACAAAAAATTGGCGATTGTTACTGTTTAGATGCTTTGCATATATGTTTCTTAGATTATATAGAAGCAATATATACAAAGATTTCAACCGTCTACCAGTTCCATTCATTGTTCTACTTGTCGAAAGTTACAAATAATTACCGATAAAGGATTAACCATTGGGGCTCATTGTTCACTTAAACTTGAAGAACAAAAACTTGGCGAATTGTACTGTTTGGATGCTTTGCATATATGTTTCTTAGACTATATAGAAGCAATATATATATAAAGATTTCAACCGTCTACCTGTTCCATTCATTGTTCTACTTGTCGAAAGTTACAAATAATTTCCGATAATGGATTAACAATGGGGCTCATTGTTCACTTAAACTTGAAGGACAAAAAATTGGCGAATGGTACTGCTTGGATGCTTTGCGTACCTGTTTCTTAGACTATATGGAAGCAATATATACAAGGATTTCAACCGTCTACCTGTTCCATTCATTGTTCTACTTGTCGAAAGTTACAAATAATTTCCTTTAAAGGATTAACAATGGGGCTCGTTGTTCACTTAAACTTGAAGAACAATAAATTGGCGAATTGTACTGTTTGGATGCTTTGCATATATGTTTCTTAGACTATATAGAAGCAATCTATACACAGATTTCAACCGTCTACCTGTTCCATTCATTGTTCTACTTGTCGAAAGTTACAATTAATTTCCGTTAAAGGATTAACAATGGGGCTCGTAGTTCACTTAAACTTGAAGTACAAAAAATTGGCGAATTGTACTGTTTGGATGCTTTGCATATATGTTTCGTAGACTATATAGAAGCAATATATACAATTTTTTCAACCGTCTACATGATCCATTCATTGTTCTACTTGTCGAAATTTACAAATATTTTCCTTTAAAGGATTAACAATGGGGCTCGTAGTTCACTTAAACTTGAAGAACAAAAAATTGGCGAATTGTACTGTTTGGATGCTTTGCATAGATGTTTCTTAGACTATTTAGAAGCAATATATAGAAAGATTTCACCCGTCTACCTGTACTATTCATTGTTCTACTTGTAGAAAGTTAGAAATAATTTCCATTTCATGATTATCAATGGGGCTCGCTGTTCACTTAAACTTGAAGATCAAAAAATTGGCGATTGTTACTGTTTAGATGCTTTGCATATATGTTTCTTAGATTATATAGATGCAATATATACAAATATTTCAACCGTCTAACTGTTCCATTCATTGTTCTACTTGTAAAAAGTTAGAAATAATTTCCGTTTCATGATTATCAATGGGGCTCGTTGTTCACTTAAACTTGAAGAACAAAAAATTGGCGAATGGTACTGTTTGGATGCTTTGCATATATGTTTCTTAGATTATATAGAAGCAATATATACAAAGATTTCAACCGTCTACCTGTTCCATTCATTGTTCTACTTGTCGAAAATTACAAATAATTTCCGATAAAGGATTAACCATTGGGGCTCATTGTTCACTTAAACTTGAAGAACAAAAAATTGGCGAATGGTACTGTTTGGATGCTTTGCGTACATGTTTCTTAGACTATATAGAAGCAATATATACAGTGATTTCAACCGGCTACCTGTTCCATTCATTGTTCTACTTGTCGCAAGTTACAAATAATTTCCGTTAAAGTATTAACAATGGGGCTCGTAGTTCACTTAAACTTGAAGATCAAATAATTGGCGAATTGTACTGTTTGGACGCTTTGCATATATGTTTCTTAGACTATTTAGAAGCAATATATACAAAGATTTCAACTGTCTACCTTTTCCATTCTTTGTTCTACTTGTCAAAAGTTACAAATAATTTCCGATAAAGGATTAACAATGGGGCTCATTGTTCACTTAAACTTGAAGGACAAAAAATCGGCAAATGGTACTGTTTGGATGCTTTGCGTACATGTTTCTTAGACTATATGGAAGCAATATATACAAGGATTTCAACCGTCTACCTGTTCCATTCATTGTTCTACATGTCGAAAGTTACAATTAATTTCCGTTAAGGGATTAACAATGGGGCTCGTAGTTCACTTAAACTTGAAGAACAAAAAATTGGCGAATTGTACTGTTTGGATGCTTTGCATATATGTTTCTTATACTATATAGAAGCAATATATACAAAGATTTCAACCGTCTACCTGTTCCATTCACTGTTCTACTTGTCGAAAGTTACAATTAATTTGCGTTAAGGGATTAACAACGGGGCTCGTAGTTCACTTAAACTTGCAGAACAAAAAATTGGCGAATGGTACTGTTTGGATGCTTTGCATATATGTTTCTTAGACTATATAGAAGCAATATATACAAAGATTTCAACCGGATACCAGTTCCATTCATTGTTCTACTTGTCGAAATTTACAAATAATTTCCGATAAAGGATTAACCATAGGGGCTCATTGTTCACTTAAACTTGAAGAACAAAAAATTGGCGAATTGTACTGTTTGGATGCTTTGCATATATGTTTCTTAGACTATATAGAAGCAATATATACAAAGATTTCAACCGTCTATCTGTTCCATTCATTGTTCTAGTTGTCGAAAGTTACAAATAATTTCCGTTAAGGGATTAACAATGGGGATCGTAGTTCACTTAAACTTGAAGGACAAAAAATTGGCGAATGGTACTGTTTGGATGCTTTGCGTACATGTTTCTTAGACTATATGGAAGCAATATATACAAGGATTTCAACCGTCTACCTGTTCCATTCATTGTTCTACTTGTCGAAAGTTACAAATAATTACCGATAAAGGATTAACCATTGGGGCTCATTGTTCACTTAAACTTGAAGAACAAAAAATTGGCGATTGTTACTGTTTAGATGCTTTGCATATATGTTTCTTAGATTATATAGAAGCAATATATACAAAGATTTCAACCGTCTACCAGTTCCATTCATTGTTCTACTTGTCGAAAGTTACAAATAATTACCGATAAAGGATTAACCATTGGGGCTCATTGTTCACTTAAACTTGAAGAACAAAAACTTGGCGAATTGTACTGTTTGGATGCTTTGCATATATGTTTCTTAGACTATATAGAAGCAATATATATATAAAGATTTCAACCGTCTACCTGTTCCATTCATTGTTCTACTTGTCGAAAGTTACAAATAATTTCCGATAATGGATTAACAATTGGGCTCATTGTTCACTTAAACTTGAAGGACAAAAAATTGGCGAATGGTACTGCTTGGATGCTTTGCGTACCTGTTTCTTAGACTATATGGAAGCAATATATACAAGGATTTCAACCGTCTACCTGTTCCATTCATTGTTCTACTTGTCGAAAGTTACAAATAATTTCCTTTAAAGGATTAACAATGGGGCTCGTTGTTCACTTAAACTTGAAGAACAATAAATTGGCGAATTGTACTGTTTGGATGCTTTGCATATATGTTTCTTAGACTATATAGAAGCAATCTATACACAGATTTCAACCGTCTACCTGTTCCATTCATTGTTCTACTTGTCGAAAGTTACAATTAATTTCCGTTAAAGGATTAACAATGGGGCTCGTAGTTCACGTAAACTTGAAGTACAAAAAATTGGCGAATTGTACTGTTTGGATGCTTTGCATATATGTTTCGTAGACTATATAGAAGCAATATATACAATTTTTTCAACCGTCTACATGATCCATTCATTGTTCTACTTGTCGAAATTTACAAATATTTTCCTTTAAAGGATTAACAATGGGGCTCGTAGTTCACTTAAACTTGAAGAACAAAAAATTGGCGAATTGTACTGTTTGGATGCTTTGCATAGATGTTTCTTAGACTATTTAGAAGCAATATATAGAAAGATTTCACCCGTCTACCTGTACTATTCATTGTTCTACTTGTAGAAAGTTAGAAATAATTTCCATTTCATGATTATCAATGGGGCTCGCTGTTCACTTAAACTTGAAGATCAAAAAATTGGCGATTGTTACTGTTTAGATGCTTTGCATATATGTTTCTTAGATTATATAGATGCAATATATACAAATATTTCAACCGTTTAACTGTTCCATTCATTGTTCTACTTGTAAAAAGTTAGAAATAATTTCCGTTTCATGATTATCAATGGGGCTCGTTGTTCACTTAAACTTGAAGAACAAAAAATTGGCGAATGGTACTGTTTGGATGCTTTGCATATATGTTTCTTAGATTATATAGAAGCAATATATACAAAGATTTCAACCGTCTACCTGTTCCATTCATTGTTCTACTTGTCGAAAATTACAAATAATTTCCGATAAAGGATTAACCATTGGGGCTCATTGTTCACTTAAACTTGAAGAACAAAAAATTGGCGAATGGTACTGTTTGGATGCTTTGCGTACATGTTTCTTAGACTATATGGAAGCAATATATACAAAGATTTCAACCGTCTAGGTGTTCCAATCATTGTTCTACTTGTCGAAATTTACAAATAATTTCCTTTAAAGGATTAACAATGGGGCTCGTTGTTCACTTAAACTTGAAGAACAAAAAATTGGCGAATGGTACTGTTTGGATGCTTTGCATATATGTTTCTTAGACTATATAGAAGCAATATATACAGTGATTTCAACCGGCTACCTGTTCCATTCATTGTTCTACTTGTCGCAAGTTACAAATAATTTCCGTTAAAGTATTAACAATGGGGCTCGTAGTTCACTTAAACTTGAAGATCAAATAATTGGCGAATTGTACTGTTTGGACGCTTTGCATATATGTTTCTTAGACTATTTAGAAGCAATATATACAAAGATTTCAACTGTCTACCTTTTCCATTCTTTGTTCTACTTGTCAAAAGTTACAAATAATTTCCGATAAAGGATTAACAATGGGGCTCATTGTTCACTTAAACTTGAAGGACAAAAAATCGGCAAATGGTACTGTTTGGATGCTTTGCGTACATGTTTCTTAGACTATATGGAAGCAATATATACAAGGATTTCAACCGTCTACCTGTTCCATTCATTGTTCTACTTGTCGAAAGTTACAAATAATTACCGATAAAGGATTAACCATTGGGGCTCATTGTTCACTTAAACTTGAAGAACAAAAAATTGGCGAATTGTACTGTTTGGATGTTTTGCATATATGTTTCGTAGACTATATAGAAGCAATATATACAATTTTTTCAACCGTCTACATGATCCATTCATTGTTCTACTTGTCGAAATTTACAAATAATTTCCTTTAAAGGATTAACAATGGGGCTCGTAGTTCACTTAAACTTGAAGAACAAAAAATTGGCGAATTGTACTGTTTGGATGCTTTGCATATATGTTTCTTAGACTATATAGAAGCAATATATACAATGATTTCAACAGTCTACCTGTTCCATTCATTGTTCTACTTGTCGAAATTTACAAATAATTTCCTTTAAAGGATTAACAATGGGGCTCGTTGTTCACTTAAACATGAAGAACTATAAATTGGCGAATTGTAGTGTTTGGATGCTTTGCATATATGTTTCTTAGACTATATAGAAGCAATCTATACAAAGATTTCAACCGTCTACCTGTTCCATTCATTGTTCTACTTGTCGAAAGTTACAATTAATTTCCGTTAAATTATTAACAATGGTGCTCGTAGTTCACTTAAACTTGAAGTACAAAAAATTGGCGAATTGTACTGTTTGGATGCTTTGCATATATGTTTCTTAGACTATATAGAAGGAATCTATACAAAGATTTCAACCGTCTACCTGTTCCATTCATTGTTCTACTTGTCGAAAGTTACAATTAATTTCCGTTAAATTATTAACAATGGTGCTCGTAGTTCACTTAAACTTGAAGTACAAAAAATTGGCGAATTGTACTGTTTGGATGCTTTGCATATATGTTTCTTAGACTATATAGAAGGAATCTATACAAAGATTTCAACCGTCTACCTGTTCCATTCATTGTTCTACTTGTCGAAAGTTACAAATAATTACCGATAAAGGATTAACCATTGGGGCTCATTGTTCACTTAAACTTGAAGAACAAAAAATTGGCGAATTGTACTGTTTGGATGCTTTGCATATATGTTTCTTATACTATATAGAAGCAATATATACAAAGATTTCAACCGTCTACCTGTTCCATTCACTGTTCTACTTGTCGAAAGTTACAATTAATTTCCGTTAAGGGATTAACAATGGGGCTCGTAGTTCACTTAAACTTGAAGAACAAAAAATTGGCGAATGGTACTGTTTGGATGCTTTGCATATATGTTTCTTAGACTATATAGAAGCAATATATACATTGATTTCAACCGGCTACCTGTTCCATTCATTGTTCTACTTGTCGAAATTTACAAATAATTTCCGATAAAGGATTAACCATTGGGGCTCATTGTTCACTTAAACTTGAAGAACAAGAAATTGGCGAATTGTACTGTTTGGATGCTTTGCATATATGTTTCTTAGACTATATAGAAGCAATATATACAAAGATTTCAACCGGCTACCAGTTCCATTCATTGTTCTACTTGTCGAAATTTACAAATAATTTCCGATAAAGGATTAACCATTGGGGCTCATTGTTCACTTAAACTTGAAGAACAAAAAATTGGCGAATTGTACTGTTTGGATGCTTTGCATATATGTTTCTTAGACTATATAGAAGCAATATATACAAAGATTTCAACCGTCTATCTGTTCCATTCATTGTTCTAGTTGTCGAAAGTTACAAATAATTTCCGTTAAGGGATTAACAATGGGGATCGTAGTTCACTTAAACTTGAAGGACAAAAAATTGGCGAATGGTACTGTTTGGATGCTTTGCGTACATGTTTCTTAGACTATATGGAAGCAATATATACAAGGATTTCAACCGTCTACCTGTTCCATTCATTGTTCTACTTGTCGAAAGTTACAAATAATTACCGATAAAGGATTAACCATTGGGGCACATTGTTCACTTAAACTTGAAGATCAAAAAATTGGCGATTGTTACTGTTTAGATGCTTTGCATATATGTTTCTTAGATTATATAGAAGCAATATATACAAAGATTTCAACCGTCTACCAGTTCCATTCATTGTTCTACTTGTCGAAAGTTACAAATAATTACCGATAAAGGATTAACCATTGGGGCTCATTGTTCACTTAAACTTGAAGTACAAAAAATTGGCGAATTGTACTGTTTGGATGCTTTGCATATATGTTTCTTAGACTATATAGAAGCAATATATATATAAAGATTTCAACCGTCTACCTGTTCCATTCATTGTTCTACTTGTCGAAAGTTACAAATAATTTCCGATAAAGGATTAACAATGGGGCTCATTGTTCACTTAAACTTGAAGGACAAAAAATTAGCGAATGGTACTGCTTGGATGCTTTGCGTACCTGTTTCTTAGACTATATGGAAGCAATATATACAAGGATTTCAACCGTCTACCTGTTCCATTCATTGTTCTACTTGTCGAAAGTTACAAATAATTTCCTTTAAAGGATTAACAATGGGGCTCGTTGTTCACTTAAACTTGAAGAACAATAAATTGGCGAATTGTACTGTTTGGATGCTTTGCATATATGTTTCTTAGACTATATAGAAGCAATCTATACACAGATTTCAACCGTCTACCTGTTCCATTCATTGTTCTACTTGTCGAAAGTTACAATTAATTTCCGTTAAAGGATTGACAATGGGGCTCGTAGTTCACTTAAACTTGAAGTACAAAAAATTGGCGAATTGTACTGTTTGGACGCTTTGCATATATGTTTCGTAGACTATATAGAAGCAATATATACAATTTTTTCAACCGTCTACATGATCCATTCATTGTTCTACTTGTCGAAATTTACAAATATTTTCCTTTAAAGGATTAACAATGGGGCTCGTAGTTCACTTAAACTTGAAGAACAAAAAATTGGCGAATTGTACTGTTTGGATGCTTTGCATAGATGTTTCTTAGACTATTTAGAAGCAATATATAGAAAGATATCACCCGTCTACCTGTACTATTCATTGTTCTACTTGTAGAAAGTTAGAAATAATTTCCATTTCATGATTATCAATGGGGCTCGCTGTTCACTTAAACTTGAAGATCAAAAAATTGGCGATTGTTACTGTTTAGATGCTTTGCATATATGTTTCTTAGATTATATAGAAGCAATATATACAAATATTTCAACCGTCTAACTGTTCCATTCATTGTTCTACTTGTCGAAAGTTACAAATAATTTCCGATAAAGGATTAACAATGGGGCTCATTGTTCACTTAAACTTGAAGGACAAAAAATCGGCAAATGGTACTGTTTGAATGCTTTGCGTACATGTTTCTTAGACTATATGGAAGCAATATATACAAGGATTTCAACCGTCTACCTGTTCTATTCATTGTTCTACTTGTCGAAAGTTACAAATAATTACCGATAAAGGATTAACCATTGGGGCTCATTGTTCACTTAAACTTGAAGAACAAAAAATTGGCGAATTGTACTGTTTGGATGTTTTACATATATGTTTCGTAGACTATATAGAAGCAATATGTACAATTTTTTCAACCGTCTACATGATCCATTCATTGTTCTACTTGTCGAAATTTACAAATAATTTCCTTTAAAGGATTAACAATGGGGCTCATTGTTCACTTAAACTTGAAGATCAAAAAATTGGCGATTGTTACTGTTTAGATGCTTTGCATATATGTTTCTTAGATTATATAGAAGCAATATATACAAAGATTTCAACCGTCTACCTGTTCCATTCATTGTTCTACTTGTCGAAAGTTACAAATAATTTCCTTTAAAGGATTAACAATGGGGCTCGTTGTTCACTTAAACTTGAAGAACAATAAATTGGCGAATTGTACTGTTTGGATGCTTTGCATATATGTTTCTTAGACTATATAGAAGCAATCTATACAAAGATTTCAACCGTCTACCTGTTCCATTCATTGTTCTACTTGTCGAAAGTTACAATTAATTTCCGTTAAATTATTAACAATGGGGCTCGTAGTTCACTTAAACTTGAAGTACAAAAAATTGGCGAATTGTACTGTTTGGATGCTTTGCATATATGTTTCGTAGACTATATAGAAGCAATCTATACAAAGATTTCAACCGTCTACCTGTTCCATTCATTGTTCTACTTGTCGAAAGTTACAATTAATTTCCGTTAAATTGTTAACAATGGGGCTCGTAGTTCACTTAAACTTGAAGTACAAAAAATTGGCGAATTGTACTGTTTGGATGCTTTGCATATATGTTTCGTAGACTATATAGAAGCAATATGTACAATTTTTTCAACCGTCTACATGATCCATTCATTGTTCTACTTGTCGAAATTTACAAATAATTTCCTTTAAAGGATTAACAATGGGGCTCGTAGTTCACTTAAACTTGAAGGACAAAAAATTGGCGAATTGTACTGTTTGGATGCTTTGCATAGATGTTTCTTAGACTATTTAGAAGCAATATATAGAAAGATTTCACCCGTCTACCTGTACTATTCATTGTTCTACTTGTAGAAAGTTACAAATAATTTCCATTTCATGATTATCAATGGGGCTCGCTGTTCACTTAAACTTGAAGATCAAAAAATTGGCGATTGTTACTGTTTAGATGCTTTGCATATATGTTTCTTAGATTATATAGAAGCAATATATACAAATATTTCAACCGTCTAACTGTTCCATTCATTGTTCTACTTGTCGAAAATTACAAATAATTTCCGATAAAGGATTAACCATTGGGGCTCATTGTTCACTTAAACTTGAAGAACAAAAAATTGGCGAATGGTACTGTTTGGATGCTTTGCATAGATGTTTCTTAGACTATTTAGAAGCAATATATAGAAAGATTTCACCCGTCTACCTGTACTATTCATTGTTCTACTTGTAGAAAGTTACAAATAGTTTCCATTTCATGATTATCAATGGGGCTCGCTGTTCACTTAAACTTGAAGATCAAAAAATTGGCGATTGTTACTGTTTAGATGCTTTGCATATATGTTTCTTAGATTATATAGAAGCAATATATACAAAGATTTCAACCCTCTACCAGTTCCATTCATTGTTCTACTTGTCGAAAATTACAAATAATTTCCTTTAAAGGATTAACAATGGGGCTCGTTGTTAACTTAAACTTGAAGAACAATAAATTGGCGAATTGTACTGTTTGGATGCTTTGCATATATGTTTCTTAGACTATATAGAAGCAATATATACAAAGATTTCAACCGTCTACCTGTTCCATTCATTGTTCTACTTGTTGAAAGTTACAAATAATTTCCGATAAATGATTAAGCATTGGGGCTCATTGTTCACTTAAACTTGAAGAACAAAAAATTGGCGAATGGTACTGTTTGGATGCTTTGCATATATGTTTCTTAGACTATATGGAAGCAATATATACAAAGATTTCAACCGTCTACGTGTTCCAATCATTGTTCTACTTGTAGAAAGTTACAATTAATTTCCGTTAAAGGATTAATAATGGGGCTCGTAGTTCACTTAAACTTGAAGAACAAAAAATTGGCGAATTGTACTGTTTGGATGCTTTGCATATATGTTTCGTAGACTATATAGAAGCAATCTATACAAAGATTTCAACCGTCTACCTGTTCCATTCATTGTTCTACTTGTCGAAAGTTACAATTAATTTCCGTTAAATTATTAACAATGGGGCTCGTAGTTCACTTAAACTTGAAGAACAAAAAATTGGCGAATTGTACTGTTTGCATGCTTTGCATATATGTTTCGTAGATTATATAGAAGCAATATATACAAAGATTTCAACCGTCTACCTGTTCCATTCATTGTTCTACTTGTCGAAAGTTACAAATAATTTCCTTTAAAGGATTAACAATGGGGCTCGTTGTTCACTTAAACTTGAAGATCGATAAATTGGCGAATTGTACTGTTTGGATGCTTTGCGTACACGTTTCTTAGACTATATGGAAGCAATATATACAAGGATTTCAACCGTCTACCTGTTCCATTCATTGTTCTACTTGTCGAAAGTTACAAATAATTACCGATAAAGGATTAACAATGGGGCTCATTGTTCACTTAAACTTGAAGATCAAAAAATTGGCGATTGTTACTGTTTAGATGCTTTGCATATATGTTTCTTAGATTATATAGAAGCAATATATACAATGATTTCAACCGTCTACCTGTTCCATTCATTGTTCTACTTGTCGAAATTTACAAATAATTTCCTTTAAAGGATTAACAATGGGGCTCATTGTTCACTTAAACTTGAAGAACAAAAAATTGGCGATGGTACTGTTTGGATGCTTTGCATAGATATTTCTTAGACTATTTAGAAGCAATATATAGAAAGATTTCACCCGTCTACCTGTACTATTCATTGTTCTACTTGTAGAAAGTTACAAATAATTTCCATTTCATGATTGTCAATGGGGCTCGCTGTTCACTTAAACTTGAAGATCAAAAAATTGGCGATTGTTACTGTTTAGATGTTTTGCATATATGTTTCTTAGACTATATCGAAGCAATCTATACAAAGATTTCAACCGTCTACCTGTTCCATTCATTGTTCTACTTGTCGAAAGTTACAATTAATTTCCGTTAAATTATTAACAATGGGGCTCGTAGTTCACTTAAACTTGAAGTACAAAAAATTGGCGAATTGTACTGTTTGGATGCTTTGCATATATGTTTCGTAGACTATATAGAAGCAATACATACAATTTTTTCAACCGTCTACATGATCCATTCATTGTTCTACTTGTCGAAATTTACAAATAATTTCCTTTAAAGGATTAACAATGGGGCTCGTAGTTCACTTAAACTTGAAGAACAAAAAATTGGCGAATTGTACTGTTTGGATGCTTTGCATAGATGTTTCTTAGACTATTTAGAAGCAATATATAGAAAGATTTCAACCGTCTACCTGTACTATTCATTGTTCTACTTGTAGAAAGTTACAAATAATTTCCATTTCATGATTATCAATGGGGCTCGCTGTCCACTTAAACTTGAAGATAAAAAAATTGGCGATTGTTACTGTTTAGATGCTTTGCATATATGTTTCTTAGATTATATAGAAGCAATATATACATATATTTCAACCGTCTAACTGTTCCATTCATTGTTCTACTTGTCGAAAATTACAAATAATTTCCGATAAAGGATTAACCATTGGGGCTCATTGTTCACTTAAACTTAAAGAACAAAAAATTGGCGAATGGTACTGTTTGGATGCTTTGCATGGATGTTTCTTAGACTATTTAGAAGCAATATATAGAAAGATTTCACCCGTCTACCTGTACTATTCATTGTTCTACTTGTAGAAAGTTACAAATAGTTTCCATTTCTTGATTATCAATGGGGCTCGCTGTTCACTTAAACTTGAAGATCAAAAAATTGGCGATTGTTACTGTTTAGATGCTTTGCATATATGTTTCTTAGATTATATAGAAGCAATATAAACAAAGATTTCAACCGTCTACCAGATCCATTCATTGTTCTACTTGTCGAAAGTTACAAATAATTTCCGATAAAGGATTAACAATGGGGCTCATTGTTCACTTAAACTTGAAGGACAAAAAATTGGCGAATGGTACTGTTTGGATGCTTTGCGTACATGTTTCTTAGACTATATGGAAGCAATATAAACAAAGATTTCAACCGTCTACCAGATCCATTCATTGTTCTACTTGTCGAAAGTTACAAATAATTACCGATAAAGGATTAACCATTGGGGCTCATTGTTCACTTAAACTTGAAGAACAAAAAATTGGCGAATTGTACTGTTTGGATGCTTTGCATATATGTTTCTTAGACTATATAGAAGCAATATATACAAAGATTTCAACCGTCTACCTGTTCCATTCATTGTTCTACTTGTCGAAAGTTACAAATAATTTCCTTTAAAGGATTAACAATGGGGCTCGCAGTTCACTTAATCTTGAAGAACAAAAAATTGGCGAATGGTACTGTTTGAATGCTTTGCATATATGTTTCTTAGACTATATAGAAGCAATATATACAATGATTTCAACCGTCTACCTATTCCATTCATTGTTCTACTTGCCGAAATTTACAAATAATTTCCTTTAAAGGATTAACAATGGGGCTCGTAGTTCACTTAAACTTGAAGAACAAAAAATTGGCGAATTGTACTGTTTGGATGCTTTGCATAGATGTTTCTTAGACTATTTAGAAGCAATATATAGAAAGATTTCACCCGTCTACCTGTACTATTCATTGTTCTACCTGTAGAAAGTTACAAATAATTTCCATTTCATGATTATCAATGGGGCTCGCTGTTCACTTAAACTTGAAGATCAAAAAATTGGCGATTGTTACTGTTTAGATGCTTTGCTTATATGTTTCTTAGATTATATAGAAGCAATATATACAAATATTTCAACCGTCTAACTGTGCCATTCATTGTTCTACTTGTCGAAAGTTACAAATAATTTCCTTTAAAGGATTAACAATGGGGCTCATTGTTCCCTTAAACTTGAAGAACAAAAATTTGGCGAATTGTACTGTTTGGATGCTTTGCATATATGTTTCTTAGACTATATAGAAGCAATATATAGAATGATTTCAACAGTCTACCTGTTCCATTCATTGTTCTACTTGTCGAAATTTACAAATAATTTCCTTTAAAGGATTAACAATGGGGCTCGCAGTTCACTTAAACTTGAAGAACAAAAAATTGGCGAATGGTACTGTTTGGATGCTTTGCATATATGTTTCTTAGACTATATAGAAGTAATATATACAAAGATTTCAACCGTCTACCTTTTCCATTCATTGTTCTACTTGTCGAAAGTTACAAATAATTTCCGATAACGGATTAACCATTGGGGCTCATTGTTCACTTAAACTTGAAGAACAAAAAATTGGCGAATTGTACTGTTTGGATGCTTTGCATATATGTTTCTTATACTATATAGAAGCAATATATACAAAGATTTCAACCGTCTACCTGTTCCATTCACTGTTCTACTTGTCGAAAGTTACAATTAATTTCCGTTAAGGGATTAACAATGGGGCTCGTAGTTCACTTAAACTTGAAGAACAAAAAATTGGCGAATGGTACTGTTTGGATGCTTTGTATATATGTTTCTTAGACGGTATAGAAGCAATATATACATTGATTTCAACCGGCTACCTGTTCCATTCATTGTTCTACTTGTCGAAATTTACAAATAATTTCCGATAAAGGATTAACCATTGGGGCTCATTGTTCACTTAAACTTGAAGAACAAAAAATTGGCGAATTGTACTGTTTGGATGCTTTGCATATATGTTTCTTAGACTATATAGAAGCAATATATACAATGATTTCAACAGTCTACCTGTTCCATTCATTGTTCTACTTGTCGAAAGTTACAAATAATTTCCTTTAAAGGATTAACAATGGGGCTCATTGTTCACTTAAACTTGAAGAACAAAAAATTGGCGAATTGTACTGTTTGGATGCTTTGCATATATGTTTCATAGACTATATAGAAGCAATATATACAAAGATTTCAACCGTCTACCTGTTCCATTCATTGTTCTACTTGTCGAAAGTTACAAATAATTTCCTTTAAAGGATTAACAATGGGGCTCATTGTTCACTTAAATTTGAAGAACAAAAAATTGGCGAATTGTACTGTTTGGATGCTTTGCATATATGTTTCTTAGACTATATAGAAGCAATATATACAATGATTTCAACAGTCTACCTGTTCCATTCATTGTTCTACTTGTCGAAATTTACAAATAATTTCCTTTAAAGGATTATCAATGGGGCTCATTGTTTACTTAAACTTGAAGATCAAAAAATTGGCGATTGTTACTGTTTAGATGCTTTGCATATATGTTTCTTAGATTATATAGAAGCAATATATACAATGATTTCAACCGTCTACCTGTACCATTCATTGTTCCACTTGTCGAAATTTACAAATAATTTCCTTTAAAGGATTAACAATGGGGCTCATTGTTCACTTAAACTTGAAGAACAAAAAATTGGCGAATGGTACTGTTTGGATGCTTTGCATAGATGTTTCTTAGACTATTTAGAAGCAATATATAGAAAGATTTCACCCGTCTACCTGTACTATTCATTGTTCTACTTGTAGAAAGTTACAAATAATTTCCATTTCATGATTATCAATGGGGCTCGCTGTTCACTTAAACTTGAAGATCAAAAAATTGGCGATTGTTACTGTTTAGATGCTTTGCACATATGTTTCTTAGATTATATAGAAGCAATATATACAAAGATTTCAACCGTCTACCAGATCCATTCATTGTTCTACTTGTCGAAAGTTACAAATAATTTCCGATAAAGGATTAACAATGGGGCTCATTGTTCACTTAAACTTGAAGGACAAAAAATTGGCGAATGGTACTGTTTGGATGCTTTGCGTACATGTCTCTTAGACTATATGGAAGCAATATATACAAGGATTTCAACAGTCTACCTGTTCCATTCATTGTTCTACTTGTCGAAAGTTACAAATAATTTCCGTTAAGGGATTAACAATGGGGATCGTAGTTCACTTAAACTTGAAGAACAAAAAATTGGCGAATTGTACTGTTTGGATGCTTTGCATATATGTTTCTTAGACTATATAGAAGCAATATATACAAAGATTTCAACCGTCTACCTGTTCCATTCATTGTTCTACTTGTCGAAAGTTACAAATAATTTCCTTTAAAGGATTAACAATAGGGCTCGTTGTTCACTTAAACTTGAAGAACAATAAATTGGCGAATTGTACTGTTTGGATGCTTTGCATATATTTTTCTTAGACTATATAGAAGCAATCTATACAAAGATTTCAACCGTCTACCTGTTCCATTCATTGTTCTACTTGTCGAAAGTTACAATTAATTTCCGTTAAAGGATTAACAATGGGGCTCGTAGTTCACTTAAACTTGAAGTACAAAAAATTGGCGAATTGTACTGTTTGGATGCTTTGCATATATGTTTCGTAGACTATATAGAAGCAATATATACAATTTTTTCAACCGTCTACATGATCCATTCATTGTTCTACTTGTCGAAATTTACAAATATTTTCCTTTAAAGGATTAACAATGGGGCTCGTAGTTCACTTAAACTTGAAGAACAAAAAATTGGCGAATTGTACTGTTTGGATGCTTTGCATAGATGTTTCTTAGACTATTTAGACGCAATATATAGAAAGATTTCACCCGTCTACCTGTACTATTCATTGTTCTACTTGTAGAAAGTTACAAATAATTTCCATTTCATGATTATCAATGGGGCTCGCTGTTCACTTAAACTTGAAGATCAAAAAATTGGCGATTGTTACTGTTTAGATGCTTTGCATATTTGTTTCTTAGATTATATAGAAGCAATATATACAAAGATTTCAACCGTCTACCTGTTCCATTCATTGTTCTACTTGTCTAAAGTTACAAATAATTTCCGATAAAGGATTAACAATGGGGCTCATTGTTCACTTAAACTTGAAGAACAAAAAATTGGCGAATCGTACTGTTTGGATGCTTTGCATATATGTTTCTTAGACTATATAGAAGCAATATATACAAAGATTTCAACCGGCTACCAGTTCCATTCATTGTTCTACTTGTCAAAATTTACAAATAATTTCCGATAAAGGATTAACCATTGGGGCTCATTGTTCACTTAAACTTGAAGAACAAAAAATTGGCGAATGGTACTGTTTGGATGCTTTGCGTACATGTTTCTTAGACTATATGGAAGCAATATATACAAAGATTTCTACCGTCTACGTGTTCCAATCATTGTTCTACTTGTCGAAATTTACAAATAATTTCCTTTAAAGGATTAACAATGGGGCTCGTTGTTCACTTAAACTTGAAGAACAAAAAAGTGGCGAATGGTACTGTTTGGATGCTTTGCATATATGTTTCTTAGACTATATAGAAGCAATATATACATTGATTTCAACCGTCTACCTGTTCCATTCATTGTTCTACTTGTCGCAAGTTACAAATAATTTCCTTTAAAGTATTAACAATGGGGCTCGTAGTTCACTTAAACTTGAAGATCAAATAATTGGCGAATTGTACTTTTTGGATGATTTGCATATATGTTTCTTAGACTATATAGAAGCAATATATACAATGATTTCAACCTTCTTCCTGTTCCATTCATTGTTCTACTTGGCGAATGTTACAAATAATTTCCGTTAAGGAATTAACAATGGGGATCGTAGTTTACTTAAACTTGAAGAACAAAAAATTGGCGAATTGTAATGTTTGGGTGCTTTGCATATATGTTTCTTAGACTATATAGAAGCAATATATACAAAGATTTCAACCGTCTACCTGTTCCATTCACTGTTCTACTTGCCGCAAGTTACAAATAATTTCCGTTAAGGGATTAACAATGGGGATCGTAGTTCACTTAAACTTGAAGAACAAAAAATTGGCGAATTGTACTGTTTGGATGCTTTGCGTACATGTTTCTTAGACTATATGGAAGCAATATATACAAAGATTTCAACCGTCTACGTGTTCCAATCATTGTTCTACTTGTAGAAAGTTACAATTAATTTCCGTTAAGGGATTAACAATGGGGCTCGTAGTTCACTTAAACTTGAAGAACAAAAAAGTGGCGAATGGTACTGTTTGGATGCATTGCATATATGATTCTTAGACTATATAGAAGCAATATATACAAAGATTTCAACCGTCTACCTGTTCCATTCATTGTTCTACTTGTCGCAAGTTACAAATAATTTCCGTTAAAGTATTAACAATGGGGCTCGTAGTTCACTTAAACTTGAAGATCAAATAATTGGCGAATTGTACTGTTTGGATGCTTTGCATATATGTTTCTTAGACTATATAGAAGCAATATATACGATGATTTCAACCGTCTACCTATTCCATTCATTGTTCTACTTGTCGAAATTTACAAATATTTTCCTTTAAAGGATTAACAATGGGGCTCGTAGTTCACTTAAACTTGTAGAACAAAAAATTGGCGAATTGTAATGTTTGGGTGCTTTGCATATATGTTTCTTAGACTATATAGAAGCAATATATACAAAGATTTCACCCGTCTACCTGTTCCATTCACTGTTCTACTTGTCGCAAGTTACAAATAATTTCCGTTAAGGGATTAACAATGGGGATCTTAGTTCACTTAAACTTGAAGAACAAAAAATTGGCGAATTGTACTGTTTGGATGCTTTGCGTACATGTTTCTTAGACTATATGGAAGCAATATATACAAAGATTTCAACCGTCTACGTGTTCCAATCATTGTTCTACTTGTAGAAAGTTACAATTAATTTCCGTTAAGGGATTAACAATGGGGCTCGTAGTTCACTTAAACTTGAAGAACAAAAAAGTGGCGAATGGTACTGTTTGGATGCTTTGCATATATGATTCTTAGACTATATAGAAGCAATATATACAAAGATTTCAACCGTCTACCTGTTCCATTCATTGTTCTACTTGTCGCAAGTTACAAATAATTTCCGTTAAAGTATTAACAATGGGGCTCGTAGTTCACTTAAACTTGAAGATCAAATAATTGGCGAATTGTACTGTTTGGATGCTTTGCATATATGTTTCTTAGACTATATAGAAGCAATATATACGATGATTTCAACCGTCTACCTATTCCATTCATTGTTCTACTTGCCGAAATTTACAAATAATTTCCGGTAAGGGATTAACAATGGGGATCGTAGTTTACTTAAACTTGACGAACAAAAAATTGGCGAATTGTACTGTTTGGATGCTTTGCATATATGTTTCTTAGACTATATAGAAGCAATATATACATTGATTTCAACCGGCTACCTGTTCCATTCATTGTTCTACTTGTCGAAATTTACAAATAATTTCCGATAAAGGATTAACCATTGGGGCTCATTGTCCACTTAAACTTGAAGAACAAAAAATTGGCGAATTATACTGTTTGGATGCTTTGCATATATGTTTCTTAGACTATATAGAAGCAATATATACAAAGATTTCAACCGGCTACCTGTTCCATTCATTGTTCTACTTGGCGAAATTTACAAATAATTTCCGATAAAGGATTAACCATTAGGGATCATTGTTCACTTAAACTTGAAGAACGAAAAATTGGCGAATTGTACTGTTTGGATGCTTTGCATATATGTTTCTTAGATTATATAGAAGCTATATATACAAAGATTTCAACCGTCTACGTGTTCCAATCATTGTTCTACATGTCGATATTTACAAATAATTTCCTTTAAAGGATTAACAATGGGGCTCGTTGTTCACTTAAACTTGAAGAACAAAAAAGTGGCGAATGGTACTGTTTGGATGCTTTGCATATATGTTTCTTAGACTATATAGAAGCAATATATACAATGATTTCAACAGTCTACCTGTTCCATTCATTGTTCTACTTGTCGAAATTTACAAATAATTTCCTTTAAAGGATTATCAATGGGGCTCATTGTTTACTTAAACTTGAAGATCAAAAAATTGGCGATTGTTACTGTTTAGATGCTTTGCATATATGTTTCTTAGATTATATAGAAGCAATATATACAATGATTTCAACCGTCTACCTGTACCATTCATTGTTCCACTTGTCGAAATTTACAAATAATTTCCGTTAAGGGATTAACAATGGGGATCGTAGTTCACTTAAACTTGAAGAACAAAAAATTGGCGAATTGTACTGTTTGGATGCTTTGCGTACATGTTTCTTAGACTATATGGAAGCAATATATACAAAGATTTCAACCGTCTACGTGTTCCAATCATTGTTCTACTTGTAGAAAGTTACAATTAATTTCCGTTAAGGGATTAACAATGGGGCTCGTAGTTCACTTAAACTTGAAGAACAAAAAAGTGGCGAATGGTACTGTTTGGATGCATTGCATATATGATTCTTAGACTATATAGAAGCAATATATACAAAGATTTCAACCGTCTACCTGTTCCATTCATTGTTCTACTTGTCGCAAGTTACAAATAATTTCCGTTAAAGTATTAACAATGGGGCTCGTAGTTCACTTAAACTTGAAGATCAAATAATTGGCGAATTGTACTGTTTGGATGCTTTGCATATATGTTTCTTAGACTATATAGAAGCAATATATAGAATGATTTCAACAGTCTACCTGTTCCATTCATTGTTCTACTTGTCGAAATTTACAAATAATTTCCTTTAAAGGATTAACAATGGGGCTGGCAGTTCACTTAAACTTGAAGAACAAAAAATTGGCGAATGGTACTGTTTGGATGCTTTGCATATATGTTTCTTAGACTATATAGAAGCAATATATACAAAGATTTCAACCGTCTACCTTTTCCATTCATTGTTCTACTTGTCGAAAGTTACAAATAATTTCCGATAACGGATTAACCATTGGGGCTCATTGTTCACTTAAACTTGAAGAACAAAAAATTGGCGAATTGTACTGTTTGGATGCTTTGCATATATGTTTCTTATACTATATAGAAGCAATATATACAAAGATTTCAACCGTCTACCTGTTCCATTCACTGTTCTACTTGTCGAAAGTTACAATTAATTTCCTTTAAGGGATTAACAATGGGGCTCGTAGTTCACTTAAACTTGAAGAACAAAAAATTGGCGAATGGTACTGTTTGGATGCTTTGTATATATGTTTCTTAGACGGTATAGAAGCAATATATACATTGATTTCAACCGGCTACCTGTTCCATTCATTGTTCTACTTGTCGAAATTTACAAATAATTTCCGATAAAGGATTAACCATTGGGGCTCATTGTTCACTTAAACTTGAAGAACAAAAAATTGGCGAATTGTACTGTTTGGATGCTTTGCATATATGTTTCTTAGACTATATAGAAGCAATATATACAATGATTTCAACAGTCTACCTGTTCCATTCATTGTTCTACTTGTCGAAAGTTACAAATAATTTCCTTTAAAGGATTAACAATGGGGCTCATTGTTCACTTAAACTTGAAGAACAAAAAATTGGCGAATTGTACTGTTTGGATGCTTTGCATATATGTTTCATAGACTATATAGAAGCAATATATACAAAGATTTCAACCGTCTACCTGTTCCATTCATTGTTCTACTTGTCGAAAGTTACAAATAATTTCCTTTAAAGGATTAACAATGGGGCTCATTGTTCACTTAAATTTGAAGAACAAAAAATTGGCGAATTGTACTGTTTGGATGCTTTGCATATATGTTTCTTAGACTATATAGAAGCAATATATACAATGATTTCAACAGTCTACCTGTTCCATTCATTGTTCTACTTGTCGAAATTTACAAATAATTTCCTTTAAAGGATTATCAATGGGGCTCATTGTTTACTTAAACTTGAAGATCAAAAAATTGGCGATTGTTACTGTTTAGATGCTTTGCATATATGTTTCTTAGATTATATAGAAGCAATATATACAATGATTTCAACCGTCTACCTGTACCATTCATTGTTCCACTTGTCGAAATTTACAAATAATTTCCTTTAAAGGATTAACAATGGGGCTCATTGTTCACTTAAACTTGAAGAACAAAAAATTGGCGAATGGTACTGTTTGGATGCTTTGCATAGATGTTTCTTAGACTATTTAGAAGCAATATATAGAAAGATTTCACCCGTCTACCTGTACTATTCATTGTTCTACTTGTAGAAAGTTACAAATAATTTCCATTTCATGATTATCAATGGGGCTCGCTGTTCACTTAAACTTGAAGATCAAAAAATTGGCGATTGTTACTGTTTAGATGCTTTGCACATATGTTTCTTAGATTATATAGAAGCAATATATACAAAGATTTCAACCGTCTACCAGATCCATTCATTGTTCTACTTGTCGAAAGTTACAAATAATTTCCGATAAAGGATTAACAATGGGGCTCATTGTTCACTTAAACTTGAAGGACAAAAAATTGGCGAATGGTACTGTTTGGATGCTTTGCGTACATGTCTCTTAGACTATATGGAAGCAATATATACAAGGATTTCAACAGTCTACCTGTTCCATTCATTGTTCTACTTGTCGAAAGTTACAAATAATTTCCGTTAAGGGATTAACAATGGGGATCGTAGTTCACTTAAACTTGAAGAACAAAAAATTGGCGAATTGTACTGTTTGGATGCTTTGCATATATGTTTCTTAGACTATATAGAAGCAATATATACAAAGATTTCAACCGTCTACCTGTTCCATTCATTGTTCTACTTGTCGAAAGTTACAAATAATTTCCTTTAAAGGATTAACAATAGGGCTCGTTGTTCACTTAAACTTGAAGAACAATAAATTGGCGAATTGTACTGTTTGGATGCTTTGCATATATTTTTCTTAGACTATATAGAAGCAATCTATACAAAGATTTCAACCGTCTACCTGTTCCATTCATTGTTCTACTTGTCGAAAGTTACAATTAATTTCCGTTAAAGGATTAACAATGGGGCTCGTAGTTCACTTAAACTTGAAGTACAAAAAATTGGCGAATTGTACTGTTTGGATGCTTTGCATATATGTTTCGTAGACTATATAGAAGCAATATATACAATTTTTTCAACCGTCTACATGATCCATTCATTGTTCTACTTGTCGAAATTTACAAATATTTTCCTTTAAAGGATTAACAATGGGGCTCGTAGTTCACTTAAACTTGAAGAACAAAAAATTGGCGAATTGTACTGTTTGGATGCTTTGCATAGATGTTTCTTAGACTATTTAGACGCAATATATAGAAAGATTTCACCCGTCTACCTGTACTATTCATTGTTCTACTTGTAGAAAGTTACAAATAATTTCCATTTCATGATTATCAATGGGGCTCGCTGTTCACTTAAACTTGAAGATCAAAAAATTGGCGATTGTTACTGTTTAGATGCTTTGCATATTTGTTTCTTAGATTATATAGAAGCAATATATACAAAGATTTCAACCGTCTACCTGTTCCATTCATTGTTCTACTTGTCTAAAGTTACAAATAATTTCCGATAAAGGATTAACAATGGGGCTCATTGTTCACTTAAACTTGAAGAACAAAAAATTGGCGAATCGTACTGTTTGGATGCTTTGCATATATGTTTCTTAGACTATATAGAAGCAATATATACAAAGATTTCAACCGGCTACCAGTTCCATTCATTGTTCTACTTGTCAAAATTTACAAATAATTTCCGATAAAGGATTAACCATTGGGGCTCATTGTTCACTTAAACTTGAAGAACAAAAAATTGGCGAATGGTACTGTTTGGATGCTTTGCGTACATGTTTCTTAGACTATATGGAAGCAATATATACAAAGATTTCTACCGTCTACGTGTTCCAATCATTGTTCTACTTGTCGAAATTTACAAATAATTTCCTTTAAAGGATTAACAATGGGGCTCGTTGTTCACTTAAACTTGAAGAACAAAAAAGTGGCGAATGGTACTGTTTGGATGCTTTGCATATATGTTTCTTAGACTATATAGAAGCAATATATACATTGATTTCAACCGTCTACCTGTTCCATTCATTGTTCTACTTGTCGCAAGTTACAAATAATTTCCGTTAAAGTATTAACAATGGGGCTCGTAGTTCACTTAAACTTGAAGATCAAATAATTGGCGAATTGTACTGTTTGGATGCTTTGCATATATGTTTCTTAGACTATATAGAAGCAATATATACGATGATTTCAACCGTCTACCTATTCCATTCATTGTTCTACTTGTCGAAATTTACAAATATTTTCCTTTAAAGGATTAACAATGGGGCTCGTAGTTCACTTAAACTTGTAGAACAAAAAATTGGCGAATTGTAATGTTTGGGTGCTTTGCATATATGTTTCTTAGACTATATAGAAGCAATATATACAAAGATTTCAACCGTCTACCTGTTCCATTCACTGTTCTACTTGTCGCAAGTTACAAATAATTTCCGTTAAGGGATTAACAATGGGGATCTTAGTTCACTTAAACTTGAAGAACAAAAAATTGGCGAATTGTACTGTTTGGATGCTTTGCGTACATGTTTCTTAGACTATATGGAAGCAATATATACAAAGATTTCAACCGTCTACGTGTTCCAATCATTGTTCTACTTGTAGAAAGTTACAATTAATTTCCGTTAAGGGATTAACAATGGGGCTCGTAGTTCACTTAAACTTGAAGAACAAAAAAGTGGCGAATGGTACTGTTTGGATGCATTGCATATATGATTCTTAGACTATATAGAAGCAATATATACAAAGATTTCAACCGTCTACCTGTTCCATTCATTGTTCTACTTGTCGAAAGTTACAAATAATTTCCTTTAAAGGATTAACAATAGGGCTCGTTGTTCACTTAAACTTGAAGATCAAAAAATTGGCGATTGTTACTGTTTAGATGCTTTGCATATATGTTTCTTAGATTATATAGAAGCAATATATACAAATATTTCATCCGTCTAACTGTTCCATTCATTGTTCTACTTGTCGAAAATTACAAATAATTTCCGATAAAGGATTAACCATTGGGGCTCATTGTTCACTTAAACTTGAAGAACAAAAAATTGGCGAATGGTACTGTTTGGATGCTTTGCGTACATGTTTCTTAGACTATATGGAAGCAATATATACAAAGATTTCTACCGTCTACGTGTTCCAATCATTGTTCTACTTGTCGAAATTTACAAATAATTTCCTTTAAAGGATTAACAATGGGGCTCGTAGTTCACTTAAACTTGAAGATCAAATAATTGGCGAATTGTACTTTTTGGATGATTTGCATATATGTTTCTTAGACTATATAGAAGCAATATATACAATGATTTCAACCTTCTACCTGTTCCATTCATTGTTCTACTTGGCGAATGTTACAAATAATTTCCGTTAAGGAATTAACAATGGGGATCGTAGTTTACTTAAACTTGAAGAACAAAAAATTGGCGAATTGTAATGTTTGGGTGCTTTGCATATATGTTTCTTAGACTATATAGAAGCAATATATACAAAGATTTCAACCGTCTACCTGTTCCATTCACTGTTCTACTTGTCGCAAGTTACAAATAATTTCCGTTAAGGGATTAACAATGGGGATCGTAGTTCACTTAAACTTGAAGAACAAAAAATTGGCGAATTGTACTGTTTGGATGCTTTGCGTACATGTTTCTTAGACTATATGGAAGCAATATATACAAAGATTTCAACCGTCTACGTGTTCCAATCATTGTTCTACTTGTAGAAAGTTACAATTAATTTCCGTTAAGGGATTAACAATGGGGCTCGTAGTTCACTTAAACTTGAAGAACAAAAAAGTGGCGAATGGTACTGTTTGGATGCTTTGCATATATGATTCTTAGACTATATAGAAGCAATATATACAAAGATTTCAACCGTCTACCTGTTCCATTCATTGTTCTACTTGTCGCAAGTTACAAATAATTTCCGTTAAAGTATTAACAATGGGGCTCGTAGTTCACTTAAACTTGAAGATCAAATAATTGGCGAATTGTACTGTTTGGATGCTTTGCATATATGTTTCTTAGACTATATAGAAGCAATATATACGATGATTTCAACCGTCTACCTATTCCATTCATTGTTCTACTTGCCGAAATTTACAAATAATTTCCGGTAAGGGATTAACAATGGGGATCGTAGTTTACTTAAACTTGACGAACAAAAAATTGGCGAATTGTACTGTTTGGATGCTTTGCATATATGTTTCTTAGACTATATAGAAGCAATATATACATTGATTTCAACCGGCTACCTGTTCCATTCATTGTTCTACTTGTCGAAATTTACAAATAATTTCCGATAAAGGATTAACCATTGGGGCTCATTGTCCACTTAAACTTGAAGAACAAAAAATTGGCGAATTATACTGTTTGGATGCTTTGCATATATGTTTCTTAGACTATATAGAAGCAATATATACAAAGATTTCAACCGGCTACCTGTTCCATTCATTGTTCTACTTGGCGAAATTTACAAATAATTTCCGATAAAGGATTAACCATTAGGGATCATTGTTCACTTAAACTTGAAGAACGAAAAATTGGCGAATTGTACTGTTTGGATGCTTTGCATATATGTTTCTTAGATTATATAGAAGCTATATATACAAAGATTTCAACCGTCTACGTGTTCCAATCATTGTTCTACATGTCGATATTTACAAATAATTTCCTTTAAAGGATTAACAATGGGGCTCGTTGTTCACTTAAACTTGAAGAACAAAAAAGTGGCGAATGGTACTGTTTGGATGCTTTGCATATATGATTCTTAGACTATATAGAAGCAATATATACAAAGATTTCAACCGTCTACCTGTTCCATTCATTGTTCTACTTGTCGAAAGTTACAAATAATTTCCGATAAAGGATTAACAATGGGGCTCATTGTTCACTTAAACTTGAAGAACAAAAAATTGGCGAATGGTACTGTTTGGATGCTTTGCATATATGTTTCTTAGACTATATAGAAGCAATATATACAATGATTTCAACCGTCTACCTGTTCCATTCATTGTTCTACTTGTCGAATGTTACAAATAATTTCCGTTAAGGGATTAACAATGGGGATCGTAGTTCACTTAAACTTGAAGAACAAAAAATTGGCGAATTGTACTGTTTGGATGCTTTGCATATATGTTTCTTAGACTATATAGAAGCAATATATACAATGATTTCAACCGTCTACCTGTTCCATTCATTGTTCTACTTGTCGAATGTTACAAATAATTTCCGTTAAGGGATTAACAATGGGGATCGTAGTTTACTTAAACTTGAAGAACAAAAAATTGGCGAATGGTACTGTTTGGATGCTTTGCATATATGTTTCTTAGACTATATAGAAGCAATATATACAATGATTTCAACCGTCTACCTGTTCCATTCATTGTTCTACTTGTCGAATGTTACAAATAATTTCCGTTAAGGGATTAACAATGGGGATCGTAGTTTACTTAAACTTGAAGAACAAAAAACTGGCGAATTGTACTGTTTGGATGCTTTGCATATATGTTTCTTAGACTATATAGAAGCAATATATACAATGATTTCAACCGTCTACCTATTCCATTCATTGTTCTACTTGCCGAAATTTACAAATAATTTCCTTTAAAGGATTAACAATGGGGCTCGTAGTTCACTTAAACTTGAAGAGCAAAAAATTGTCGAATTGTACTGTTTGGATGCTATGCATATATGTTTCTTAGACTATATAGAAGCAATATATACAATGATTTCAACCGTCTACCTGTTCCATTCATTGTTCTACTTGTCGAAAGTTACAAATAATTTCCTTTAAAGGATTAACAATGGGGCTCATTGTTCACTTAAACTTGAAAAACAAAAAATTGGCGAATTGTACTGTTTGGATGCTTTGCATATATGTTTCTTAGACTATATAGAAGCAATATATACATTGATTTCAACCGTCTACCTATTCCATTCATTGTTCTACTTGCCGAAATTTACAAATAATTTCCTTTAAAGGATTAACAATGGGGCTCGTAGTTCACTTAAACTTGAAGAGCAAAAAATTGTCGAATTGTACTGTTTGGATGCTTTGCATATATGTTTCTTAGATTATATAGAAGCAATATATACAAAGATTTCAACCGTCTACCAGTTCCATTCATTGTTCTACTTGTCGAAAATTACAAATAATTTCCTTTAAAGGATTAACAATGGGGCTCGTTGTTAACTTCAACTTGAAGAACAATAAATTGGCGAATTGTACTGTTTGGATGCTTTGCATATATGTTTCTTAGACTATATAGAAGCAATATATACAAAGATTTCAACCGTCTACCTGTTCCATTCATTGTTCTACTTGTCGAAAGTTACAAATAATTTCCGACAAAGGATTAACCATTGGGGCTCATTGTTCACTTAAACTTGAAGAACAAAAAATTGGCGAATGGTACTGTTTGGATGCTTTGCATATATGTTTCTTAGATTATATAGAAGCAATATATACAATGATTTCAACCGTCTGCCTGTTCCATTCATTGTTCTATTTGTCGAAAGTTACAAATAATTTCCGATAAAGGATTAACAATGGGGCTCATTGTTCACTTAAACTTGAAGGACAAAAAATTGTCGAATGGTACTATTTGGATGCTTTGCGTACATGTTTCTTAGACTATATGGAAGCAATTTAAACAAGGATTTCAACCGTCTACCTGTTCCATTCATTGTTCTACTTGTCGAAAGTTACAATTAATTTCCGTTAAAGGATTAACAATGGGGCTCATTGTTCACTTAAACTTGAAGGACAAAAAATTGTCGAATGGTACTATTTGGATGCTTTGCGTACATGTTTCTTAGACTATATGGAAGCAATATAAACAAGGATTTCAACCGTCTACCTGTTCCATTCATTGTTCTACTTGTCGAAAGTTACAAATAATTTCCGATAAAGGATTAACAATGGGGCTCATTCTTCACTTAAACTTGAAGAACAAAAAATTGGCGAATGGTACTGTTTGGATGCTTTGCATATATGTTTCTTAGACTATATAGAAGCAATATATACAAAGATTTCAACCGTCTACCTGTTCCATTCATTGTTCTACTTGTCGAAAGTTACAAATAATTTCCGATAAAGGATTAACCATTGGGGCTCATTGTTCACTTAAACTTGAAGAACAAAAAATTGGCGAATTGTACTGTTTGGATGCTTTGCATATATGTTTCTTAGACTATATAGAAGCAATATATACAAAGATTTCAACCGTCTACGTGTTCCAATCATTGTTCTACTTGTCGAAATTTACAAATAATTTCCTTTAAAGGATTAACAATGGGGCTCGTTGTTCACTTAAACTTGAAGAACAAAAAAGTGGCGAATGGTACTGTTTGGATGCTTTGCATATATGTTTCTTAGACTATATAGAAGCAATATATACATTGATTTCAACCGTCTACCTGTACCATTCATTGTTCTACTTGTCGCAAGTTACAAATAATTTCCGTTAAAGTATTAACAATGGGGCTCGTAGTTCACTTAAACTTGAAGATCAAATAATTGGCGAATTGTACTGTTTGGATGCTTTGCATATATGTTTCTTATACTATATAGAAGCAATATATACAATGATTTCAACCGTCTACCTATTCCATTCATTGTTCTACTTGCCGAAATTTACAAATAATTTCCGTTAAGGGATTAACAATGGGGATCGTAGTTTACTTAAACTTGAAGAACAAAAAATTGGCGAATTGTACTGTTTGGATGCTTTGCATATATGTTTCTTAGACTATATAGAAGCAATATATACAATGATTTCAACCGTCTACCTGTTCCATTCATTGTTCTACTTGTCGAAAGTTACAAATAATTTCCTTTAAAGGATTAACAATGGGGCTCATTGTTCACTTAAACTTGAAAAACAAAAAATTGGCGAATTGTACTGTTTGGATGCTTTGCATATATGTTTCTTAGACTATATAGAAGCAATATATACAATGATTTCAACCGTCTACCTATTCCATTCATTGTTCTACTTGCCGAAATTTACAAATAATTTCCTTTAAAGGATTAACAATGGGGCTCGTAGTTCACTTAAACATGAAGAGCAAAAAATTGTCGAATTGTACTGTTTGGATGCTATGCATATATGTTTCTTAGACTATATAGAAGCAATATATACAATGATTTCAACCGTCTACCTGTTCCATTCATTGTTCTACTTGCCGAAATTTACAAATAATTTCCTTTAAAGGATTAACAATGGGGCTCGTAGTTCACTTAAACTTGAAGAGCAAAAAATTGTCGAATTGTACTGTTTGGATGCTTTGCATATATGTTTCTTAGATTATATAGAAGCAATATATACAAAGATTTCAACCGTCTACCAGTTCCATTCATTGTTCTACTTGTCGAAAATTACAAATAATTTCCGATAATGGATTAACCATTGGGGCTCATTGTTCACTTAAACTTGAAGACCAAAAAATTGGCGAATGGTACTGTTTGGATGCTTTGCGTACATGTTTCTTAGACTATATGGAAGCAATATATACAAAGATTTCAACCGTCTACGTGTTCCAATCATTGTTCTACTTGTCGAAATTTACAAATAATTTCCTTTAAAGGATTAACAATGGGGCTCGTTGTTCACTTAAACTTGAAGAACAATAAATTGGCGAATTGTACTGTTTGGATGATTTGCACAGACGTTTCTTATACTATATAGAAGCAATATATACAAAGATTTCAACCGTCTACCTGTTCCATTCACTGTTCTACTTGTCGAAAGTTTCAAATAATTTCCGTTAAGGGATTAACAATGGGGATCGTAGTTTACTTAAACTTGAAGAAGAAATAATTGGCGAATTGTACTGTTTGGATGCTTTGCATATATGTTTCTTTGACTATATAGAAGCAATATATACAAAGATTTCAACCGTCTGCCTGTTCCATTCATTGTTCTATTTGTCGAAAGTTACAAATAATTTCCGATAAAGGATTAACAATGGGGCTCATTGTTCACTTAAACTTGAAGGACAAAAAATTGGCGAATGGTACTATTTGGATGCTTTGCGTACATGTTTCTTAGACTATATGGAAGCAATATAAACAAGGATTTCAACCGTCTACCTGTTCCATTCATTGTTCTACTTGTCGAAAGTTACAAATAATTTCCGATAAAGGATTAACAATGGGGCTCATTCTTCACTTAAACTTGAAGATCAAAAAATTGGCGATTGTTACTGTTTAGATGGTTTGCATATATGTTTCTTAGATTATATAGAAGCAATATATACAAAGATTTCAACCGTCTACCAGTTCCATTCATTGTTCTACTTGTCGAAAATTACAAATAATTTCCTTTAAAGGATTAACAATGGGGCTCGTTGTTAACTTAAACTTGAAGAACAATAAATTGGCGAATTGTACTGTTTGGATGCTTTGCATATATGTTTCTTAGACTATATAGAAGCAATATATACAAAGATTTCAACCGTCTACCTGTTCCATTCATTGTTCTACTTGTTGAAAGTTACAAATAATTTCCGATAAATGATTAAGCATTGGGGCTCATTGTTCACTTAAACTTGAAGAACAAAGAATTGGCGAATGGTACTGTTTGGATGCTTTGCATATATGTTTCTTAGACTATATGGAAGCAATATATACAAAGATTTCAACCGTCTACGTGTTCCAATCATTGTTCTAGTTGTCACAAGTTACAAATAATTTCCGTTAAAGTATTAACAATGGGGCTCGTAGTTCACTTAAACTTGAAGATCAAATAATTGGCGAATTGTACTGTTTGGATGCTTTGCATATATGTTTCTTAGACTATATGGAAGCAATATATAAAAAGATTTCAACCGTCTACGTGTTCCAATCATTGTTCTACTTGTAGAAAGTTACAATTAATTTCCGTTAAAGGATTAATAATGGGGCTCCTAGTTCACTTAAACTTGAAGAACAAAAAATTGGCGAATTGTACTGTTTGCATGCTTTGCATATATGTTTCTTAGACTATATAGAAGCAATATATAAAAAGATTTCAACCGTCTACCTGTTCCATTCATTGTTCTATTTGTCGAAAGTTACAAATAATTTCCGATAAAGGATTAACAGTGGGGCTCGTAGTTCACTTAAACTTGAAGAACAAAAAATTGGCGAATTGTACTGTTTGCATGCTTTGCATATATGTTTCTTAGACTATATAGAAGCAATATATAAAAAGATTTCAACCGTCTACCTGTTCCATTCATTGTTCTATTTGTCGAAAGTTACAAATAATTTCCGATAAAGGATTAACAGTGGGGCTCATTGTTCACTTAAACTTGAAGGACAAAAAATTGGCGAATGGTACTGTTTGGATGCTTTGCGTACATGTTTCTTAGACTATATGGAAGCAATATAAACAAGGATTTCAACCGTCTACCTGTTCCATTCATTGTTCTACTTGTCGAATGTTACAAATAATTTCCGTTAAGGGATTAACAATGGGGATCGTAGTTTACTTAAACTTGAAGAACAAAAAATTGGCGAATGGTACTGTTTGGATGCTTTGCATATATGTTTCTTAGACTATATAGAAGCAATATATACAATGATTTCAACCGTATACCTGTTCCATTCATTGTTCTACTTGTCGAATGTTACAAATAATTTCCGTTAAGGGATTAACAATGGGGATCGTAGTTCACTTAAACTTGAAGAACAAAAAATTGGCGAATTGTACTGTTTGGATGCTTTGCATATATGTTTCTTAGACTATATAGAAGCAATATATACAATGATTTCAACCGTCTACCTGTTCCATTCATTGTTGTACTTGTCGAATGTTACAAATAATTTCCGTTAAGGGATTAACAAAGGGGATCGTAGTTTACTTAAACTTGAAGAACAAAAAACTGGCGAATTGTACTGTTTGGATGCTTTGCATATATGTTTCTTAGACTATATAGAAGCAATATATACAATGATTTCAACCGTCTACCTATTCCATTCATTGTTCTACTTGCCGAAATTTACAAATAATTTCCTTTAAAGGATTAACAATGGGGCTCGTAGTTCACTTAAACTTGAAGAGCAAAAAATTGTCGAATTGTACTGTTTGGATGCTATGCATATATGTTTCTTAGACTATATAGAAGCAATATATACAATGATTTCAACCGTCTACCTGTTCCATTCATTGTTCTACTTGTCGAAAGTTACAAATAATTTCCTTTAAAGGATTAACAATGGGGCTCATTGTTCACTTAAACTTGAAAAACAAAAAATTGGCGAATTGTACTGTTTGGATGCTTTGCATATATGTTTCTTAGACTATATAGAAGCAATATATACAATGATTTCAACCGTCTACCTATTCCATTCATTGTTCTACTTGCCGAAATTTACAAATAATTTCCTTTAAAGGATTAACAATGGGGCTCGTAGTTCACTTAAACATGAAGAGCAAAAAATTGTCGAATTGTACTGTTTGGATGCTATGCATATATGTTTCTTAGACTATATAGAAGCAATATATACAATGATTTCAACCGTCTACCTGTTCCATTCATTGTTCTACTTGCCGAAATTTACAAATAATTTCCTTTAAAGGATTAACAATGGGGCTCGTAGTTCACTTAAACTTGAAGAGCAAAAAATTGTCGAATTGTACTGTTTGGATGCTTTGCATATATGTTTCTTAGATTATATAGAAGCAATATATACAAAGATTTCAACCGTCTACCAGTTCCATTCATTGTTCTACTTGTCGAAAATTACAAATAATTTCCTTTAAAGGATTAACAATGGGGCTCGTAGTTCACTTAAACATGAAGAGCAAAAAATTGTCGAATTGTACTGTTTGGATGCTATGCATATATGTTTCTTAGACTATATAGAAGCAATATATACAATGATTTCAACCGTCTACCTGTTCCATTCATTGTTCTACTTGTCGAAATTTACAAATAATTTCCGTTAAAGGATTAACAATGGGGCTCGTAGTTCACTTAAACTTGAAGAACAAAAAATTGGCGACATGTACTGTTTGGATGATTTGCACAGATGTTTCTTATACTATATAGAAGCAATATATACAAAGATTTCAACCGTCTACCTGTTCCATTCACTGTTCTACTTGTCGAAAGTTTCAAATAATTTCCGTTAAGGGATTAACAATGGGGATCGTAGTTTACTTAAACTTGAAGAACAAATAATTGGCGAATTGTACTGCTTGGATGCTTTGCATATATGTTTCTTAGACTATATAGAAGCAATATATACAAAGATTTCAACAGTCTACCTGTTCCATTCATTGTTCTACTTGTCGAAAGTTACAAATAATTTCCGATAACGGATTAACCATTGGGGCTCATTGTTCACTTAAACTTGAAGAACAAAAAATTGGCGAATTGTACTGTTTGGATGCTTTGCATATATGTTTCTTATACTATATAGAAGCAATATATACAAATATTTCAACCGTCTACCTGTTCCATTCATTGTTCTACTTGTCGAAAATTACAAATAATTTCCGATAATGGATTAACCATTGGGGCTCATTGTTCACTTAAACTTGAAGACCAAAAAATTGGCGAATGGTACTGTTTGGATGCTTTGCGTACATGTTTCTTAGACTATATGGAAGCAATATATACAAAGATTTCAACCGTCTACGTGTTCCAATCATTGTTCTACTTGTCGAAATTTACAAATAATTTCCTTTAAAGGATTAACAATGGGGCTCGTTGTTCACTTAAACTTGAAGAACAATAAATTGGCGAATTGTACTGTTTGGATGCTTTGCATATATGTTTCTTAGACTATATAGAAGCAATATATACAAAGATTTCAACCGTCTACCTGTTCCATTCATTGTTCTACTTGTCGAAAGTTTCAAATAATTTCCGTTAAGGGATTAACAATGGGGATCGTAGTTTACTTAAACTTGAAGAACAAATAATTGGCGAATTGTACTGCTTGGATGCTTTGCATATATGTTTCTTAGACTATATAGAAGCAATATATACAAAGATTTCAACAGTCTACCTGTTCCATTCATTGTTCTACTTGTCGAAATTTACAAATAATTTCCGTTAAAGGATTAACAATGGGGCTCGTAGTTCACTTAAACTTGAAGAACAAAAAATTGGCGACATGTACTGTTTGGATGATTTGCACAGATGTTTCTTATACTATATAGAAGCAATATATACAAAGATTTCAACCGTCTACCTGTTCCATTCATTGTTCTACTTGTCGAAAGTTTCAAATAATTTCCGTTAAGGGATTAACAATGGGGATCGTAGTTTACTTAAACTTGAAGAAGAAATAATTGGCGAATTGTACTGTTTGGATGCTTTGCATATATGTTTCTTAGACTATATAGAAGCAATATATACAAAGATTTCAACAGTCTACCTGTTCCATTCATTGTTCTACTTGTCGAAAGTTACAAATAATTTCCGATAACGGATTAACCATTGGGGCTCATTGTTCACTTAAACTTGAAGAACAAAAAATTGGCGAATTGTACTGTTTGGATGCTTTGCATATATGTTTCTTATACTATATAGAAGCAATATATACAAAGATTTCAACCGTCTACCTGTTCCATTCATTGTTCTACTTGCCGAAAGTTACTAATAATTTCCGATAAAGGATTAACCATTGGGGCTCATTGTTCACTTAAACTTGAAGAACAAAAAATTGGCGAATGGTACTGTTTGGATGCTTTGCGTACATGTTTCTTAGACTATATGGAAGCAATATATACAAAGATTTCAACCGTCTACGTGTTCCAATCATTGTTCTACTTGTCGAAATTTACAAATAATTTCCTTTAAAGGATTAACAATGGGGCTCGTTGTTCACTTAAACTTGAAGAACAATAAATTGGCGAATTGTACTATTTGGATGCTTTGCATATATGTTTCTTAGACTATATAGAAGCAATATATACAAAGATTTCAACCGTCTACCTGTTCCATTCATTGTTCTACTTGCCGAAAGTTACAAATAATTTCCGTTAAAGTATTAACAATGGGGCTAGTAGTTCACTTAAACTTGAAGATCAAATAATTGGCGAATTGTACTGTTTGGACGCTTTGCATATATGTTTCTTAGACTACATAGAAACAACATATACAATGATTTCAACAGTCCTCCTGTTCCATTCATTCTTCTACTTGCCGAAAGTTACAAATAATTTCCGATAACGGATTAACCATTGGGGCTCATTGTTCACTTAAACTTGAAGAACAAAAAATTGGCGAATGGTACTGTTTGGATGCTTTGCGTACATGTTTCTTAGACTATATGGAAGCAATATATACAAAGATTTCAACCGTCTACGTGTTCCAATCATTGTTCTACTTGTCGAAAGTTACAAATAATTTCCGTTAAGGGATTAACAATGGGGATCGTAGTTTACTTAAACTTGAAGAACAAAAAATTGGCGAATGGTACTGTTTGGATGCTTTGCATATATGTTTCTTAGACTATATAGAAGCAATATATACAAAGATTTCAACCGTCTACCTGTTCCATTCATTGTTCTACTTGTCGAAAGTTACAAATAATTTCCTTTAAAGGATTAACAATAGGGCTCGTAGTTCACTTAAACTTGAAGAACAATAAATTGGCGAATTGTACTGTTTGGATGCTTTGCATATATGTTTCTTAGACTATATAGAAGCAATCTATACAAAGATTTCAACCGTCTACCTGTTCCATTCATTGTTCTACTTGTCGAAAGTTACAATTAATTTCCGTTAAAGGATTAACAATGGGGCTCGTAGTTCACTTAAACTTGAAGTACAAAAAATTGGCGAATTGTACTGTTTGGATGCTTTGCATATATGTTTCTTATACTATATAGAAGCAATATATACAAATATTTCAACCGTCTACCTGTTCCATTCATTGGTCTACTTGTCGAAAATTACAAATAATTTCCGATAATGGATTAACCATTGGGGCTCATTGTTCACTTAAACTTGAAGACCAAAAAATTGGCGAATGGTACTGTTTGGATTTTTTGCGTACATGTTTCTTAGACTATATGGAAGCAATATATACAAAGATTTCAACCGTCTACCTGTTCCATTCATTGTTTTACTTGCCGAAAGTTACTAATAATTTCCGATAAAGGATTAACCATTGGGGCTCATTGTTCACTTAAACTAGAAGACCAAAAAATTGGCGAATGGTACTGTTTGGATGCTTTGCGTACATGTTTCTTAGACTATATGGAAGCAATATATACAAAGATTTCAACCGTCTACGTGTTCCAATCATTGTTCTACTTGTCGAAATTTACAAATAATTTCCTTTAAAGGATTAACAATGGGGCTCGTTGTTCACTTAAACTTGAAGAACAATAAATTGGCGAATTGTACTGTTTGGATGCTTTGCATATATGTTTCTTAGACTATATAGAAGCAATATATACAAAGATTTCAACCGTCTACCTGTTCCATTCATTGTTCTACTTGCCGAAAGTTACAAATAATTTCCGTTAAAGTATTAACAATGGGGCTAGTAGTTCACTTAAACTTGAAGATCAAATAATTGGCGAATTGTACTGTTTGGACGCTTTGCATATATGTTTCTTAGACTACATAGAAACAACATATACAATGATTTCAACAGTCTACCTGTTCCATTCATTGTTCTACTTGCCGAAAGTTACAAATAATTTCCGATAAAGGATTAACCATTGGGGCTCATTGTTCACTTAAACTTGAAGAACAAAAAATTGGCGAATGGTACTGTTTGGATGCTTTGCGTACATGTTTCTTAGACTATATGGAAGCAATATATACAAAGATTTCAACCGTCTACGTGTTCCAATCATTGTTCTACTTGTCGAAAGTTACAAATAATTTCCGTTAAGGGATTAACAATGGGGATCGTAGTTTACTTAAACTTGAAGAACAAAAAATTGGCGAATTGTACTGTTTGGATGCTTTGCATATATGTTTCTTAGACTATATAGAAGCAATATATACAAAGATTTCAACAGTCTACCTGTTCCATTCATTGTTCTACTTGTCGAAAGTTACAAATAATTTCCGATAACGGATTAACCATTGGGGCTCATTGTTCACTTAAACTTGAAGAACAAAAAATTGGCGAATTGTACTGTTTGGATGCTTTGCATATATGTTTCTTATACTATATAGAAGCAATATATACAAATATTTCAACCGTCTACCTGTTCCATTCATTGGTCTACTTGTCGAAAATTACAAATAATTTCCGATAATGGATTAACCATTGGGGCTCATTGTTCACTTAAACTTGAAGACCAAAAAATTGGCGAATGGTACTGTTTGGATGCTTTGCGTACATGTTTCTTAGACTATATGGAAGCAATATATACAAAGATTTCAACCGTCTACCTGTTCCATTCATTGTTCTACTTGCCGAAAGTTACTAATAATTTCCGATAAAGGATTAACCATTGGGGCTCATTGTTCACTTAAACTTGAAGAACAAAAAATTGGCGAATGGTACTGTTTGGATGCTTTGCGTACATGTTTCTTAGACTATATGGAAGCAATATATACAAAGATTTCAACCGTCTACGTGTTCCAATCATTGTTCTACTTGTCGAAATTTACAAATAATTTCCTTTAAAGGATTAACAATGGGGCTCGTTGTTCACTTAAACTTGAAGAACAATAAATTGGCGAATTGTACTGTTTGGATGCTTTGCATATATGTTTCTTAGACTATATAGAAGCAATATATACAAAGATTTCAACCGTCTACCTGTTCCATTCATTGTTCTACTTGCCGAAAGTTACAAATAATTTCCGTTAAAGTATTAACAATGGGGCTAGTAGTTCACTTAAACTTGAAGATCAAATAATTGGCGAATTGTACTGTTTGGACGCTTTGCATATATGTTTCTTAGACTACATAGAAACAACATATACAATGATTTCAACAGTCTACCTGTTCCATTCATTGTTCTACTTGCCGAAAGTTACAAATAATTTCCGATAAAGGATTAACCATTGGGGCTCATTGTTCACTTAAACTTGAAGAACAAAAAATTGGCGAATGGTACTGTTTGGATGCTTTGCGTACATGTTTCTTAGACTATATGGAAGCAATATATACAAAGATTTCAACCGTCTACGTGTTCCAATCATTGTTCTACTTGTCGAAAGTTACAAATAATTTCCGTTAAGGGATTAACAATGGGGATCGTAGTTTACTTAAACTTGAAGAACAAAAAATTGGCGAATTGTACTGTTTGGATGCTTTGCATATATGTTTCTTAGACTATATAGAAGCAATATATACAAACATTTCAATCGTCTACCTGTTCCATTCATTGTTCTACTTGCCGAAAGTTACAAATAATTTCCGTTAAAGTATTAACAATGGGGCTAGTAGTTCACTTAAACTTGAAGATCAAATAATTGGCGAATTGTACTGCTTGGACGCTTTGCATATATGTTTCTTAGACTACATAGAAACAACATATACAATGATTTCAACAGTCTACCTGTTCCATTCATTGTTCTACTTGCCGAAAGTTACAAATAATTTCCGATAAAGGATTAACCATTGGGGCTCATTGTTCACTTAAACTTGAAGAACAAAAAATTGGCGAATGGTACTGTTTGGATGCTTTGCATATATGTTTCTTAGACTATATAGAAGCAATATATACAAAGATTTCAACCGTCTACGTGTTCCAATCATTGTTCTACTTGTCGAAATTTACAAATAATTTCCTTTAAAGGATTAACAATGGGGCTCGTTGTTCACTCAAACTTGAAGAACAAAAAAATTGCGAATGGTACTGTTTGGATGCTTTGCATATATGTTTCTTAGACTATATAGAAGCAATATATACAAAGATTTCAACCGTCTACGTGTTCCAATCATTGTCCTACTTGTCGAAATTTACAAATAATTTCCTTTAAAGGATTAACAATGGGGCTCGTTGTTCACTTAAACATGAAGAACAATAAATTGGCGAATTGTACTGTTTGGATGCTTTGCATATATGTTTCTTAGACTATATAGAAGCAATATATACAAAGATTTCAACCGTCTACCTGTTCCATTCATTGTTCTACTTGCCGAAAGTTACAAATAATTTCCGATAAAGGATTAACCATTGGGGCTCATTGTTCACTTAAACTTGAAGAACAAAAAATTGGCGAATGGTACTGTTTGGATGCTTTGCGTACATGTTTCTTAGACTATATGGAAGCAATATATACAATGATTTCAACCATCTACCTGATCCATTCATTGTTCTACTTGTCGAAATTTACAAATAATTTCCGTTAAAGGATTAACAATGGGGCTCGTAGTTCACTTAAACTTGAAGAACAAAAAATTGGCGACATGTACTGTTTGGATGATTTGCACAGATGTTTCTTATACTATATAGAAGCAATATATACAAAGATTTCAACCGTCTACCTGTTCCATTCACTGTTCTACTTGTCGAAAGTTTCAAATAATTTCTGTGAAGGGATTAACAATGGGGATCGTAGTTTACTTAAACTTGAAGAACAAATAATTGGCGAATTGTACTGTTTGGATGCTTTGCATATATGTTTCTTAGACTATATAGAAGCAATATATACAAAGATTTCAACAGTCTACCTGTTCCATTCATTGTTCTACTTGTCGAAAGTTACAAATAATTTCCGATAACGGATTAACCATTGGGGCTCATTGTTCACTTAAACTTGAAGAACAAAAAATTGGCGAATGGTACTGTTTGGATGCTTTGCGTACATGTTTCTTAGACTATATGGAAGCAATATATACAAAGATTTCAACCGTCTACCTGTTCCATTCATTGTTCTACTTGCCGAAAGTTACTAATAATTTCCGATAAAGGATTAACCATTGGGGCTCATTGTTCACTTAAACTTGAAGAACAAAAAATTGGCGAATGGTACTGTTTGGATGCTTTGCGTACATGTTTCTTAGACTATATGGAAGCAATATATACAAAGATTTCAACCGTCTAGGCGTTCCAATCATTGTTCTACTTGTCGAAATTTACAAATAATTTCCTTTAAAGGATTAACAATGGGGCTCGTTGTTCACTTAAACTTGAAGAACAATAAATTGGCGAATTGTACTGTTTGGATGCTTTGCATATATGTTTCTTATACTATATAGAAGCAATATATACAAAGATTTCAACCGTCTACCTGTTCCATTCATTGTTCTACTTGCCGAAAGTTACAAATAATTTCCGTTAAAGTATTAACAATGGAGCTAGTAGTTCACTTAAACTTGAAGATCAAATAATTGGCGAATTGTACTGTTTGGACGCTTTGCATATATGTTTCTTAGACTACATAGAAACAACATATACAATGATTTCAACAGTCTACCTGTTCCATTCATTGTTCTACTTGCCGAAAGTTACAAATAATTTCCGATAAAGGATTAACCATTGGGGCTCATTGTTCACTTAAACTTGAAGAACAAAAAATTGGCGAATGGTACTGTTTGGATGCTTTGCGTACATGTTTCTTAGACTACATGGAAGCAATATATTCAAAGATTTCAACCGTCTACCTGTTCCATTCATTGTTCTACTTGCCGAAAGTTACTAATAATTTCCGATAAAGGATTAACCATTGGGGCTCATTGTTCACTTAAACTTGAAGAACAAAAAATTGGCGAATGGTACTGTTTGGATGCTTTGCGTACATGTTTCTTAGACTATATGGAAGCAATATATACAAAGATTTCAACCGTCTACCTGTTCCATTCATTGTTCTACTTGCCGAAAGTTACTAATAATTTCCGATAAAGGATTAACCATTGGGGCTCATTGTTCACTTAAACTTGAAGAACAAAAAATTGGCGAATGGTACTGTTTGGATGCTTTGCGTACATGTTTCTTAGACTATATGGAAGCAATATATACAAAGATTTCAACCGTCTACGTGTTCCAATCATTGTTCTACTTGTCGAAATTTACAAATAATTTCCTTTAAAGGATTAACAATGGGGCTCGTTGTTCACTTAAACTTGAAGAACAATAAATTGGCGAATTGTACTGTTTGGATGCTTTGCATATATGTTTCTTAGACTATATAGAAGCAATATATACAAAGATTTCAACCGTCTACCTGTTCCATTCATTGTTCTACTTGCCGAAAGTTACAAATAATTTCCGTTAAAGTATTAACAATGGGGCTAGTAGTTCACTTAAACTTGAAGATCAAATAATTGGCGAATTGTACTGTTTGGACGCTTTGCATATATGTTTCTTAGACTACATAGAAACAACATATACAATGATTTCAACAGTCTACCTGTTCCATTCATTGTTCTACTTGCCGAAAGTTACAAATAATTTCCGATAAAGGATTAACCATTGGGGCTCATTGTTCACTTAAACTTGAAGAACAAAAAATTGGCGAATGGTACTGTTTGGATGCTTTGCGTACATGTTTCTTAGACTATATGGAAGCAATATATACAAAGATTTCAACCGTCTACGTGTTCCAATCATTGTTCTACTTGTCGAAATTTACAAATAATTTCCGTTAAGGGATTAACAATGGGGATCGTAGTTTACTTAAACTTGAAGACCAAAAAATTGGCGAATGGTACTGTTTGGATGCTTTGCGTACATGTTTCTTAGACTATATGGAAGCAATATATACAAAGATTTCAACCGTCTACGCGTTCCAATCATTGTTCTACTTGTCGAAATTTACAAATAATTTCCTTTAAAGGATTAACCATTGGGGCTCATTGTTCACTTAAACTTGAAGACCAAAAAATTGGCGAATGGTACTGTTTGGATGCTTTGCATATATGTTTCTTAGACTATATAGAAGCAATATATACAAAGATTTCAACCGTCTACGTGTTCCAATCATTGTCCTACTTGTCGAAATTTACAAATAATTTCCTTTAAAGGATTAACAATGGGGCTCGTTGTTCACTTAAACTTGAAGAACAATAAATTGGCGAATTGTACTGTTTGGATGCTTTGCATATATGTTTCTTAGACTATATAGAAGCAATATATACAAAGATTTCAACCGTCTACCTGTTCCATTCATTGTTCTACTTGCCGAAAGTTACAAATAATTTCCGATAAAGGATTAACCATTGGGGCTCATTGTTCACTTAAACTTGAAGAACAAAAAATTGGCGAATGGTACTGTTTGGATGCTTTGCGTACATGTTTCTTAGACTATATGGAAGCAATATATACAATGATTTCAACCATCTACCTGATCCATTCATTGTTCTACTTGTCGAAATTTACAAATAATTTCCGTTAAAGGATTAACAATGGGGCTCGTAGTTCACTTAAACTTGAAGAACAAAAAATTGGCGACATGTACTGTTTGGATGATTTGCACAGATGTTTCTTATACTATATAGAAGCAATATATACAAAGATTTCAACCGTCTACCTGTTCCATTCACTGTTCTACTTGTCGAAAGTTTCAAATAATTTCTGTGAAGGGATTAACAATGGGGATCGTAGTTTACTTAAACTTGAAGAACAAATAATTGGCGAATTGTACTGTTTGGATGCTTTGCATATATGTTTCTTAGACTATATAGAAGCAATATATACAAAGATTTCAACCGTCTACGTGTTCCAATCATTGTCCTACTTGTCGAAATTTACAAATAATTTCCTTTAAAGGATTAACAATGGGGCTCGTTGTTCACTTAAACTTGAAGAACAATAAATTGGCGAATTGTACTGTTTGGATGCTTTGCATATATGTTTCTTAGACTATATAGAAGCAATATATACAAAGATTTCAACCGTCTACCTGTTCCATTCATTGTTCTACTTGCCGAAAGTTACTAATAATTTCCGATAAAGGATTAACCATTGGGGCTCATTGTTCACTTAAACTTGAAGAACAAAAAATTGGCGAATGGTACTGTTTGGATGCTTTGCGTACATGTTTCTTAGACTATATGGAAGCAATATATACAAAGATTTCAACCGTCTACGTGTTCCAATCATTGTTCTACTTGTCGAAATTTACAAATAATTTCCTTTAAAGGATTAACAATGGGGCTCGTTGTTCACTTAAACTTGAAGAACAATAAATTGGCGAATTGTACTGTTTGGATGCTTTGCATATATGTTTCTTAGACTATATAGAAGCAATATATACAAAGATTTCAACCGTCTACCTGTTCCATTCATTGTTCTACTTGCCGAAAGTTACAAATAATTTCCGTTAAAGTATTAACAATGGGGCTAGTAGTTCACTTAAACTTGAAGATCAAATAATTGGCGAATTGTACTGTTTGGACGCTTTGCATATATGTTTCTTAGACTACATAGAAACAACATATACAATGATTTCAACAGTCTACCTGTTCCATTCATTGTTCTACTTGCCGAAAGTTACAAATAATTTCCGATAAAGGATTAACCATTGGGGCTCATTGTTCACTTAAACTTGAAGAACAAAAAATTGGCGAATGGTACTGTTTGGATGCTTTGCGTACATGTTTCTTAGACTATATGGAAGCAATATATACAAAGATTTCAACCGTCTACGTGTTCCAATCATTGTTCTACTTGTCGAAATTTACAAATAATTTCCGTTAAGGGATTAACAATGGGGATCGTAGTTTACTTAAACTTGAAGACCAAAAAATTGGCGAATGGTACTGTTTGGATGCTTTGCGTACATGTTTCTTAGACTATATGGAAGCAATATATACAAAGATTTCAACCGTCTACGCGTTCCAATCATTGTTCTACTTGTCGAAATTTACAAATAATTTCCTTTAAAGGATTAACCATTGGGGCTCATTGTTCACTTAAACTTGAAGACCAAAAAATTGGCGAATGGTACTGTTTGGATGCTTTGCATATATGTTTCTTAGACTATATAGAAGCAATATATACAAAGATTTCAACCGTCTACGTGTTCCAATCATTGTCCTACTTGTCGAAATTTACAAATAATTTCCTTTAAAGGATTAACAATGGGGCTCGTTGTTCACTTAAACTTGAAGAACAATAAATTGGCGAATTGTACTGTTTGGATGCTTTGCATATATGTTTCTTAGACTATATAGAAGCAATATATACAAAGATTTCAACCGTCTACCTGTTCCATTCATTGTTCTACTTGCCGAAAGTTACAAATAATTTCCGATAAAGGATTAACCATTGGGGCTCATTGTTCACTTAAACTTGAAGAACAAAAAATTGGCGAATGGTACTGTTTGGATGCTTTGCGTACATGTTTCTTAGACTATATGGAAGCAATATATACAATGATTTCAACCATCTACCTGATCCATTCATTGTTCTACTTGTCGAAATTTACAAATAATTTCCGTTAAAGGATTAACAATGGGGCTCGTAGTTCACTTAAACTTGAAGAACAAAAAATTGGCGACATGTACTGTTTGGATGATTTGCACAGATGTTTCTTATACTATATAGAAGCAATATATACAAAGATTTCAACCGTCTACCTGTTCCATTCACTGTTCTACTTGTCGAAAGTTTCAAATAATTTCTGTGAAGGGATTAACAATGGGGATCGTAGTTTACTTAAACTTGAAGAACAAATAATTGGCGAATTGTACTGTTTGGATGCTTTGCATATATGTTTCTTAGACTATATAGAAGCAATATATACAAAGATTTCAACCGTCTACGTGTTCCAATCATTGTCCTACTTGTCGAAATTTACAAATAATTTCCTTTAAAGGATTAACAATGGGGCTCGTTGTTCACTTAAACTTGAAGAACAATAAATTGGCGAATTGTACTGTTTGGATGCTTTGCATATATGTTTCTTAGACTATATAGAAGCAATATATACAAAGATTTCAACCGTCTACCTGTTCCATTCATTGTTCTACTTGCCGAAAGTTACAAATAATTTCCGATAAAGGATTAACCATTGGGGCTCATTGTTCACTTAAACTTGAAGAACAAAAAATTGGCGAATGGTACTGTTTGGATGCTTTGCGTACATGTTTCTTAGACTATATGGAAGCAATATATACAAAGATTTCAACCGTCTACGTGTTCCAATCATTGTTCTACTTGTCGAAAGTTACAAATAATTTCCGTTAAGGGATTAACAATGGGGATCGTAGTTTACTTAAACTTGAAGACCAAAAAATTGGCGAATGGTACTGTTTGGATGCTTTGCGTACATGTTTCTTAGACTATATGGAAGCAATATATACAAAGATTTCAACCGTCTACGCGTTCCAATCATTGTTCTACTTGTCGAAATTTACAAATAATTTCCTTTAAAGGATTAACAATGGGGCTCGTTGTTCACTTAAACTTGAAGAACAATAAATTGGCGAATTGTACTGTTTGGATGCTTTGCATATATGTTTCTTATACTATATAGAAGCAATATATACAAAGATTTCAACCGTCTACCTGTTCCATTCATTGTTCTACTTGCCGAAAGTTACTAATAATTTCCGATAAAGGATTAACCATTGGGGCTCATTGTTCACTTAAACTTGAAGAACAAAAAATTGGCGAATGGTACTGTTTGGATGCTTTGCGTACATGTTTCTTAGACTATATGGAAGCAATATATACAAAGATTTCAACCGTCTACGTGTTCCAATCATTGTTCTACTTGTCGAAATTTACAAATAATTTCCTTTAAAGGATTAACAATGGGACTCGTTGTTCACTTAAACTTGAAGAACAATAAATTGGCGAATTGTACTATTTGGATGCTTTGCATATATGTTTCTTAGACTATATAGAAGCAATATATACAGGGTGTATAGCATTTAATGGTCATGTTTTCGGGGGGTTGTTCTAGAGCTCGGATTGGATAAAGATTTGTAAAAATTACTTACCGCAAAATTATTTGTAAAATTTTGTAAAAAAATCGGTTGAAACTGGCTCGGCTATCTTCTTCGTATTGTTACGTAGGTAAAATGTCTGAGAGGAACCATGGGTCAGAGGTCAACCGTTCTCCCGCAAATCGACTTTTAATTGGGCCTCCGCGGTCTAATTCACGCTTAGTAAGTGAGAGAGTCAGCTGTTCCTTCGGAAAGAGACACACAAGATATCCTTGTCGGCTCGAACTGTCTGAGGAGAAGCGTGCTACTAGACATTGGAAATTGGGGGACTGGGTCACCGAACCACTAAGAGCAGTGCAAGTGTTTATGTTCTTCTCCCCGGGAGGACCCATGAGCGAACCTGACACCGAGCGCAGGTCATTGACGTCTTCCTAGTCTCCGAAAAGTTACATCGAAATATTTCGTTCGAAACAGAGTCATTTTCACCACCTTAATGCAGGTAGAGACCGATAAAAAAAATACGTGTTAAATATTTCTGCGAGATCTACCACTCTCAGGTAAGTTTACTAGAAATCGGTGTCCGAATGGTCAACGACGACGAAGGCAATATCTCGGAAGAAAGAGGAGTTTGGAAGAAAGCGAAAGTCTGTCCGTCTTTTGTTGGCGGGCACTGTGCATTTTGAAACTGTTAAACCAGCATTTGACAGTCATATACGCACGAGCGACCAAAGCTCGCGGGTTTTGAAGAACTAGGCATCTGGCTTTTCCTTGCTTACGAGTCTTTTATTGGAAAATTTGTGCGAGAGTAGTCCCTCGACCATCGCCGACTAGCGGAACAAAAGGGTCATAAATCTTGACTCTGGCGAAAGATTTCGGCACTCGACCGGTCGAGTCTTTTTGAGACCCATACTGTCGCATTTTTCTTCGCTGCATTGAACACGTATGTTAAATATCCTAACCCGGTCGACTGCCGCAATATTTCGCCAAGGCCAATTGCTCGCATAAACTGAAAGAATACGACGTTTAATGGGACCCAAGGCCTAGCGGGGTGCCCTGATCTTGCCATGAGCCTGAGTCAAGTGTCTTTTCTTACGTTTCACTACCTAAAGAGGGATACGTAAATAGTAAGAATCCGAAACTGTAGGTTTCCGCGCAACGATAATATGTTTACTTACCAATTCGATGTTCAATTCCTGTATATTTTCGTTTCATCTTCCCCATTCTCATCCTCACCGCCATTTTTTTTTAAACAAAAGCTCTCCGAAGATGCTGTTGCTTTTCTACATAGAGAAAGAATGTGTTGCAGTTGGTAAAAGAAAGTTGAAAGAGTGGTTTGGTTGTTCATTCGAATCAAGAGCTCCACGTAAAACAAAATTTACGATGTCCGTACCCTGTGGTGCTTTCCCACCAGAAATTCAGAGTTAACGGTAACCAGTTACAAATTCCACATGTCCTTTTTTCAAAGACATTTCTCTCGAGGATAGGAATGGACAATAGAGAAAATAACTGTGAGTCCTACCCAATGTCTTCGCTTACATAATACCAGACATTGGAACGTGCGTTGCAAATGTCAAGACAGCGGTCCTCTTTTCTACTGTCCATTCCTATCCTCGAGAGAAATGTCTTTCAAAAAAGGACATGCGGAATTTGTAACTGCTTACCGTTAACTCTGAATTTCTGGTGGGAAAGCACCACAGGGTCCGGACATCGTAAATTTTGTTTTACGTGGAGCTCTTGATTCGAATGAACAACCGAACCACTCTTTCAACTTTCTTTTACCAGCTGCAACACATTTTTTCTCTATGTAGGAAAGCAACGCCATGTTCGTGGACGTTTTGGAAACCTATTGCAAGAGGTTCACGACGTCAGAATCATTTTGACAACGATAGAGAAAGCATTGCCAAGCGACTGCTAATTTCCTCCGAGTCTATCTCGATCGTAAAAATATCTTTAGTTTCATCTATTTTATAATTATTATTATTATTTTTCTTAGTATTATTATTTTTGCTATTAAGTTAATATTAAATATTAAGAATAACATATTAAATATCCAGTGTTGGTGTCTAATTCTTAGTGCATTAGTGTTATTCATTGCTATTTCCGGTGACTGTGTTAATAACACAGATTGTGAAAACTTGTGCATCATGGCTCGTCGTGGAAATAGTGATTCGTTTGTGAATGTGCGTCAAATGCTTCGTGCCATCGATGCAGCTGACAGGGACTATAGTGCAGCAAGAGAAATATATCGCGGATGGCTGCGAAATCATGGCGGAACATCGGGACTGAGATCCGTCCCCGACAGGAGGCAATTCCAAAGATTGGACCACCGTTTCAGCGAAGCATCCCCGGTTCAAAGTTCGAATAACCATCGAAATGCTGGCCGACCAAGGACGCATTGGAGGAAAGAAGAGCAAGTCATTGCACTTGCACGCAGCTACCCTTTTATGGGACTCCGTGGCATTGCACGTCGAGTTAATATTTCGCATATGACGGTACGCCGTATAATTCGTGAGGAAGGACTGCGACCGTATCGCCTACAGAAAGTGCAAGCACTGCAGGAATCGGACTATGGACACCGTTCAAATTTTTGTGAGTGGATGCTGAGGAAAGTGGAAAGAAACGGACAATTCCTTGAGAACATTATTTTTACGGACGAGAGCAGTTTTTCAAGTGTCGGATTGCAAAATCGGCAGAACACTAGGATCTGGGCGCGCAGGAACCCACACCTTATGACCCAGCATTTTAATCAAGGACGATTTTCCGTTAATGTATGGGCTGGAATAATCGGTGACACATTAATTGGGCCGGTTTACCTTCCTGCGTCGTTAACAGGAGAACGCTACTGCCGATTTCTGCGGACAGAATTAATCGCAGAATTGAGGCGGCTTATTCCTCGAAGAAGAAGGAAAAGGATTTATTTCATGCACGATGGCGCGCCGCCACATTTCAGCAGGCCAGTCCGCGATCAGTTAACAGAAATGTTTGGATCGCGCTGGATTGGGAGAACACCTGCCCCACATTTATGGCCTCCACGCTCCCCAGATTTAAATCCACTGGACTTCTTCCTCTGGGGAGCAGTGAAATCATTGGTGTATAAATCTGGGACTGAAATAAAGACTGTGGCAGAGCTCAAGCAACGGATTAACATTGCTTTTGAAAAAATTCAATGCAATGAGGATGTGTTTGAGAAAGTGCGCCGAAATTTGAAAAATAGACTTCAGAACTGCGTTAATAGTGGTGGTGGACATATCGAAGCCGGTGATCAGGCAAGATTATTACGCAGCATTAACAATGACGGTAGTACTCTGTGGGTCAGAAGTGGACAGCGGTCTCGATGACGGCGAGAGTGACAGTGAAAGTGTAAGTGAAGGTGCATGTGATGGTGAAGGTGCATGTGATGGTGAAGCTGCATGTGAAGGTGAAGGTGCATGTGAAGGTGAAGGTGCATGTGAAGGTGAAGGTGCATGTGAAGGTGAAAGTGAGACAGGGAGAAAGAGGAGGTAGAGGAGTGGTTTTAGTGGGTATTCCAGGTGCTTCACACTCGGCGAGTCCCACACTCCCCTCCGAGTTCGCGTGGAGGGGGTGCGCAAAGGCATTTCCACTCCTCGCAAAAAAAAAAAAAAAAAAAAAAAAATGCGGCGGGGATGAGAATGGAGACGGCGAAACGAAAATATAAAGGAATTGAACATCGAATTGGTGAGTAAACATATTATCGTTGCACGGAAACCTACGGTTCCGGATTCTTACTATTTACGTATCCCCCTTCAGGTAGTGAAATGTAAGAAAAAAAACTTGACTCAGGATCATGGCAAGGCCATCTACCTGCATTAAGGTGGTGAAAATGACTCTGTTTCGAACGAAATATTTCGATGTAACTTTTCGGAGACTAGGAAGACGTCAATGACCTGCGCTCGGTGTCAGGTTCGCTCATGGGTCCTCCCGGGGAGAAGAACATAAACACTTGCACTGCTCTTAGTGGTTCGGTGACCCAGTCCCCCAATTTCCAATGTCTAGTAGCACGCTTCTCCTCAGACAGTTCGAGCCGACAAGGATATCTTGTGTGTCTCTTTCCGAAGGAACAGCTGACTCTCTCACTTACTAACCGTGAATTAGACCGCGGAGGCCCAATTAAAAGTCGATTTGCGGGAGAACGGTTGACCTCTGACCCATGGTTCCTCTCAGACATTTTACCTACGTAACAATACGAAGAAGATAGCCGAGCCAGTTTCAACCGATTTTTTTACAAAATTTTACAAATAATTTTGCGGAAAGTAATTTTTACAAATCTTTATCCAATCCGAGCTCTAGAACAACCCCCCGAAAACATGACCATTAAATGCTATACACCCTGTACAAAGATTTCAACCGTCTACCTGTTCCATTCATTGTTCTACTTGCCGAAAGTTACAAATAATTTCCGTTAAAGTATTAACAATGGAGCTAGTAGTTCACTTAAACTTGAAGATCAAATAATTGGCGAATTGTACTGTTTGGACGCTTTGCATATATGTTTCTTAGACTACATAGAAACAACATATACAATGATTTCAACAGTCTACCTGTTCCATTCATTGTTCTACTTGCCGAAAGTTACAAATAATTTCCGATAAAGGATTAACCATTGGGGCTCATTGTTCACTTAAACTTGAAGAACAAAAAATTGGCGAATGGTACTGTTTGGATGCTTTGCGTACATGTTTCTTAGACTATATGGAAGCAATATATACAAAGATTTCAACCGTCTACGTGTTCCAATCATTGTTCTACTTGTCGAAAGTTACAAATAATTTCCGTTAAGGGATTAACAATGGGGATCGTAGTTTACTTAAACTTGAAGAACAAAAAATTGGCGAATGGTACTGTTTGGATGCTTTGCATATATGTTTCTTAGACTATATAGAAGCAATATATACAAAGATTTCAACCGTCTACCTGTTCCATTCATTGTTCTACTTGTCGAAAGTTACAAATAATTTCCTTTAAAGGATTAACAATAGGGCTCGTTGTTCACTTAAACTTGAAGAACAATAAATTGGCGAATTGTACTGTTTGGATGCTTTGCATATATGTTTCTTAGACTATATAGAAGCAATCTATACAAAGATTTCAACCGTCTACCTGTTCCATTCATTGTTCTACTTGTCGAAAGTTACAATTAATTTCCGTTAAAGGATTAACAATGGGGCTCGTAGTTCACTTAAACTTGAAGTACAAAAAATTGGCGAATTGTACTGTTTGGATGCTTTGCATATATGTTTCTTAGACTATATAGAAGCAATATATACAAAGATTTCAACCGTCTACCTGTTCCATTCATTGTTCTACTTGCCGAAAGTTACAAATAATTTCCGATAAAGGATTAACCATTGGGGCTCATTGTTCACTTAAACTTGAAGAACAAAAAATTGGCGAATGGTACTGTTTGGATGCTTTGCGTACATGTTTCTTAGACTATATGGAAGCAATATATACAATGATTTCAACCATCTACCTGATCCATTCATTGTTCTACTAGTCGAAATTTACAAATAATTTCCGTTAAAGGATTAACAATGGGGCTCGTAGTTCACTTAAACTTGAAGAACAAAAAATTGGCGACATGTACTGTTTGGATGATTTGCACAGATGTTTCTTATACTATATAGAAGCAATATATACAAAGATTTCAACCGTCTACCTGTTCCATTCACTGTTCTACTTGTCGAAAGTTTCAAATAATTTCCGTTAAGGGATTAACAATGGGGATCGTAGTTTACTTAAACTTGAAGAACAAATAATTGGCGAATTGTACTGTTTGGATGCTTTGCATATATGTTTCTTAGACTATATAGAAGCAATATATACAAAGATTTCAACAGTCTACCTGTTCCATTCATTGATCTACTTGTCGAAAGTTACAAATAATTTCCGATAACGGATTAACCATTGGGGCTCATTGTTCACTTAAACTTGAAGAACAAAAAATTGGCGAATTGTACTGTTTGGATGCTTTGCATATATGTTTCTTATACTATATAGAAGCAATATATACAAATATTTCAACCGTCTACCTGTTCCATTCATTGTTCTACTTGTCGAAACTTACAAATAATTTCCTTTAAAGGATTAACAATGGGGCTCGTTGTTCACTCAAACTTGAAGAACAAAAAAATTGCGAATGGTACTGTTTGGATGCTTTGCATATATGTTTCTTAGACTATATAGAAGCAATATATACAAAGATTTCAACCGTCTACGTGTTCCAATCATTGTTCTACTTGTCGAAATTTACAAATAATTTCCTTTAAAGGATTAACAATGGGGCTCGTTGTTCACTTAAACTTGAAGAACAATAAATTGGCGAATTGTACTGCTTGGACGCTTTGCATATATGTTTCTTAGACTACATAGAAACAACATATACAATGATTTCAACAGTCTACCTGTTCCATTCATTGTTCTACTTGCCGAAAGTTACAAATAATTTCCGATAAAGGATTAACCATTGGGGCTCATTGTTCACTTAAACTTGAAGAACAAAAAATTGGCGAATGGTACTGTTTGGATGCTTTGCATATATGTTTCTTAGACTATATAGAAGCAATATATACAAAGATTTCAACCGTCTACGTGTTCCAATCATTGTTCTACTTGTCGAAATTTACAAATAATTTCCTTTAAAGGATTAACAATGGGGCTCGTTGTTCACTCAAACTTGAAGAACAAAAAAATTGCGAATGGTACTGTTTGGATGCTTTGCATATATGTTTCTTAGACTATATAGAAGCAATATATACAAAGATTTCAACCGTCTACGTGTTCCAATCATTGTCCTACTTGTCGAAATTTACAAATAATTTCCTTTAAAGGATTAACAATGGGGCTCGTTGTTCACTTAAACTTGAAGAACAATAAATTGGCGAATTGTACTGTTTGGATGCTTTGCATATATGTTTCTTAGACTATATAGAAGCAATATATACAAAGATTTCAACCGTCTACCTGTTCCATTCATTGTTCTACTTGCCGAAAGTTACAAATAATTTCCGATAAAGGATTAACCATTGGGGCTCATTGTTCACTTAAACTTGAAGAACAAAAAATTGGCGAATGGTACTGTTTGGATGCTTTGCGTACATGTTTCTTAGATTATATGGAAGCAATATATACAAAGATTTCAACCGTCTACGTGTTCCAATCATTGTTCTACTTGTCGAAATTTACAAATAATTTCCTTTAAAGGATTAACAATGGGGCTCGTTGTTCACTTAAACTTGAAGAACAATAAATTGGCGAATTGTACTGTTTGGATGCTTTGCATATATGTTTCTTAGACTATATAGAAGCAATATATACAAAGATTTCAACCGTCTACCTGTTCCATTCATTGTTCTACTTGCCGAAAGTTACAAATAATTTCCGTTAAAGTATTAACAATGGGGCTAGTAGTTCACTTAAACTTGAAGATCAAATAATTGGCGAATTGTACTGTTTGGACGCTTTGCATATATGTTTCTTAGACTACATAGAAACAACATATACAATGATTTCAACAGTCTACCTGTTCCATTCATTGTTCTACTTGCCGAAAGTTACAAATAATTTCCGATAAAGGATTAACCATTGGGGCTCATTGTTCACTTAAACTTGAAGAACAAAAAATTGGCGAATGGTACTGTTTGGATGCTTTGCGTACATGTTTCTTAGACTATAAGGAAGCAATATATACAAAGATTTCAACCGTCTACGTGTTCCAATCATTGTTCTACTTGTCGAAAGTTACAAATAATTTCCGTTAAGGGATTAACAATGGGGATCGTAGTTTACTTAAACTTGAAGACCAAAAAATTGGCGAATGGTACTGTTTGGATGCTTTGCGTACATGTTTCTTAGACTATATGGAAGCAATATATACAAAGATTTCAACCGTCTACGCGTTCCAATCATTGTTCTACTTGTCGAAATTTACAAATAATTTCCTTTAAAGGATTAACAATGGGGCTCGTTGTTCACTTAAACTTGAAGAACAATAAATTGGCGAATTGTACTGTTTGGATGCTTTGCATATATGTTTCTTATACTATATAGAAGCAATATATACAAAGATTTCAACCGTCTACCTGTTCCGTTCATTGTTCTACTTGCCGAAAGTTACTAATAATTTCCGATAAAGGATTAACCATTGGGGCTCATTGTTCACTTAAACTTGAAGAACAAAAAATTGGCGAATGGTACTGTTTGGATGCTTTGCGTACATGTTTCTTAGACTATATGGAAGCAATATATACAAAGATTTCAACCGTCTACGTGTTCCAATCATTGTTCTACTTGTCGAAATTTACAAATAATTTCCTTTAAAGGATTAACAATGGGACTCGTTGTTCACTTAAACTTGAAGAACAATAAATTGGCGAATTGTACTATTTGGATGCTTTGCATATATGTTTCTTAGACTATATAGAAGCAATATATACAAAGATTTCAACCGTCTACCTGTTCCATTCATTGTTCTACTTGCCGAAAGTTACAAATAATTTCCGTTAAAGTATTAACAATGGAGCTAGTAGTTCACTTAAACTTGAAGATCAAATAATTGGCGAATTGTACTGTTTGGACGCTTTGCATATATGTTTCTTAGACTACATAGAAACAACATATACAATGATTTCAACAGTCTACCTGTTCCATTCATTGTTCTACTTGCCGAAAGTTACAAATAATTTCCGATAAAGGATTAACCATTGGGGCTCATTGTTCACTTAAACTTGAAGAACAAAAAATTGGCGAATGGTACTGTTTGGATGCTTTGCGTACATGTTTCTTAGACTATATGGAAGCAATATATACAAAGATTTCAACCGTCTACGTGTTCCAATCATTGTTCTACTTGTCGAAAGTTACAAATAATTTCCGTTAAGGGATTAACAATGGGGATCGTAGTTTACTTAAACTTGAAGAACAAAAAATTGGCGAATGGTACTGTTTGGATGCTTTGCATATATGTTTCTTAGACTATATAGAAGCATTATATACAAAGATTTCAACCGTCTACCTGTTCCATTCATTGTTCTACTTGTCGAAAGTTACAAATAATTTCCTTTAAAGGATTAACAATAGGGCTCGTTGTTCACTTAAACTTGAAGAACAATAAATTGGCGAATTGTACTGTTTGGATGCTTTGCATATATGTTTCTTAGACTATATAGAAGCAATCTATACAAAGATTTCAACCGTCTACGTGTTCCAATCATTGTTCTACTTGTCGAAAGTTACAAATAATTTCCGTTAAGGGATTAACAATGGGGATCGTAGTTTACTTAAACTTGAAGATCAAATAACTGGCGAATTGTACTGTTTGGACGCTTTGCATATATGTTTCTTAGACTACATAGAAACAACATATACAATGATTTCAACAGTCTACCTGTTCCATTCATTGTTCTACTTGCCGAAAGTTACAAATAATTTCCGATAAAGGATTAACCATTGGGGCTCATTGTTCACTTAAACTTGAAGAACAAAAAATTGGCGAATGGTACTGTTTGGATGCTTGCGTACATGTTTCTTAGACTATATGGAAGCAATATATACAAAGATTTCAACCGTCTACGTGTTCCAATCATTGTTCTACTTGTCGAAAGTTACAAATAATTTCCGTTAAGGGATTAACAATGGGGATCGTAGTTTACTTAAACTTGAAGACCAAAAAATTGGCGAATGGTACTGTTTGGATGCTTTGCGTACATGTTTCTTAGACTATATGGAAGCAATATATACAAAGATTTCAACCGTCTACGCGTTCCAATCATTGTTCTACTTGTCGAAATTTACAAATAATTTCCTTTAAAGGATTAACAATGGGGCTCGTTGTTCACTTAAACTTGAAGAACAATAAATTGGCGAATTGTACTGTTTGGATGCTTTGCATATATGTTTCTTATACTATATAGAAGCAATATATACAAAGATTTCAACCGTCTACCTGTTCCATTCATTGTTCTACTTGCCGAAAGTTACTAATAATTTCCGATAAAGGATTAACCATTGGGGCTCATTGTTCACTTAAACTTGAAGAACAAAAAATTGGCGAATGGTACTGTTTGGATGCTTTGCGTACATGTTTCTTAGACTATATGGAAGCAATATATACAAAGATTTCAACCGTCTACGTGTTCCAATCATTGTTCTACTTGTCGAAATTTACAAATAATTTCCTTTAAAGGATTAACAATGGGGCTCGTTGTTCACTTAAACTTGAAGAACAATAAATTGGCGAATTGTACTGTTTGGATGCTTTGCATATATGTTTCTTAGACTATATAGAAGCAATATATACAAAGATTTCAACCGTCTACCTGTTCCATTCATTGTTCTACTTGCCGAAAGTTACAAATAATTTCCGTTAAAGTATTAACAATGGGGCTAGTAGTTCACTTAAACTTGAAGATCAAATAATTGGCGAATTGTACTGTTTGGACGCTTTGCATATATGTTTCTTAGACTACATAGAAACAACATATACAATGATTTCAACAGTCTACCTGTTCCATTCATTGTTCTACTTGCCGAAAGTTACAAATAATTTCCGATAAAGGATTAACCATTGGGGCTCATTGTTCACTTAAACTTGAAGAACAAAAAATTGGCGAATGGTACTGTTTGGATGCTTTGCGTACATGTTTCTTAGACTATATGGAAGCAATATATACAAAGATTTCAACCGTCTACGTGTTCCAATCATTGTTCTACTTGTCGAAAGTTACAAATAATTTCCGTTAAGGGATTAACAATGGGGATCGTAGTTTACTTAAACTTGAAGACCAAAAAATTGGCGAATGGTACTGTTTGGATGCTTTGCGTACATGTTTCTTAGACTATATGGAAGCAATATATACAAAGATTTCAACCGTCTACGCGTTCCAATCATTGTTCTACTTGTCGAAATTTACAAATAATTTCCTTTAAAGGATTAACAATGGGGCTCGTTGTTCACGTAAACTTGAAGAACAATAAATTGGCGAATTGTACTGTTTGGATGCTTTGCATATATGTTTCTTATACTATATAGAAGCAATATATACAAAGATTTCAACCGTCTACCTGTTCCATTCATTGTTCTACTTGCCGAAAGTTACTAATAATTTCCGATAAAGGATTAACCATTGGGGCTCATTGTTCACTTAAACTTGAAGAACAAAAAATTGGCGAATGGTACTGTTTGGATGCTTTGCGTACATGTTTCTTAGACTATATGGAAGCAATATATACAAAGATTTCAACCGTCTACGTGTTCCAATCATTGTTCTACTTGTCGAAATTTACAAATAATTTCCTTTAAAGGATTAACAATGGGACTCGTTGTTCACTTAAACTTGAAGAACAATAAATTGGCGAATTGTACTATTTGGATGCTTTGCATATATGTTTCTTAGACTATATAGAAGCAATATATACAAAGATTTCAACCGTCTACCTGTTCCATTCATTGTTCTACTTGCCGAAAGTTACAAATAATTTCCGTTAAAGTATTAACAATGGAGCTAGTAGTTCACTTAAACTTGAAGATCAAATAATTGGCGAATTGTACTGTTTGGACGCTTTGCATATATGTTTCTTAGACTACATAGAAACAACATATACAATGAGTTCAACAGTCTATCTGTTCCATTCATTGTTCTACTTGCCGAAAGTTACAAATAATTTCCGATAAAGGATTAACCATTGGGGCTCATTGTTCACTTAAACTTGAAGAACAAAAAATTGGCGAATGGTACTGTTTGGATGCTTTGCGTACATGTTTCTTAGACTATATGGAAGCAATATATACAAAGATTTCAACCGTCTACGTGTTCCAATCATTGTTCTACTTGTCGAAAGTGACAAATAATTTCCGTTAAGGGATTAACAATGGGGGTCGTAGTTTACTTAAACTTGAAGAACAAAAAATTGGCGAATGGTACTGTTTGGATGCTTTGCATATATGTTTCTTAGACTATATAGAAGCAATATATACAAAGATTTCAACCGTCTACCTGTTCCATTCATTGTTCTACTTGTCGAAAGTTACAAATAATTTCCTTTAAAGGATTAACAATAGGGCTCGTTGTTCACTTAAACTTGAAGAACAATAAATTGGCGAATTGTACTGTTTGGATGCTTTGCATATATGTTTCTTAGACTATATAGAAGCAATCTATACAAAGATTTCAACCGTCTACGTGTTCCAATCATTGTTCTACTTGTCGAAAGTTACAAATAATTTCCGTTAAGGGATTAACAATGGGGATCGTAGTTTACTTAAACTTGAAGATCAAATAATTGGCTAATTGTACTGTTTGGACGCTTTGCATATATGTTTCTTAGACTACATAGAAACAACATATACAATGATTTCAACAGTCTACCTGTTCCATTCATTGTTCTACTTGCCGAAAGTTACAAATAATTTCCGATAAAGGATTAACCATTGGGGCTCATTGTTCACTTAAACTTGAAGAACAAAAAATTGGCGAATGGTACTGTTTGGATGCTTGCGTACATGTTTCTTAGACTATATGGAAGCAATATATACAAAGATTTCAACCGTCTACGTGTTCCAATCATTGTTCTACTTGTCGAAAGTTACAAATAATTTCCGTTAAGGGATTAACAATGGGGATCGTAGTTTACTTAAACTTGAAGACCAAAAAATTGGCGAATGGTACTGTTTGGATGCTTTGCGTACATGTTTCTTAGACTATATGGAAGCAATATATACAAAGATTTCAACCGTCTACGCGTTCCAATCATTGTTCTACTTGTCGAAATTTACAAATAATTTCCTTTAAAGGATTAACAATGGGGCTCGTTGTTCACTTAAACTTGAAGAACAATAAATTGGCGAATTGTACTATTTGGATGCTTTGCATATATGTTTCTTAGACTATATAGAAGCAATATATACAAAGATTTCAACCGTCTACCTGTTCCATTCATTGTTCTACTTGCCGAAAGTTACAAATAATTTCCGTTAAAGTATTAACAATGGAGCTAGTAGTTCACTTAAACTTGAAGATCAAATAATTGGCGAATTGTACTGTTTGGACGCTTTGCATATATGTTTCTTAGACTACATAGAAACAACATATACAATGATTTCAACAGTCTATCTGTTCCATTCATTGTTCTACTTGCCGAAAGTGACAAATAATTTCCGTTAAGGGATTAACAATGGGGGTCGTAGTTTACTTAAACTTGAAGAACAAAAAATTGGCGAATGGTACTGTTTGGATGCTTTGCATATATGTTTCTTAGACTATATAGAAGCAATATATACAAAGATTTCAACCGTCTACCTGTTCCATTCATTGTTCTACTTGTCGAAAGTTACAAATAATTTCCGTTAAGGGATTAACAATGGGGATCGTAGTTTACTTAAACTTGAAGACCAAAAAATTGGCGAATGGTACTGTTTGGATGCTTTGCGTACATGTTTCTTAGACTATATGGAAGCAATATATACAAAGATTTCAACCGTCTACGCGTTCCAATCATTGTTCTACTTGTCGAAATTTACAAATAATTTCCTTTAAAGGATTAACAATGGGGCTCGTTGTTCACTTAAACTTGAAGAACAATAAATTGGCGAATTGTACTGTTTGGATGCTTTGCATATATGTTTCTTATACTATATAGAAGCAATATATACAAAGATTTCAACCGTCTACCTGTTCCATTCATTGTTCTACTTGCCGAAAGTTACTAATAATTTCCGATAAAGGATTAACCATTGGGGCTCATTGTTCACTTAAACTTGAAGAACAAAAAATTGGCGAATGGTACTGTTTGGATGCTTTGCGTACATGTTTCTTAGACTATATGGAAGCAATATATACAAAGATTTCAACCGTCTACGTGTTCCAATCATTGTTCTACTTGTCGAAATTTACAAATAATTTCCGATAAAGGATTAACCATTGGGGCTCATTGTTCACTTAAACTTGAAGAACAAAAATTGGCGAATGGTACTGTTTGGATGCTTTGCGTACATGTTTCTTAGACTATATGGAAGCAATATATACAATGATTTCAACCATCTACCTGTTCCATTCATTGTTCTACTTGTCGAAATTTACAAATAATTTCCTTTAAAGGATTAACAATGGGGCTCGTTGTTCACTTCAACTTGAAGAACAATAAATTGGCGAATTGTACTGTTTGGATGCTTTGCATATATGTTTCTTAGACTATATAGAAGCAATATATACAAAGATTTCAACCGTCTACCTGTTCCATTCATTGTTCTACTTGCCGAAAGTTACAAATAATTTCCGATAAAGGATTAACCATTGGGGCTCATTGTTCACTTAAACTTGAAGAACAAAAAATTGGCGAATGGTACTGTTTGGATGCTTTGCGTACATGTTTCTTAGACTATATGGAAGCAATATATACAAAGATTTCAACCGTCTACGTGTTCCAATCATTGTTCTACTTGTCGAAATTTACAAATAATTTCCTTTAAAGTATTAACAATGGGGCTCGTTGTTCACTTAAACTTGAAGAACAATAAATTGGCGAATTGTACTGTTTGGATGCTTTGCATATATGTTTCTTAGACTATATAGAAGCAATATATACAAAGATTTCAACCGTCTACCTGTTCCATTCATTGTTCTACTTGCCGAAAGTTACAAATAATTTCCGTTAAAGTATTAACAATGGGGCTAGTAGTTCACTTAAACTTGAAGATCAATTAATTGGCGAATTGTACTGTTTGGACGCTTTGCATATATGTTTCTTAGACTACATAGAAACAACATATACAATGATTTCAACAGTCTACCTGTTCCATTCATTGTTCTACTTGCCGAAAGTTACAAATAATTTCCGATAAAGGATTAACCATTGGGGCTCATTGTTCACTTAAACTTGTAGAACAAAAAATTGGCGAATGGTACTGTTTGGATGCTTTGCGTACATGTTTCTTAGACTATATGGAAGCAATATATACAAAGATTTCAACCGTCTACGTGTTCCAATCATTGTTCTACTTGTCGAAAGTTACAAATAATTTCCGTTAAGGGATTAACAATGGGGATCGTAGTTTACTTAAACTTGAAGACCAAAAAATTGGCGAATGGTACTGTTTGGATGCTTTGCGTACATGTTTCTTAGACTATATGGAAGCAATATATACAAAGATTTCAACCGTCTACGCGTTCCAATCATTGTTCTACTTGTCGAAATTTACAAATAATTTCCTTTAAAGGATTAACAATGGGGCTCGTTGTTCACTTAAACTTGAAGAACAATAAATTGGCGAATTGTACTATTTGGATGCTTTGCATATATGTTTCTTAGACTATATTGAAGCAATATATACAAAGATTTCAACCGTCTACCTGTTCCATTCACTGTTCTACTTGTCGAAAGTTTCAAATAATTTCCGTTAAGGGATTAACAATGGGGATCGTAGTTTACTTAAACTTGAAGAACAAATAATTGGCGAATTTTACTGTTTGGATGCTTTGCATATATGTTTCTTAGACTATATAGAAGCAATATATACAAAGATTTCAACAGTCTTCCTGTTCCATTCATTGATCTACTTGTCGAAAGTTACAAATAATTTCCGATAACGGATTAACCATTGGGGCTCATTGTTCACTTAAACTTGAAGAACAAAAAATTGGCGAATTGTGCTGTTTAGATGCTTTGCATATATATTTCTTATACTATATAGAAGCAATATATACAAATATTTCAACCGTCTACCTGTTCCATTCATTGTTCTACTTGTCGAAACTTACAAATAATTTCCGATAATGGATTAACCATTGGGGCTCATTGTTCACTTAAACTTGAAGACCAAAAAATTGGCGAATGGTACTGTTTGGATGCTTTGCGTACATGTTTCTTAGACTATATGGAAGCAATATATACAAAGATTTCAACCGTCTACGTGTTCCAATCATTGTTCTACTTGTCGAAATTTACAAATAATTTCCTTTAAAGGATTAACAATGGGGCTCGTTGTTCACTTAAACTTGAAGAACAATAAATTGGCGAATTGTACTGTTTGGATGCTTTGCATATATGTTTCTTAGACTACATAGAAGCAATATATACAAAGATTTCAACCGTCTACCTGTTCCATTCATTGTTCTACTTGCCGAAAGTTACAAATAATTTCCGATAAAGGATTAACCATTGGGGCTCATTGTTCACTTAAACTTGAAGAACAAAAAATTGGCGAATGGTACTGTTTGGATGCTTTGCGTACATGTTTCTTAGACTATATGGAAGCAATATATACAAAGATTTCAACCGTCTACGTGTTCCAATCATTGTTCTACTTGTCGAAATTTACAAATAATTTCCTTTAAAGGATTAACAATGGGGCTCGTTGTTCACTTAAACTTGAAGAACAATAAATTGGCGAATTGTACTGTTTGGATGCTTTGCATATATGTTTCTTAGACTATATAGAAGCAATATATACAAAGATTTCAACCGTCTACCTGTTCCATTCATTGTTCTACTTGCCGAAAGTTACAAATAATTTCCGATAAAGGATTAACCATTGGGGCTCATTGTTCACTTAAACTTGAAGAACAAAAATTGGCGAATGGTACTGTTTGGATGCTTTGCGTACATGTTTCTTAGACTATATGGAAGCAATATATACAATGATTTCAACCATCTACCTGATCCATTCATTGTTCTACTTGTCGAAAGTTACAAATAATTTCCGATAACGGATTAACCATTGGGGCTCATTGTTCACTTAAACTTGAAGAACAATAAATTGGCGAATTGTACTATTTGGATGCTTTGCATATATGTTTCTTAGACTATATAGAAGCAATATATACAAAGATTTCAACCGTCTACCTGTTCCATTCATTGTTCTACTTGCCGAAAGTTACAAATAATTTCCGTTAAAGTATTAACAATGGAGCTAGTAGTTCACTTAAACTTGAAGATCAAATAATTGGCGAATTGTACTGTTTGGACGCTTTGCATATATGTTTCTTAGACTACATAGAAACAACATATACAATGAGTTCAACAGTCTATCTGTTCCATTCATTGTTCTACTTGCCGAAAGTTACAAATAATTTCCGATAAAGGATTAACCATTGGGGCTCATTGTTCACTTAAACTTGAAGAACAAAAAATTGGCGAATGGTACTGTTTGGATGCTTTGCGTACATGTTTCTTAGACTATATGGAAGCAATATATACAAAGATTTCAACCGTCTACGTGTTCCAATCATTGTTCTACTTGTCGAAAGTGACAAATAATTTCCGTTAAGGGATTAACAATGGGGGTCGTAGTTTACTTAAACTTGAAGAACAAAAAATTGGCGAATGGTACTGTTTGGATGCTTTGCATATATGTTTCTTAGACTATATAGAAGCAATATATACAAAGATTTCAACCGTCTACCTGTTCCATTCATTGTTCTACTTGTCGAAAGTTACAAATAATTTCCTTTAAAGGATTAACAATAGGGCTCGTTGTTCACTTAAACTTGAAGAACAATAAATTGGCGAATTGTACTGTTTGGATGCTTTGCATATATGTTTCTTAGACTATATAGAAGCAATCTATACAAAGATTTCAACCGTCTACGTGTTCCAATCATTGTTCTACTTGTCGAAAGTTACAAATAATTTCCGTTAAGGGATTAACAATGGGGATCGTAGTTTACTTAAACTTGAAGATCAAATAATTGGCTAATTGTACTGTTTGGACGCTTTGCATATATGTTTCTTAGACTACATAGAAACAACATATACAATGATTTCAACAGTCTACCTGTTCCATTCATTGTTCTACTTGCCGAAAGTTACAAATAATTTCCGATAAAGGATTAACCATTGGGGCTCATTGTTCACTTAAACTTGAAGAACAAAAAATTGGCGAATGGTACTGTTTGGATGCTTGCGTACATGTTTCTTAGACTATATGGAAGCAATATATACAAAGATTTCAACCGTCTACGTGTTCCAATCATTGTTCTACTTGTCGAAAGTTACAAATAATTTCCGTTAAGGGATTAACAATGGGGATCGTAGTTTACTTAAACTTGAAGACCAAAAAATTGGCGAATGGTACTGTTTGGATGCTTTGCGTACATGTTTCTTAGACTATATGGAAGCAATATATACAAAGATTTCAACCGTCTACGCGTTCCAATCATTGTTCTACTTGTCGAAATTTACAAATAATTTCCTTTAAAGGATTAACAATGGGGCTCGTTGTTCACTTAAACTTGAAGAACAATAAATTGGCGAATTGTACTATTTGGATGCTTTGCATATATGTTTCTTAGACTATATAGAAGCAATATATACAAAGATTTCAACCGTCTACCTGTTCCATTCATTGTTCTACTTGCCGAAAGTTACAAATAATTTCCGTTAAAGTATTAACAATGGAGCTAGTAGTTCACTTAAACTTGAAGATCAAATAATTGGCGAATTGTACTGTTTGGACGCTTTGCATATATGTTTCTTAGACTACATAGAAACAACATATACAATGATTTCAACAGTCTATCTGTTCCATTCATTGTTCTACTTGCCGAAAGTGACAAATAATTTCCGTTAAGGGATTAACAATGGGGGTCGTAGTTTACTTAAACTTGAAGAACAAAAAATTGGCGAATGGTACTGTTTGGATGCTTTGCATATATGTTTCTTAGACTATATAGAAGCAATATATACAAAGATTTCAACCGTCTACCTGTTCCATTCATTGTTCTACTTGTCGAAAGTTACAAATAATTTCCGTTAAGGGATTAACAATGGGGATCGTAGTTTACTTAAACTTGAAGACCAAAAAATTGGCGAATGGTACTGTTTGGATGCTTTGCGTACATGTTTCTTAGACTATATGGAAGCAATATATACAAAGATTTCAACCGTCTACGCGTTCCAATCATTGTTCTACTTGTCGAAATTTACAAATAATTTCCTTTAAAGGATTAACAATGGGGCTCGTTGTTCACTTAAACTTGAAGAACAATAAATTGGCGAATTGTACTGTTTGGATGCTTTGCATATATGTTTCTTATACTATATAGAAGCAATATATACAAAGATTTCAACCGTCTACCTGTTCCATTCATTGTTCTACTTGCCGAAAGTTACTAATAATTTCCGATAAAGGATTAACCATTGGGGCTCATTGTTCACTTAAACTTGAAGAACAAAAAATTGGCGAATGGTACTGTTTGGATGCTTTGCGTACATGTTTCTTAGACTATATGGAAGCAATATATACAAAGATTTCAACCGTCTACGTGTTCCAATCATTGTTCTACTTGTCGAAATTTACAAATAATTTCCGATAAAGGATTAACCATTGGGGCTCATTGTTCACTTAAACTTGAAGAACAAAAATTGGCGAATGGTACTGTTTGGATGCTTTGCGTACATGTTTCTTAGACTATATGGAAGCAATATATACAATGATTTCAACCATCTACCTGTTCCATTCATTGTTCTACTTGTCGAAATTTACAAATAATTTCCTTTAAAGGATTAACAATGGGGCTCGTTGTTCACTTCAACTTGAAGAACAATAAATTGGCGAATTGTACTGTTTGGATGCTTTGCATATATGTTTCTTAGACTATATAGAAGCAATATATACAAAGATTTCAACCGTCTACCTGTTCCATTCATTGTTCTACTTGCCGAAAGTTACAAATAATTTCCGATAAAGGATTAACCATTGGGGCTCATTGTTCACTTAAACTTGAAGAACAAAAAATTGGCGAATGGTACTGTTTGGATGCTTTGCGTACATGTTTCTTAGACTATATGGAAGCAATATATACAAAGATTTCAACCGTCTACGTGTTCCAATCATTGTTCTACTTGTCGAAATTTACAAATAATTTCCTTTAAAGTATTAACAATGGGGCTCGTTGTTCACTTAAACTTGAAGAACAATAAATTGGCGAATTGTACTGTTTGGATGCTTTGCATATATGTTTCTTAGACTATATAGAAGCAATATATACAAAGATTTCAACCGTCTACCTGTTCCATTCATTGTTCTACTTGCCGAAAGTTACAAATAATTTCCGTTAAAGTATTAACAATGGGGCTAGTAGTTCACTTAAACTTGAAGATCAATTAATTGGCGAATTGTACTGTTTGGACGCTTTGCATATATGTTTCTTAGACTACATAGAAACAACATATACAATGATTTCAACAGTCTACCTGTTCCATTCATTGTTCTACTTGCCGAAAGTTACAAATAATTTCCGATAAAGGATTAACCATTGGGGCTCATTGTTCACTTAAACTTGTAGAACAAAAAATTGGCGAATGGTACTGTTTGGATGCTTTGCGTACATGTTTCTTAGACTATATGGAAGCAATATATACAAAGATTTCAACCGTCTACGTGTTCCAATCATTGTTCTACTTGTCGAAAGTTACAAATAATTTCCGTTAAGGGATTAACAATGGGGATCGTAGTTTACTTAAACTTGAAGACCAAAAAATTGGCGAATGGTACTGTTTGGATGCTTTGCGTACATGTTTCTTAGACTATATGGAAGCAATATATACAAAGATTTCAACCGTCTACGCGTTCCAATCATTGTTCTACTTGTCGAAATTTACAAATAATTTCCTTTAAAGGATTAACAATGGGGCTCGTTGTTCACTTAAACTTGAAGAACAATAAATTGGCGAATTGTACTGTTTGGATGCTTTGCATATATGTTTCTTATACTATATAGAAGCAATATATACAAAGATTTCAACCGTCTACCTGTTCCATTCATTGTTCTACTTGCCGAAAGTTACTAATAATTTCCGATAAAGGATTAACCATTGGGGCTCATTGTTCACTTAAACTTGAAGAACAAAAAATTGGCGAATGGTACTGTTTGGATGCTTTGCGTACATGTTTCTTAGACTATATGGAAGCAATATATACAAAGATTTCAACCGTCTACGTGTTCCAATCATTGTTCTACTTGTCGAAATTTACAAATAATTTCCTTTAAAGGATTAACAATGGGACTCGTTGTTCACTTAAACTTGAAGAACAATAAATTGGCGAATTGTACTATTTGGATGCTTTGCATATATGTTTCTTAGACTATATAGAAGCAATATATACAAAGATTTCAACCGTCTACCTGTTCCATTCATTGTTCTACTTGCCGAAAGTTACAAATAATTTCCGTTAAAGTATTAACAATGGAGCTAGTAGTTCACTTAAACTTGAAGATCAAATAATTGGCGAATTGTACTGTTTGGACGCTTTGCATATATGTTTCTTAGACTACATAGAAACAACATATACAATGATTTCAACAGTCTACCTGTTCCATTCATTGTTCTACTTGCCGAAAGTTACAAATAATTTCCGATAAAGGATTAACCATTGGGGCTCATTGTTCACTTAAACTTGAAGAACAAAAAATTGGCGAATGGTACTGTTTGGATGCTTTGCGTACATGTTTCTTAGACTATATGGAAGCAATATATACAAAGATTTCAACCGTCTACGTGTTCCAATCATTGTTCTACTTGTCGAAAGTTACAAATAATTTCCGTTAAGGGATTAACAATGGGGATCGTAGTTTACTTAAACTTGAAGAACAAAAAATTGGCGAATGGTACTGTTTGGATGCTTTGCATATATGTTTCTTAGACTATATAGAAGCAATATATACAAAGATTTCAACCGTCTACCTGTTCCATTCATTGTTCTACTTGTCGAAAGTTACAAATAATTTCCTTTAAAGGATTAACAATAGGGCTCGTTGTTCACTTAAACTTGAAGAACAATAAATTGGCGAATTGTACTGTTTGGATGCTTTGCATATATGTTTCTTAGACTATATAGAAGCAATCTATACAAAGATTTCAACCGTCTACGTGTTCCAATCATTGTTCTACTTGTCGAAAGTTACAAATAATTTCCGTTAAGGGATTAACAATGGGGATCGTAGTTTACTTAAACTTGAAGATCAAATAATTGGCGAATTGTACTGTTTGGACGCTTTGCATATATGTTTCTTAGACTACATAGAAACAACATATACAATGATTTCAACAGTCTACCTGTTCCATTCATTGTTCTACTTGCCGAAAGTTACAAATAATTTCCGATAAAGGATTAACCATTGGGGCTCATTGTTCACTTAAACTTGAAGAACAAAAAATTGGCGAATGGTACTGTTTGGATGCTTTGCGTACATGTTTCTTAGACTATATGGAAGCAATATATACAAAGATTTCAACCGTCTACGTGTTCCAATCATTGTTCTACTTGTCGAAAGTTACAAATAATTTCCGTTAAGGGATTAACAATGGGGATCGTAGTTTACTTAAACTTGAAGACCAAAAAATTGGCGAATGGTACTGTTTGGATGCTTTGCGTACATGTTTCTTAGACTATATGGAAGCAATATATACAAAGATTTCAACCGTCTACGCGTTCCAATCATTGTTCTACTTGTCGAAATTTACAAATAATTTCCTTTAAAGGATTAACAATGGGGCTCGTTGTTCACTTAAACTTGAAGAACAATAAATTGGCGAATTGTACTGTTTGGATGCTTTGCATATATGTTTCTTATACTATATAGAAGCAATATATACAAAGATTTCAACCGTCTACCTGTTCCATTCATTGTTCTACTTGCCGAAAGTTACTAATAATTTCCGATAAAGGATTAACCATTGGGGCTCATTGTTCACTTAAACTTGAAGAACAAAAAATTGGCGAATGGTACTGTTTGGATGCTTTGCGTACATGTTTCTTAGACTATATGGAAGCAATATATACAAAGATTTCAACCGTCTACGTGTTCCAATCATTGTTCTACTTGTCGAAATTTACAAATAATTTCCTTTAAAGGATTAACAATGGGACTCGTTGTTCACTTAAACTTGAAGAACAATAAATTGGCGAATTGTACTATTTGGATGCTTTGCATATATGTTTCTTAGACTATATTGAAGCAATATATACAAAGATTTCAACCGTCTACCTGTTCCATTCACTGTTCTACTTGTCGAAAGTTTCAAATAATTTCCGTTAAGGGATTAACAATGGGGATCGTAGTTTACTTAAACTTGAAGAACAAATAATTGGCGAATTTTACTGTTTGGATGCTTTGCATATATGTTTCTTAGACTATATAGAAGCAATATATACAAAGATTTCAACAGTCTTCCTGTTCCATTCATTGATCTACTTGTCGAAAGTTACAAATAATTTCCGATAACGGATTAACCATTGGGGCTCATTGTTCACTTAAACTTGAAGAACAAAAAATTGGCGAATTGTGCTGTTTAGATGCTTTGCATATATATTTCTTATACTATATAGAAGCAATATATACAAATATTTCAACCGTCTACCTGTTCCATTCATTGTTCTACTTGTCGAAACTTACAAATAATTTCCGATAATGGATTAACCATTGGGGCTCATTGTTCACTTAAACTTGAAGACCAAAAAATTGGCGAATGGTACTGTTTGGATGCTTTGCGTACATGTTTCTTAGACTATATGGAAGCAATATATACAAAGATTTCAACCGTCTACGTGTTCCAATCATTGTTCTACTTGTCGAAATTTACAAATAATTTCCTTTAAAGGATTAACAATGGGGCTCGTTGTTCACTTAAACTTGAAGAACAATAAATTGGCGAATTGTACTGTTTGGATGCTTTGCATATATGTTTCTTAGACTACATAGAAGCAATATATACAAAGATTTCAACCGTCTACCTGTTCCATTCATTGTTCTACTTGCCGAAAGTTACAAATAATTTCCGATAAAGGATTAACCATTGGGGCTCATTGTTCACTTAAACTTGAAGAACAAAAAATTGGCGAATGGTACTGTTTGGATGCTTTGCGTACATGTTTCTTAGACTATATGGAAGCAATATATACAAAGATTTCAACCGTCTACGTGTTCCAATCATTGTTCTACTTGTCGAAATTTACAAATAATTTCCTTTAAAGGATTAACAATGGGGCTCGTTGTTCACTTAAACTTGAAGAACAATAAATTGGCGAATTGTACTGTTTGGATGCTTTGCATATATGTTTCTTAGACTATATAGAAGCAATATATACAAAGATTTCAACCGTCTACCTGTTCCATTCATTGTTCTACTTGCCGAAAGTTACAAATAATTTCCGATAAAGGATTAACCATTGGGGCTCATTGTTCACTTAAACTTGAAGAACAAAAATTGGCGAATGGTACTGTTTGGATGCTTTGCGTACATGTTTCTTAGACTATATGGAAGCAATATATACAATGATTTCAACCATCTACCTGATCCATTCATTGTTCTACTTGTCGAAATTTACAAATAATTTCGGTTAAAGGATTAACAATGGGGCTCGTAGTTCACTTAAACTTGAAGAACAAAAAATTGGCGACATGTACTGTTTGGATGATTTGCACAGATGTTTCTTATACTATATAGAAGCAATATATACAAAGATTTCAACCGTCTACCTGTTCCATTCACTGTTCTACTTGTCGAAAGTTTCAAATAATTTCCGTTAAGGGATTAACAATGGGGATCGTAGTTTACTTAAACTTGAAGAAGAAATAATTGGCGAATTGTACTGTTTGGATGCTTTGCATATATGTTTCTTAGACTATATAGAAGCAATATATACAAAGATTTCAACAGTCTACCTGTTCCATTCATTGTTCTACTTGTCGAAAGTTACAAATAATTTCCGATAACGGATTAACCATTGGGGCTCATTGTTCACTTAAACTTGAAGAACAAAAAATTGGCGAATTGTACTGTTTGGATGCTTTGCATATATGTTTCTTATACTATATAGAAGCAATATATACAAATATTTCAACTGTCTACCTGTTCCATTCATTGTTCTACTTGTCGAAAATTACAAATAATTTCCGATAATGGATTAACCATTGGGGCTCATTGTTCACTTAAACTTGAAGACCAAAAAATTGGCGAATGGTACTGTTTGGATGCTTTGCGTACATGTTTCTTAGACTATATGGAAGCAATATATACAAAGATTTCAACCGTCTACGTGTTCCAATCATTGTTCTACTTGTCGAAATTTACAAATAATTTCCTTTAAAGGATTAACAATGGGGCTCGTTGTTCACTTAAACTTGAAGAACAATAAATTGGCGAATTGTACTGTTTGGATGCTTTGCATATATGTTTCTTATACTATATAGAAGCAATATATACAAAGATTTCAACAGTCTACCTGTTCCATTCATTGTTCTACTTGTCGAAAGTTACAAATAATTTCCGATAACGGATTAACCATTGGGGCTCATTGTTCACTTAAACTTGAAGAACAAAAAATTGGCGAATTGTACTGTTTGGATGCTTTGCATATATGTTTCTTATACTATATAGAAGCAATATATATAAATATTTCAACCGTCTACCTGTTCCATTCATTGTTCTACTTGTCGAAAATTACAAATAATTTCCGATAATGGATTAACCATTGGGGCTCATTGTTCACTTAAACTTGAAGACCAAAAAATTGGCGAATGGTACTGTTTGGATGCTTTGCGTACATGTTTCTTAGACTATATGGAAGCAATATATACAATGATTTCAACCATCTACCTGATCCATTCATTGTTCTACTTGTCGAAATTTACAAATAATTTCCGTTAAAGGATTAACAATGGGGCTCGTAGTTCACTTAAACTTGAAGAACAAAAAATTGGCGACATGTACTGTTTGGATGATTTGCACAGATGTTTCTTATACTATATAGAAGCAATATTTACAAAGATTTCAACCGTCTACCTGTTCCATTCACTGTTCTACTTTTCGAAAGTTTCAAATAATTTCCGTTAAGGGATTAACAATGGGGATCGTAGTTTACTTAAACTTGAAGAACAAATAATTGGCGAATTGTACTGTTTGGATGCTTTGCATATATGTTTCTTAGACTATATAGAAGCAATATATACAAAGATTTCAACAGTCTACCTGTTCCATTCATTGTTCTACTTGTCGAAAGTTACAAATAATTTCCGATAACGGATTAACCATTGGGGCTCATTGTTCACTTAAACTTGAAGAACAAAAAATTGGCGAATTGTACTGTTTGGATGCTTTGCATATATGTTTCTTATACTATATAGAAGCAATATATACAAATATTTCAACCGTCTACGTGTTCCAATCATTGTTCTACTTGTCGAAATTTACAAATAATTTCCTTTAAAGGATTAACAATGGGGCTCGTTGTTCACTTAAACTTGAAGAACAATAAATTGGCGAATTGTACTGTTTGGATGCTTTGCATATATGTTTCTTATACTATATAGAAGCAATATATACAAAGATTTCAACAGTCTACCTGTTCCATTCATTGTTCTACTTGTCGAAAGTTTCAAATAATTTCCGTTAAGGGATTAACAATGGGGATCGTAGTTTACTTAAACTTGAAGAAGAAATAATTGGCGAATTGTACTGTTTGGATGCTTTGCATATATGTTTCTTAGACTATATAGAAGCAATATATACAAAGATTTCAACAGTCTACCTGTTCCATTCATTGTTCTACTTGTCGAAAGTTACAAATAATTTCCGATAATGGATTAACCATTGGGGCTCATTGTTCACTTAAACTTGAAGACCAAAAAATTGGCGAATGGTACTGTTTGGATGCTTTGCGTACATGTTTCTTAGACTATATGGAAGCAATATATACAAAGATTTCAACCGTCTACGTGTTCCAATCATTGTTCTACTTGTCGAAATTTACAAATAATTTCCTTTAAAGGATTAACAATGGGGCTCGTTGTTCACTTAAACTTGAAGAACAATAAATTGGCGAATTGTACTGTTTGGATGCTTTGCATATATGTTTCTTATACTATATAGAAGCAATATATACAAAGATTTCAACCGTCTACCTGTTCCATTCATTGTTCTACTTGCCGAAAGTTACTAATAATTTCCGATAAAGGATTAACCATTGGGGCTCATTGTTCACTTAAACTTGAAGAACAAAAAATTGGCGAATGGTACTGTTTGGATGCTTTGCGTACATGTTTCTTAGACTATATGGAAGCAATATATACAAAGATTTCAACCGTCTACGTGTTCCAATCATTGTTCTACTTGTCGAAATTTACAAATAATTTCCTTTAAAGGATTAACAATGGGGCTCGTTGTTCACTTAAACTTGAAGAACAATAAATTGGCGAATTGTACTGTTTGGATGCTTTGCATATATGTTTCTTAGACTATATAGAAGCAATATATACAAAGATTTCAACCGTCTACCTGTTCCATTCATTGTTCTACATGCCGAAAGTTACAAATAATTTCCGTTAAAGTATTAACAATGGGGCTAGTAGTTCACTTAAACTTGAAGATCAAATAATTGGCGAATTGTACTGTTTGGACGCTTTGCATATATGTTTCTTAGACTACATAGAAACAACATATACAATGATTTCAACAGTCTACCTGTTCCATTCATTGTTCTACTTGCCGAAAGTTACAAATAATTTCCGATAAAGGATTAACCATTGGGGCTCATTGTTCACTTAAACTTGAAGAACAAAAAATTGGCGAATGGTACTGTTTGGATGCTTTGCGTACATGTTTCTTAGACTATATGGAAGCAATATATACAAAGATTTCAACCGTCTACGTGTTCCAATCATTGTTCTACTTGTCGAAAGTTACAAATAATTTCCGTTAAGGGATTAACAATGGGGATCGTAGTTTACTTAAACTTGAAGAACAAAAAATTGGCGAATGGTACTGTTTGGATGCTTTGCATATATGTTTCTTAGACTATATAGAAGCAATATATACAAAGATTTCAACCGTCTACGTGTTCCAATCATTGTTCTACTTGTCGAAATTTACAAATAATTTCCTTTAAAGGATTAACAATGGGGCTCGTTGTTCACTCAAACTTGAAGAACAATAAATTGGCGAATTGTACTGTTTGGATGCTTTGCATATATGTTTCTTAGACTATATAGAAGCAATATATACAAAGATTTCAACCGTCTACCTGTTCCATTCATTGTTCTACTTGCCGAAAGTTACAAATAATTTCCGATAAAGGATTAACCATTGGGGCTCATTGTTCACTTAAACTTGAAGAACAAAAAATTGGCGAATGGTACTGTTTGGATGCTTTGCGTACATGTTTCTTAGACTATATGGAAGCAATATATACAATGATTTCAACCATCTACCTGATCCATTCATTGTTCTACTTGTCGAAATTTACAAATAATTTCCGTTAAAGGATTAACAATGGGGCTCGTAGTTTACTTAAACTTGAAGAACAATAAATTGGCGAATTGTACTGTTTGGATGCTTTGCATATATGTTTCTTAGACTATATAGAAGCAATATATACAAAGATTTCAACCGTCTACCTGTTCCATTCATTGTTCTACTTGCCGAAAGTTACAAATAATTTCCGTTAAAGTATTAACAATGGGGCTAGTAGTTCACTTAAACTTGAAGATCAAATAATTGGCGAATTGTACTGTTTGGACGCTTTGCATATATGTTTCTTAGACTACATAGAAACAACATATACAATGATTTCAACAGTCTACCTGTTCCATTCATTGTTCTACTTGCCGAAAGTTACAAATAATTTCCGATAAAGGATTAACCATTGGGGCTCATTGTTCACTTAAACTTGAAGAACAAAAAATTGGCGAATGGTACTGTTTGGATGCTTTGCGTACATGTTTCTTAGACTATATGGAAGCAATATATACAAAGATTTCAACCGTCTACGTGTTCCAATCATTGTTCTACTTGTCGAAATTTACAAATAATTTCCTTTAAAGGATTAACAATGGGGCTCGTTGTTCACTTAAACTTGAAGAACAATCAATTGGCGAATTGTACTGTTTGGATGCTTTGCATATATGTTTCTTAGACTACATAGAAGCAATATATACAAAGATTTCAACCGTCTACCTGTTCCATTCATTGTTCTACTTGCCGAAAGTTACAAATAATTTCCGATAAACGATTAACCATTGGGGCTCATTGTTCACTTAAACTTGAAGAACAAAAAATTGGCGAATGGTACTGTTTGGATGCTTTGCGTACATGTTTCTTAGACTATATGGAAGCAATATATACAAAGATTTCAACCGTCTACGTGTTCCAATCATTGTTCTACTTGTCGAAAGTTACAAATAATTTCCGTTAAGGGATTAACAATGGGGATCGTAGTTTACTTAAACTTGAAGAACAAAAAATTGGCGAATGGTACTGTTTGGATGCTTTGCATATATGTTTCTTAGACTATATAGAAGCAATATATACAAAGATTTCAACCGTCTACGTGTTCCAATCATTGTTCTACTTGTCGAAATTTACAAATAATTTCCTTTAAAGGATTAACAATGGGGCTCGTTGTTCACTCAAACTTGAAGAACAATAAATTGGCGAATTGTACTGTTTGGATGATTTGCATATATGTTTCTTAGACTATATAGAAGCAATATATACAAAGATTTCAACCGTCTACCTGTTCCATTCATTGTTCTACTTGCCGAAAGTTACAAATAATTTCCGTTAAAGTATTAACAATGGGGCTCGTTGTTCACTCAAACTTGAAGAACAATAAATTGGCGACATGTACTGTTTGGATGATTTGCACAGATGTTTCTTATACTATATAGAAGCAATATATACAAAGATTTCAACCGTCTACCTGTTCCATTCACTGTTCTACTTGTCGAAAGTTTCAAATAATTTCCGTTAAGGGATTAACAATGGGGATCGTAGTTTACTTAAACTTGAAGAAGAAATAATTGGCGAATTGTACTGTTTGGATGCTTTGCATATATGTTTCTTAGACTATATAGAAGCAATATATACAAAGATTTCAACAGTCTACCTGTTCCATTCATTGTTCTACTTGTCGAAAGTTACAAATAATTTCCGATAACGGATTAACCATTGGGGCTCATTGTTCACTTAAACTTGAAGAACAAAAAATTGGCGAATTGTACTGTTTGGATGCTTTGCATATATGTTTCTTATACTATATAGAAGCAATATATACAAATATTTCAACCGTCTACCTGTTCCATTCATTGTTCTACTTGTCGAAAATTACAAATAATTTCCGATAATGGATTAACCATTGGGGCTCATTGTTCACTTAAACTTGAAGACCAAAAAATTGGCGAATGGTACTGTTTGGATGCTTTGCGTACATGTTTCTTAGACTATATGGAAGCAATATATACAAAGATTTCAACCGTCTACGTGTTCCAATCATTGTTCTACTTGTCGAAATTTACAAATAATTTCCTTTAAAGGATTAACAATGGGGCTCGTTGTTCACTTAAACATGAAGAACAATAAATTGGCGAATTGTACTGTTTGGATGCTTTGCATATATGTTTCTTATACTATATAGAAGCAATATATACAAAGATTTCAACCGTCTACCTGTTCAATTCATTGTTCTACTTGCCGAAAGTTACTAATAATTTCCGATAAAGGATTAACCATTGGGGCTCATTGTTCACTTAAACTTGAAGAACAAAAAATTGGCGAATGGTACTGTTTGGATGCTTTGCGTACATGTTTCTTAGACTATATGGAAGCAATATATACAAAGATTTCAACCGTCTACGTGTTCCATTCATTGTTCTACTTGCCGAAAGTTACAAATAATTTCCGTTAAAGTATTAACAATGGGGCTAGTAGTTCACTTAAACTTGAAGATCAAATAATTGGCGAATTGTACTGTTTGGACGCTTTGCATATATGTTTCTTAGACTACATAGAAACAACATATACAATGATTTCAACAGTCTACCTGTTCCATTCATTGTTCTACTTGCCGAAAGTTACAAATAATTTCCGATAAAGGATTAACCATTGGGGCTCATTGTTCACTTAAACTTGAAGACCAAAAAATTGGCGAATGGTACTGTTTGGATGCTTTGCGTACATGTTTCTTAGACTATATGGAAGCAATATATACAAAGATTTCAACCGTCTACGTGTTCCAATCATTGTTCTACTTGTCGAAATTTACAAATAATTTCCTTTAAAGGATTAACAATGGGGCTCGTTGTTCACTTAAACTTGAAGAACAATAAATTGGCGAATTGTACTGTTTGGGTGCTTTGCATATATGTTTCTTATACTATATAGAAGCAATATATACAAAGATTTCAACCGTCTACCTGTTCCATTCATTGTTCTACTTGCCGAAAGTTACTAATAATTTCCGATAAAGGATTAACCATTGGGGCTCATTGTTCACTTAAACTTGAAGAACAAAAAATTGGCGAATGGTACTGTTTGGATGCTTTGCGTACATGTTTCTTAGACTATATGGAAGCAATATATACAAAGATTTCAACCGTCTACGTGTTCCATTCATTGTTCTACTTGCCGAAAGTTACAAATAATTTCCGTTAAAGTATTAACAATGGGGCTAGTAGTTCACTTAAACTTGAAGATCAAATAATTGGCGAATTGTACTGTTTGGACGCTTTGCATATATGTTTCTTAGACTACATAGAAACAACATATACAATGATTTCAACAGTCTACCTGTTCCATTCATTGTTCTACTTGCCGAAAGTTACAAATAATTTCCGATAAAGGATTAACCATTGGGGCTCATTGTTCACTTAAACTTGAAGAACAAAAAATTGGCGAATGGTACTGTTTGGATGCTTTGCGTACATGTTTCTTAGACTATATGGAAGCAATATATACAATGATTTCAACCATCTACCTGATCCATTCATTGTTCTACTTGTCGAAATTTACAAATAATTTCCGTTAAAGGATTAACAATGGGGCTCGTAGTTCACTTAAACTCGAAGAACAAAAAATTGGCGACATGTACTGTTTGGATGATTTGCACAGATGTTTCTTATACTATATAGAAGCAATATATACAAAGATTTCAACCGTCTACCTGTTCCATTTACTGTTCTACTTGTCGAAAGTTTCAAATAATTTCCGTTAAGGGATTAACAATGGGGATCGTAGTTTACTTAAACTTGAAGAACAAATAATTGGCGAATTGTACTGTTTGGATGCTTTGCATATATGTTTCTTAGACTATATAGAAGCAATATATACAAAGATTTCAACAGTCTACCTGTTCCATTCATTGATCTACTTGTCGAAAGTTACAAATAATTTCCGTTAAGGGATTAACAATGGGGATCGTAGTTTACTTAAACTTGAAGACCAAAAAATTGGCGAATGGTACTGTTTGGATGCTTTGCGTACATGTTTCTTAGACTATATGGAAGCAATATATACAAAGATTTCAACCGTCTACGCGTTCCAATCATTGTTCTACTTGTCGAAATTTACAAATAATTTCCTTTAAAGGATTAACAATGGGGCTCGTTGTTCACTTAAACTTGAAGAACAATAAATTGGCGAATTGTACTGTTTGGATGCTTTGCATATATGTTTCTTATACTATATAGAAGCAATATATACAAAGATTTCAACCGTCTACCTGTTCCATTCATTGTTCTACTTGCCGAAAGTTACTAATAATTTCCGATAAAGGATTAACCATTGGGGCTCATTGTTCACTTAAACTTGAAGAACAAAAAATTGGCGAATGGTACTGTTTGGATGCTTTGCGTACATGTTTCTTAGACTATATGGAAGCAATATATACAAAGATTTCAACCGTCTACGTGTTCCAATCATTGTTCTACTTGTCGAAATTTACAAATAATTTCCTTTAAAGGATTAACAATGGGGCTCGTTGTTCACTTAAACTTGAAGAACAATAAATTGGCGAATTGTACTGTTTGGATGCTTTGCATATATGTTTCTTAGACTATATAGAAGCAATATATACAAAGATTTCAACCGTCTACCTGTTCCATTCATTGTTCTACTTGCCGAAAGTTACAAATAATTTCCGTTAAAGTATTAACAATGGGGCTAGTAGTTCACTTAAACTTGAAGATCAAATAATTGGCGAATTGTACTGTTTGGACGCTTTGCATATATGTTTCTTAGACTACATAGAAACAACATATACAATGATTTCAACAGTCTACCTGTTCCATTCATTGTTCTACTTGCCGAAAGTTACAAATAATTTCCGATAAAGGATTAACCATTGGGGCTCATTGTTCACTTAAACTTGAAGAACAAAAAATTGGCGAATGGTACTGTTTGGATGCTTTGCGTACATGTTTCTTAGACTATATGGAAGCAATATATACAAAGATTTCAACCGTCTACGTGTTCCAATCATTGTTCTACTTGTCGAAAGTTACAAATAATTTCCGTTAAGGGATTAACAATGGGGATCGTAGTTTACTTAAACTTGAAGACCAAAAAATTGGCGAATGGTACTGTTTGGATGCTTTGCGTACATGTTTCTTAGACTATATGGAAGCAATATATACAAAGATTTCAACCGTCTACGCGTTCCAATCATTGTTCTACTTGTCGAAATTTACAAATAATTTCCTTTAAAGGATTAACAATGGGGCTCGTTGTTCACGTAAACTTGAAGAACAATAAATTGGCGAATTGTACTGTTTGGATGCTTTGCATATATGTTTCTTATACTATATAGAAGCAATATATACAAAGATTTCAACCGTCTACCTGTTCCATTCATTGTTCTACTTGCCGAAAGTTACTAATAATTTCCGATAAAGGATTAACCATTGGGGCTCATTGTTCACTTAAACTTGAAGAACAAAAAATTGGCGAATGGTACTGTTTGGATGCTTTGCGTACATGTTTCTTAGACTATATGGAAGCAATATATACAAAGATTTCAACCGTCTACGTGTTCCAATCATTGTTCTACTTGTCGAAATTTACAAATAATTTCCTTTAAAGGATTAACAATGGGACTCGTTGTTCACTTAAACTTGAAGAACAATAAATTGGCGAATTGTACTATTTGGATGCTTTGCATATATGTTTCTTAGACTATATAGAAGCAATATATACAAAGATTTCAACCGTCTACCTGTTCCATTCATTGTTCTACTTGCCGAAAGTTACAAATAATTTCCGTTAAAGTATTAACAATGGAGCTAGTAGTTCACTTAAACTTGAAGATCAAATAATTGGCGAATTGTACTGTTTGGACGCTTTGCATATATGTTTCTTAGACTACATAGAAACAACATATACAATGATTTCAACAGTCTACCTGTTCCATTCATTGTTCTACTTGCCGAAAGTTACAAATAATTTCCGATAAAGGATTAACCATTGGGGCTCATTGTTCACTTAAACTTGAAGAACAAAAAATTGGCGAATGGTACTGTTTGGATGCTTTGCGTACATGTTTCTTAGACTATATGGAAGCAATATATACAAAGATTTCAACCGTCTACGTGTTCCAATCATTGTTCTACTTGTCGAAAGTGACAAATAATTTCCGTTAAGGGATTAACAATGGGGATCGTAGTTTACTTAAACTTGAAGAACAAAAAATTGGCGAATGGTACTGTTTGGATGCTTTGCATATATGTTTCTTAGACTATATAGAAGCAATATATACAAAGATTTCAACCGTCTACCTGTTCCATTCATTGTTCTACTTGTCGAAAGTTACAAATAATTTCCTTTAAAGGATTAACAATAGGGCTCGTTGTTCACTTAAACTTGAAGAACAATAAATTGGCGAATTGTACTGTTTGGATGCTTTGCATATATGTTTCTTAGACTATATAGAAGCAATCTATACAAAGATTTCAACCGTCTACGTGTTCCAATCATTGTTCTACTTGTCGAAAGTTACAAATAATTTCCGTTAAGGGATTAACAATGGGGATCGTAGTTTACTTAAACTTGAAGATCAAATAATTGGCGAATTGTACTGTTTGGACGCTTTGCATATATGTTTCTTAGACTACATAGAAACAACATATACAATGATTTCAACAGTCTACCTGTTCCATTCATTGTTCTACTTGCCGAAAGTTACAAATAATTTCCGATAAAGGATTAACCATTGGGGCTCATTGTTCACTTAAACTTGAAGAACAAAAAATTGGCGAATGGTACTGTTTGGATGCTTGCGTACATGTTTCTTAGACTATATGGAAGCAATATATACAAAGATTTCAACCGTCTACGTGTTCCAATCATTGTTCTACTTGTCGAAAGTTACAAATAATTTCCGTTAAGGGATTAACAATGGGGATCGTAGTTTACTTAAACTTGAAGACCAAAAAATTGGCGAATGGTACTGTTTGGATGCTTTGCGTACATGTTTCTTAGACTATATGGAAGCAATATATACAAAGATTTCAACCGTCTACGCGTTCCAATCATTGTTCTACTTGTCGAAATTTACAAATAATTTCCTTTAAAGGATTAACAATGGGGCTCGTTGTTCACTTAAACTTGAAGAACAATAAATTGGCGAATTGTACTGTTTGGATGCTTTGCATATATGTTTCTTATACTATATAGAAGCAATATATACAAAGATTTCAACCGTCTACCTGTTCCATTCATTGTTCTACTTGCCGAAAGTTACTAATAATTTCCGATAAAGGATTAACCATTGGGGCTCATTGTTCACTTAAACTTGAAGAACAAAAAATTGGCGAATGGTACTGTTTGGATGCTTTGCGTACATGTTTCTTAGACTATATGGAAGCAATATATACAAAGATTTCAACCGTCTACGTGTTCCAATCATTGTTCTACTTGTCGAAATTTACAAATAATTTCCTTTAAAGGATTAACAATGGGGCTCGTTGTTCACTTAAACTTGAAGAACAATAAATTGGCGAATTGTACTGTTTGGATGCTTTGCATATATGTTTCTTAGACTATATAGAAGCAATATATACAAAGATTTCAACCGTCTACCTGTTCCATTCATTGTTCTACTTGCCGAAAGTTACAAATAATTTCCGTTAAAGTATTAACAATGGGGCTAGTAGTTCACTTAAACTTGAAGATCAAATAATTGGCGAATTGTACTGTTTGGACGCTTTGCATATATGTTTCTTAGACTACATAGAAACAACATATACAATGATTTCAACAGTCTACCTGTTCCATTCATTGTTCTACTTGCCGAAAGTTACAAATAATTTCCGATAAAGGATTAACCATTGGGGCTCATTGTTCACTTAAACTTGAAGAACAAAAAATTGGCGAATGGTACTGTTTGGATGCTTTGCGTACATGTTTCTTAGACTATATGGAAGCAATATATACAAAGATTTCAACCGTCTACGTGTTCCAATCATTGTTCTACTTGTCGAAAGTTACAAATAATTTCCGTTAAGGGATTAACAATGGGGATCGTAGTTTACTTAAACTTGAAGACCAAAAAATTGGCGAATGGTACTGTTTGGATGCTTTGCGTACATGTTTCTTAGACTATATGGAAGCAATATATACAAAGATTTCAACCGTCTACGCGTTCCAATCATTGTTCTACTTGTCGAAATTTACAAATAATTTCCTTTAAAGGATTAACAATGGGGCTCGTTGTTCACGTAAACTTGAAGAACAATAAATTGGCGAATTGTACTGTTTGGATGCTTTGCATATATGTTTCTTATACTATATAGAAGCAATATATACAAAGATTTCAACCGTCTACCTGTTCCATTCATTGTTCTACTTGCCGAAAGTTACTAATAATTTCCGATAAAGGATTAACCATTGGGGCTCATTGTTCACTTAAACTTGAAGAACAAAAAATTGGCGAATGGTACTGTTTGGATGCTTTGCGTACATGTTTCTTAGACTATATGGAAGCAATATATACAAAGATTTCAACCGTCTACGTGTTCCAATCATTGTTCTACTTGTCGAAATTTACAAATAATTTCCTTTAAAGGATTAACAATGGGACTCGTTGTTCACTTAAACTTGAAGAACAATAAATTGGCGAATTGTACTATTTGGATGCTTTGCATATATGTTTCTTAGACTATATAGAAGCAATATATACAAAGATTTCAACCGTCTACCTGTTCCATTCATTGTTCTACTTGCCGAAAGTTACAAATAATTTCCGTTAAAGTATTAACAATGGAGCTAGTAGTTCACTTAAACTTGAAGATCAAATAATTGGCGAATTGTACTGTTTGGACGCTTTGCATATATGTTTCTTAGACTACATAGAAACAACATATACAATGATTTCAACAGTCTACCTGTTCCATTCATTGTTCTACTTGCCGAAAGTTACAAATAATTTCCGATAAAGGATTAACCATTGGGGCTCATTGTTCACTTAAACTTGAAGAACAAAAAATTGGCGAATGGTACTGTTTGGATGCTTTGCGTACATGTTTCTTAGACTATATGGAAGCAATATATACAAAGATTTCAACCGTCTACGTGTTCCAATCATTGTTCTACTTGTCGAAAGTGACAAATAATTTCCGTTAAGGGATTAACAATGGGGATCGTAGTTTACTTAAACTTGAAGAACAAAAAATTGGCGAATGGTACTGTTTGGATGCTTTGCATATATGTTTCTTAGACTATATAGAAGCAATATATACAAAGATTTCAACCGTCTACCTGTTCCATTCATTGTTCTACTTGTCGAAAGTTACAAATAATTTCCTTTAAAGGATTAACAATAGGGCTCGTTGTTCACTTAAACTTGAAGAACAATAAATTGGCGAATTGTACTGTTTGGATGCTTTGCATATATGTTTCTTAGACTATATAGAAGCAATCTATACAAAGATTTCAACCGTCTACGTGTTCCAATCATTGTTCTACTTGTCGAAAGTTACAAATAATTTCCGTTAAGGGATTAACAATGGGGATCGTAGTTTACTTAAACTTGAAGATCAAATAATTGGCGAATTGTACTGTTTGGACGCTTTGCATATATGTTTCTTAGACTACATAGAAACAACATATACAATGATTTCAACAGTCTACCTGTTCCATTCATTGTTCTACTTGCCGAAAGTTACAAATAATTTCCGATAAAGGATTAACCATTGGGGCTCATTGTTCACTTAAACTTGAAGAACAAAAAATTGGCGAATGGTACTGTTTGGATGCTTGCGTACATGTTTCTTAGACTATATGGAAGCAATATATACAAAGATTTCAACCGTCTACGTGTTCCAATCATTGTTCTACTTGTCGAAAGTTACAAATAATTTCCGTTAAGGGATTAACAATGGGGATCGTAGTTTACTTAAACTTGAAGACCAAAAAATTGGCGAATGGTACTGTTTGGATGCTTTGCGTACATGTTTCTTAGACTATATGGAAGCAATATATACAAAGATTTCAACCGTCTACGCGTTCCAATCATTGTTCTACTTGTCGAAATTTACAAATAATTTCCTTTAAAGGATTAACAATGGGGCTCGTTGTTCACTTAAACTTGAAGAACAATAAATTGGCGAATTGTACTGTTTGGATGCTTTGCATATATGTTTCTTATACTATATAGAAGCAATATATACAAAGATTTCAACCGTCTACCTGTTCCATTCATTGTTCTACTTGCCGAAAGTTACTAATAATTTCCGATAAAGGATTAACCATTGGGGCTCATTGTTCACTTAAACTTGAAGAACAAAAAATTGGCGAATGGTACTGTTTGGATGCTTTGCGTACATGTTTCTTAGACTATATGGAAGCAATATATACAAAGATTTCAACCGTCTACGTGTTCCAATCATTGTTCTACTTGTCGAAATTTACAAATAATTTCCTTTAAAGGATTAACAATGGGACTCGTTGTTCACTTAAACTTGAAGAACAATAAATTGGCGAATTGTACTATTTGGATGCTTTGCATATATGTTTCTTAGACTATATTGAAGCAATATATACAAAGATTTCAACCGTCTACCTGTTCCATTCACTGTTCTACTTGTCGAAAGTTTCAAATAATTTCCGTTAAGGGATTAACAATGGGGATCGTAGTTTACTTAAACTTGAAGAACAAATAATTGGCGAATTGTACTGTTTGGATGCTTTGCATATATGTTTCTTAGACTATATAGAAGCAATATATACAAAGATTTCAACAGTCTACCTGTTCCATTCATTGATCTACTTGTCGAAAGTTACAAATAATTTCCGATAACGGATTAACCATTGGGGCTCATTGTTCACTTAAACTTGAAGAACAAAAAATTGGCGAATTGTACTGTTTGGATGCTTTGCATATATGTTTCTTAGACTACATAGAAGCAATATATACAAAGATTTCAACCGTCTACGTGTTCCAATCATTGTTCTACTTGTCGAAATTTACAAATAATTTCCTTTAAAGGATTAACAATGGGGCTCGTTGTTCACTTAAACTTGAAGAACAATAAATTGGCGAATTGTACTGTTTGGATGCTTTGCATATATGTTTCTTAGACTACATAGAAGCAATATATACAAAGATTTCAACCGTCTACCTGTTCCATTCATTGTTCTACTTGCCGAAAGTTACAAATAATTTCCGATAAAGGATTAACCATTGGGGCTCATTGTTCACTTAAACTTGAAGAACAAAAAATTGGCGAATGGTACTGTTTGGATGCTTTGCGTACATGTTTCTTAGACTATATGGAAGCAATATATACAAAGATTTCAACCGTCTACGTGTTCCAATCATTGTTCTACTTGTCGAAATTTACAAATAATTTCCTTTAAAGGATTAACAATGGGGCTCGTTGTTCACTTAAACTTGAAGAACAATAAATTGGCGAATTGTACTGTTTGGATGCTTTGCATATATGTTTCTTAGACTATATAGAAGCAATATATACAAAGATTTCAACCGTCTACCTGTTCCATTCATTGTTCTACTTGCCGAAAGTTACAAATAATTTCCGATAAAGGATTAACCATTGGGGCTCATTGTCCACTTAAACTTGAAGAACAAAAATTTGCGAATGGTACTGTTTGGATGCTTTGCGTACATGTTTCTTAGACTATATGGAAGCAATATATACAATGATTTCAACCATCTACCTGATCCATTCATTGTTCTACTTGTCGAAATTTACAAATAATTTCGGTTAAAGGATTAACAATGGGGCTCGTAGTTCACTTAAACTTGAAGAACAAAAAATTGGCGACATGTACTGTTTGGATGATTTGCACAGATGTTTCTTATACTATATAGAAGCAATATATACAAAGATTTCAACCGTCTACCTGTTCCATTCACTGTTCTACTTGTCGAAAGTTTCAAATAATTTCCGTTAAGGGATTAACAATGGGGATCGTAGTTTACTTAAACTTGAAGAAGAAATAATTGGCGAATTGTACTGTTTGGATGCTTTGCATATATGTTTCTTAGACTATATAGAAGCAATATATACAAAGATTTCAACAGTCTACCTGTTCCATTCATTGTTCTACTTGTCGAAAGTTACAAATAATTTCCGATAACGGATTAACCATTGGGGCTCATTGTTCACTTAAACTTGAAGAACAAAAAATTGGCGAATTGTACTGTTTGGATGCTTTGCATATATGTTTCTTATACTATATAGAAGCAATATATACAAATATTTCAACCGTCTACCTGTTCCATTCATTGTTCTACTTGTCGAAAATTACAAATAATTTCCGATAATGGATTAACCATTGGGGCTCATTGTTCACTTAAACTTGAAGACCAAAAAATTGGCGAATGGTACTGTTTGGATGCTTTGCGTACATGTTTCTTAGACTATATGGAAGCAATATATACAAAGATTTCAACCGTCTACGCGTTCCAATCATTGTTCTACTTGTCGAAATTTACAAATAATTTCCTTTAAAGGATTAACAATGGGGCTCGTTGTTCACGTAAACTTGAAGAACAATAAATTGGCGAATTGTACTGTTTGGATGCTTTGCATATATGTTTCTTATACTATATAGAAGCAATATATACAAAGATTTCAACCGTCTACCTGTTCCATTCATTGTTCTACTTGCCGAAAGTTACTAATAATTTCCGATAAAGGATTAACCATTGGGGCTCATTGTTCACTTAAACTTGAAGAACAAAAAATTGGCGAATGGTACTGTTTGGATGCTTTGCGTACATGTTTCTTAGACTATATGGAAGCAATATATACAAAGATTTCAACCGTCTACGTGTTCCAATCATTGTTCTACTTGTCGAAATTTACAAATAATTTCCTTTAAAGGATTAACAATGGGACTCGTTGTTCACTTAAACTTGAAGAACAATAAATTGGCGAATTGTACTATTTGGATGCTTTGCATATATGTTTCTTAGACTATATAGAAGCAATATATACAAAGATTTCAACCGTCTACCTGTTCCATTCATTGTTCTACTTGCCGAAAGTTACAAATAATTTCCGTTAAAGTATTAACAATGGAGCTAGTAGTTCACTTAAACTTGAAGATCAAATAATTGGCGAATTGTACTGTTTGGACGCTTTGCATATATGTTTCTTAGACTACATAGAAACAACATATACAATGATTTCAACAGTCTACCTGTTCCATTCATTGTTCTACTTGCCGAAAGTTACAAATAATTTCCGATAAAGGATTAACCATTGGGGCTCATTGTTCACTTAAACTTGAAGAACAAAAAATTGGCGAATGGTACTGTTTGGATGCTTTGCGTACATGTTTCTTAGACTATATGGAAGCAATATATACAAAGATTTCAACCGTCTACGTGTTCCAATCATTGTTCTACTTGTCGAAAGTGACAAATAATTTCCGTTAAGGGATTAACAATGGGGATCGTAGTTTACTTAAACTTGAAGAACAAAAAATTGGCGAATGGTACTGTTTGGATGCTTTGCATATATGTTTCTTAGACTATATAGAAGCAATATATACAAAGATTTCAACCGTCTACCTGTTCCATTCATTGTTCTACTTGTCGAAAGTTACAAATAATTTCCTTTAAAGGATTAACAATAGGGCTCGTTGTTCACTTAAACTTGAAGAACAATAAATTGGCGAATTGTACTGTTTGGATGCTTTGCATATATGTTTCTTAGACTATATAGAAGCAATCTATACAAAGATTTCAACCGTCTACGTGTTCCAATCATTGTTCTACTTGTCGAAAGTTACAAATAATTTCCGTTAAGGGATTAACAATGGGGATCGTAGTTTACTTAAACTTGAAGATCAAATAATTGGCGAATTGTACTGTTTGGACGCTTTGCATATATGTTTCTTAGACTACATAGAAACAAAATATACAATGATTTCAACAGTCTACCTGTTCCATTCATTGTTCTACTTGCCGAAAGTTACAAATAATTTCCGATAAAGGATTAACCATTGGGGCTCATTGTTCACTTAAACTTGAAGAACAAAAAATTGGCGAATGGTACTGTTTGGATGCTTGCGTACATGTTTCTTAGACTATATGGAAGCAATATATACAAAGATTTCAACCGTCTACGTGTTCCAATCATTGTTCTACTTGTCGAAAGTTACAAATAATTTCCGTTAAGGGATTAACAATGGGGATCGTAGTTTACTTAAACTTGAAGACCAAAAAATTGGCGAATGGTACTGTTTGGATGCTTTGCGTACATGTTTCTTAGACTATATGGAAGCAATATATACAAAGATTTCAACCGTCTACGCGTTCCAATCATTGTTCTACTTGTCGAAATTTACAAATAATTTCCTTTAAAGGATTAACAATGGGGCTCGTTGTTCACTTAAACTTGAAGAACAATAAATTGGCGAATTGTACTGTTTGGATGCTTTGCATATATGTTTCTTATACTATATAGAAGCAATATATACAAAGATTTCAACCGTCTACCTGTTCCATTCATTGTTCTACTTGCCGAAAGTTACTAATAATTTCCGATAAAGGATTAACCATTGGGGCTCATTGTTCACTTAAACTTGAAGAACAAAAAATTGGCGAATGGTACTGTTTGGATGCTTTGCGTACATGTTTCTTAGACTATATGGAAGCAATATATACAAAGATTTCAACCGTCTACGTGTTCCAATCATTGTTCTACTTGTCGAAATTTACAAATAATTTCCTTTAAAGGATTAACAATGGGACTCGTTGTTCACTTAAACTTGAAGAACAATAAATTGGCGAATTGTACTATTTGGATGCTTTGCATATATGTTTCTTAGACTATATTGAAGCAATATATACAAAGATTTCAACCGTCTACCTGTTCCATTCACTGTTCTACTTGTCGAAAGTTTCAAATAATTTCCGTTAAGGGATTAACAATGGGGCTCGTTGTTCACTTAAACTTGAAGAACAATAAATTGGCGAATTGTACTGTTTGGATGCTTTGCATATATGTTTCTTATACTATATAGAAGCAATATATACAAAGATTTCAACCGTCTACCTGTTCCATTCATTGTTCTACTTGCCGAAAGTTACTAATAATTTCCGATAAAGGATTAACCATTGGGGCTCATTGTTCACTTAAACTTGAAGAACAAAAAATTGGCGAATGGTACTGTTTGGATGCTTTGCGTACATGTTTCTTAGACTATATGGAAGCAATATATACAAAGATTTCAACCGTCTACGTGTTCCAATCATTGTTCTACTTGTCGAAATTTACAAATAATTTCCTTTAAAGGATTAACAATGGGACTCGTTGTTCACTTAAACTTGAAGAACAATAAATTGGCGAATTGTACTGTTTGGATGCTTTGCATATATGTTTCTTAGACTATATAGAAGCAATATATACAAAGATTTCAACCGTCTACCTGTTCCATTCATTGTTCTACTTGCCGAAAGTTACAAATAATTTCCGATAAAGGATTAACCATTGGGGCTCATTGTCCACTTAAACTTGAAGAACAAAAATTTGCGAATGGTACTGTTTGGATGCTTTGCGTACATGTTTCTTAGACTATATGGAAGCAATATATACAATGATTTCAACCATCTACCTGATCCATTCATTGTTCTACTTGTCGAAATTTACAAATAATTTCGGTTAAAGGATTAACAATGGGGCTCGTAGTTCACTTAAACTTGAAGAACAAAAAATTGGCGACATGTACTGTTTGGATGATTTGCACAGATGTTTCTTATACTATATAGAAGCAATATATACAAAGATTTCAACCGTCTACCTGTTCCATTCACTGTTCTACTTGTCGAAAGTTTCAAATAATTTCCGTTAAGGGATTAACAATGGGGATCGTAGTTTACTTAAACTTGAAGAAGAAATAATTGGCGAATTGTACTGTTTGGATGCTTTGCATATATGTTTCTTAGACTATATAGAAGCAATATATACAAAGATTTCAACAGTCTACCTGTTCCATTCATTGTTCTACTTGTCGAAAGTTACAAATAATTTCCGATAACGGATTAACCATTGGGGCTCATTGTTCACTTAAACTTGAAGAACAAAAAATTGGCGAATTGTACTGTTTGGATGCTTTGCATATATGTTTCTTATACTATATAGAAGCAATATATACAAATATTTCAACCGTCTACCTGTTCCATTCATTGTTCTACTTGTCGAAAATTACAAATAATTTCCGATAATGGATTAACCATTGGGGCTCATTGTTCACTTAAACTTGAAGACCAAAAAATTGGCGAATGGTACTGTTTGGATGCTTTGCGTACATGTTTCTTAGACTATATGGAAGCAATATATACAAAGATTTCAACCGTCTACGCGTTCCAATCATTGTTCTACTTGTCGAAATTTACAAATAATTTCCTTTAAAGGATTAACAATGGGGCTCGTTGTTCACGTAAACTTGAAGAACAATAAATTGGCGAATTGTACTGTTTGGATGCTTTGCATATATGTTTCTTATACTATATAGAAGCAATATATACAAAGATTTCAACCGTCTACCTGTTCCATTCATTGTTCTACTTGCCGAAAGTTACTAATAATTTCCGATAAAGGATTAACCATTGGGGCTCATTGTTCACTTAAACTTGAAGAACAAAAAATTGGCGAATGGTACTGTTTGGATGCTTTGCGTACATGTTTCTTAGACTATATGGAAGCAATATATACAAAGATTTCAACCGTCTACGTGTTCCAATCATTGTTCTACTTGTCGAAATTTACAAATAATTTCCTTTAAAGGATTAACAATGGGACTCGTTGTTCACTTAAACTTGAAGAACAATAAATTGGCGAATTGTACTATTTGGATGCTTTGCATATATGTTTCTTAGACTATATAGAAGCAATATATACAAAGATTTCAACCGTCTACCTGTTCCATTCATTGTTCTACTTGCCGAAAGTTACAAATAATTTCCGTTAAAGTATTAACAATGGAGCTAGTAGTTCACTTAAACTTGAAGATCAAATAATTGGCGAATTGTACTGTTTGGACGCTTTGCATATATGTTTCTTAGACTACATAGAAACAACATATACAATGATTTCAACAGTCTACCTGTTCCATTCATTGTTCTACTTGCCGAAAGTTACAAATAATTTCCGATAAAGGATTAACCATTGGGGCTCATTGTTCACTTAAACTTGAAGAACAAAAAATTGGCGAATGGTACTGTTTGGATGCTTTGCGTACATGTTTCTTAGACTATATGGAAGCAATATATACAAAGATTTCAACCGTCTACGTGTTCCAATCATTGTTCTACTTGTCGAAAGTGACAAATAATTTCCGTTAAGGGATTAACAATGGGGATCGTAGTTTACTTAAACTTGAAGAACAAAAAATTGGCGAATGGTACTGTTTGGATGCTTTGCATATATGTTTCTTAGACTATATAGAAGCAATATATACAAAGATTTCAACCGTCTACCTGTTCCATTCATTGTTCTACTTGTCGAAAGTTACAAATAATTTCCTTTAAAGGATTAACAATAGGGCTCGTTGTTCACTTAAACTTGAAGAACAATAAATTGGCGAATTGTACTGTTTGGATGCTTTGCATATATGTTTCTTAGACTATATAGAAGCAATCTATACAAAGATTTCAACCGTCTACGTGTTCCAATCATTGTTCTACTTGTCGAAAGTTACAAATAATTTCCGTTAAGGGATTAACAATGGGGATCGTAGTTTACTTAAACTTGAAGATCAAATAATTGGCGAATTGTACTGTTTGGACGCTTTGCATATATGTTTCTTAGACTACATAGAAACAAAATATACAATGATTTCAACAGTCTACCTGTTCCATTCATTGTTCTACTTGCCGAAAGTTACAAATAATTTCCGATAAAGGATTAACCATTGGGGCTCATTGTTCACTTAAACTTGAAGAACAAAAAATTGGCGAATGGTACTGTTTGGATGCTTGCGTACATGTTTCTTAGACTATATGGAAGCAATATATACAAAGATTTCAACCGTCTACGTGTTCCAATCATTGTTCTACTTGTCGAAAGTTACAAATAATTTCCGTTAAGGGATTAACAATGGGGATCGTAGTTTACTTAAACTTGAAGACCAAAAAATTGGCGAATGGTACTGTTTGGATGCTTTGCGTACATGTTTCTTAGACTATATGGAAGCAATATATACAAAGATTTCAACCGTCTACGCGTTCCAATCATTGTTCTACTTGTCGAAATTTACAAATAATTTCCTTTAAAGGATTAACAATGGGGCTCGTTGTTCACTTAAACTTGAAGAACAATAAATTGGCGAATTGTACTGTTTGGATGCTTTGCATATATGTTTCTTATACTATATAGAAGCAATATATACAAAGATTTCAACCGTCTACCTGTTCCATTCATTGTTCTACTTGCCGAAAGTTACTAATAATTTCCGATAAAGGATTAACCATTGGGGCTCATTGTTCACTTAAACTTGAAGAACAAAAAATTGGCGAATGGTACTGTTTGGATGCTTTGCGTACATGTTTCTTAGACTATATGGAAGCAATATATACAAAGATTTCAACCGTCTACGTGTTCCAATCATTGTTCTACTTGTCGAAATTTACAAATAATTTCCTTTAAAGGATTAACAATGGGACTCGTTGTTCACTTAAACTTGAAGAACAATAAATTGGCGAATTGTACTATTTGGATGCTTTGCATATATGTTTCTTAGACTATATTGAAGCAATATATACAAAGATTTCAACCGTCTACCTGTTCCATTCACTGTTCTACTTGTCGAAAGTTTCAAATAATTTCCGTTAAGGGATTAACAATGGGGCTCGTTGTTCACTTAAACTTGAAGAACAATAAATTGGCGAATTGTACTGTTTGGATGCTTTGCATATATGTTTCTTATACTATATAGAAGCAATATATACAAAGATTTCAACCGTCTACCTGTTCCATTCATTGTTCTACTTGCCGAAAGTTACTAATAATTTCCGATAAAGGATTAACCATTGGGGCTCATTGTTCACTTAAACTTGAAGAACAAAAAATTGGCGAATGGTACTGTTTGGATGCTTTGCGTACATGTTTCTTAGACTATATGGAAGCAATATATACAAAGATTTCAACCGTCTACGTGTTCCAATCATTGTTCTACTTGTCGAAATTTACAAATAATTTCCTTTAAAGGATTAACAATGGGACTCGTTGTTCACTTAAACTTGAAGAACAATAAATTGGCGAATTGTACTATTTGGATGCTTTGCATATATGTTTCTTAGACTATATTGAAGCAATATATACAAAGATTTCAACCGTCTACCTGTTCCATTCACTGTTCTACTTGTCGAAAGTTTCAAATAATTTCCGTTAAGGGATTAACAATGGGGATCGTAGTTTACTTAAACTTGAAGAACAAATAATTGGCGAATTGTACTGTTTGGATGCTTTGCATATATGTTTCTTAGACTATATAGAAGCAATATATACAAAGATTTCAACAGTCTACCTGTTCCATTCATTGATCTACTTGTCGAAAGTTACAAATAATTTCCGATAACGGATTAACCATTGGGGCTCATTGTTCACTTAAACTTGAAGAACAAAAAATTGGCGAATTGTACTGTTTGGATGCTTTGCATATATGTTTCTTATACTATATAGAAGCAATATATACAAATATTTCAACCGTCTACCTGTTCCATTCATTGTTCTACTTGTCGAAACTTACAAATAATTTCCGATAATGGATTAACCATTGGGGCTCATTGTTCACTTAAACTTGAAGACCAAAAAATTGGCGAATGGTACTGTTTGGATGCTTTGCGTACATGTTTCTTAGACTATATGGAAGCAATATATACAAAGATTTCAACCGTCTACGTGTTCCAATCATTGTTCTACTTGTCGAAATTTACAAATAATTTCCTTTAAAGGATTAACAATGGGGCTCGTTGTTCACTTAAACTTGAAGAACAATAAATTGGCGAATTGTACTGTTTGGATGCTTTGCATATATGTTTCTTAGGCTACATAGAAGCAATATATACAAAGATTTCAACCGTCTACCTGTTCCATTCATTGTTCTACTTGCCGAAAGTTACAAATAATTTCCGATAAAGGATTAACCATTGGGGCTCATTGTTCACTTAAACTTGAAGAACAAAAAATTGGCGAATGGTACTGTTTGGATGCTTTGCGTACATGTTTCTTAGACTATATGGAAGCAATATATACAAAGATTTCAACCGTCTACGTGTTCCAATCATTGTTCTACTTGTCGAAATTTACAAATAATTTCCTTTAAAGGATTAACAATGGGGCTCGTTGTTCACTTAAACTTGAAGAACAATAAATTGGCGAATTGTACTGTTTGGATGCTTTGCATATATGTTTCTTAGACTATATAGAAGCAATATATACAAAGATTTCAACCGTCTACCTGTTCCATTCATTGTTCTACTTGCCGAAAGTTACAAATAATTTCCGATAAAGGATTAACCATTGGGGCTCATTGTCCACTTAAACTTGAAGAACAAAAATTGGCGAATGGTACTGTTTGGATGCTTTGCGTACATGTTTCTTAGACTATATGGAAGCAATATATACAATGATTTCAACCATCTACCTGATCCATTCATTGTTCTACTTGTCGAAATTTACAAATAATTTCGGTTAAAGGATTAACAATGGGGCTCGTAGTTCACTTAAACTTGAAGAACAAAAAATTGGCGACATGTACTGTTTGGATGATTTGCACAGATGTTTCTTATACTATATAGAAGCAATATATACAAAGATTTCAACCGTCTACCTGTTCCATTCACTGTTCTACTTGTCGAAAGTTTCAAATAATTTCCGTTAAGGGATTAACAATGGGGATCGTAGTTTACTTAAACTTGAAGAAGAAATAATTGGCGAATTGTACTGTTTGGATGCTTTGCATATATGTTTCTTAGACTATATAGAAGCAATATATACAAAGATTTCAACAGTCTACCTGTTCCATTCATTGTTCTACTTGTCGAAAGTTACAAATAATTTCCGATAACGGATTAACCATTGGGGCTCATTGTTCACTTAAACTTGAAGAACAAAAAATTGGCGAATTGTACTGTTTGGATGCTTTGCATATATGTTTCTTATACTATATAGAAGCAATATATACAAATATTTCAACCGTCTACCTGTTCCATTCATTGTTCTACTTGTCGAAAGTTACAAATAATTTCCGATAATGGATTAACCATTGGGGCTCATTGTTCACTTAAACTTGAAGACCAAAAAATTGGCGAATGGTACTGTTTGGATGCTTTGCGTACATGTTTCTTAGACTATATGGAAGCAATATATACAAAGATTTCAACCGTCTACGTGTTCCAATCATTGTTCTACTTGTCGAAATTTACAAATAATTTCCTTTAAAGGATTAACAATGGGGCTCGTTGTTCACTTAAACTTGAAGAACAATAAATTGGCGAATTGTACTGTTTGGATGCTTTGCATATATGTTTCTTAGACTATATAGAAGCAATATATACAAAGATTTCAACAGTCTACCTGTTCCATTCATTGATCTACTTGTCGAAAGTTACAAATAATTTCCGATAACGGATTAACCATTGGGGCTCATTGTTCACTTAAACTTGAAGAACAAAAAATTGGCGAATTGTACTGTTTGGATGCTTTGCATATATGTTTCTTATACTATATAGAAGCAATATATACAAATATTTCAACCGTCTACCTGTTCCATTCATTGTTCTACTTGTCGAAACTTACAAATAATTTCCTTTAAAGGATTAACAATGGGGCTCGTTGTTCACTCAAACTTGAAGAACAAAAAAATTGCGAATGGTACTGTTTGGATGCTTTGCATATATGTTTCTTAGACTATATAGAAGCAATATATACAAAGATTTCAACCGTCTACGTGTTCCAATCATTGTTCTACTTGTCGAAATTTACAAATAATTTCCTTTAAAGGATTAACAATGGGGCTCGTTGTTCACTTAAACTTGAAGAACAATAAATTGGCGAATTGTACTGCTTGGACGCTTTGCATATATGTTTCTTAGACTACATAGAAACAACATATACAATGATTTCAACAGTCTACCTGTTCCATTCATTGTTCTACTTGCCGAAAGTTACAAATAATTTCCGATAAAGGATTAACCATTGGGGCTCATTGTTCACTTAAACTTGAAGAACAAAAAATTGGCGAATGGTACTGTTTGGATGCTTTGCATATATGTTTCTTAGACTATATAGAAGCAATATATACAAAGATTTCAACCGTCTACGTGTTCCAATCATTGTTCTACTTGTCGAAATTTACAAATAATTTCCTTTAAAGGATTAACAATGGGGCTCGTTGTTCACTCAAACTTGAAGAACAAAAAAATTGCGAATGGTACTGTTTGGATGCTTTGCATATATGTTTCTTAGACTATATAGAAGCAATATATAAAAAGATTTCAACCGTCTACGTGTTCCAATCATTGTCCTACTTGTCGAAATTTACAAATAATTTCCTTTAAAGGATTAACAATGGGGCTCGTTGTTCACTTAAACTTGAAGAACAATAAATTGGCGAATTGTACTGTTTGGATGCTTTGCATATATGTTTCTTAGACTATATAGAAGCAATATATACAAAGATTTCAACCTTCTACCTGTTCCATTCATTGTTCTACTTGCCGAAAGTTACAAATAATTTCCGATAAAGGATTAACCATTGGGGCTCATTGTTCACTTAAACTTGAAGAACAAAAAATTGGCGAATGGTACTGTTTGGATGCTTTGCGTACATGTTTCTTAGACTATATGGAAGCAATATATACAAAGATTTCAACCGTCTACGTGTTCCAATCATTGTTCTACTTGTCGAAATTTACAAATAATTTCCTTTAAAGTATTAACAATGGGGCTCGTTGTTCACTTAAACTTGAAGAACAATAAATTGGCGAATTGTACTGTTTGGATGCTTTGCATATATGTTTCTTAGACTATATAGAAGCAATATATACAAAGATTTCAACCGTCTACCTGTTCCATTCATTGTTCTACTTGCCGAAAGTTACAAATAATTTCCGTTAAAGTATTAACAATGGGGCTAGTAGTTCACTTAAACTTGAAGATCAAATAATTGGCGAATTGTACTGTTTGGACGCTTTGCATATATGTTTCTTAGACTACATAGAAACAACATATACAATGATTTCAACAGTCTACCTGTTCCATTCATTGTTCTACTTGCCGAAAGTTACAAATAATTTCCGATAAAGGATTAACCATTGGGGCTCATTGTTCACTTAAACTTGTAGAACAAAAAATTGGCGAATGGTACTGTTTGGATGCTTTGCGTACATGTTTCTTAGACTATATGGAAGCAATATATACAAAGATTTCAACCGTCTACGTGTTCCAATCATTGTTCTACTTGTCGAAAGTTACAAATAATTTCCGTTAAGGGATTAACAATGGGGATCGTAGTTTACTTAAACTTGAAGACCAAAAAATTGGCGAATGGTACTGTTTGGATGCTTTGCGTACATGTTTCTTAGACTATATGGAAGCAATATATACAAAGATTTCAACCGTCTACGCGTTCCAATCATTGTTCTACTTGTCGAAATTTACAAATAATTTCCTTTAAAGGATTAACAATGGGGCTCGTTGTTCACTTAAACTTGAAGAACAATAAATTGGCGAATTGTACTGTTTGGATGCTTTGCATATATGTTTCTTATACTATATAGAAGCAATATATACAAAGATTTCAACCGTCTACCTGTTCCATTCATTGTTCTACTTGCCGAAAGTTACTAATAATTTCCGATAAAGGATTAACCATTGGTGCTCATTGTTCACTTAAACTTGAAGAACAAAAAATTGGCGAATGGTACTGTTTGGATGCTTTGCGTACATGTTTCTTAGACTATATGGAAGCAATATATACAAAGATTTCAACCGTCTACGTGTTCCAATCATTGTTCTACTTGTCGAAATTTACAAATAATTTCCTTTAAAGGATTAACAATGGGGCTCGTTGTTCACTTAAACTTGAAGAACAATAAATTGGCGAATTGTACTGTTTGGATGCTTTGCATATATGTTTCTTATACTATATAGAAGCAATATATACAAAGATTTCAACCGTCTACCTGTTCCATTCATTGTTCTACTTGCCGAAAGTTACTAATAATTTCCGATAAAGGATTAACCATTGGGGCTCATTGTTCACTTAAACTTGAAGAACAAAAAATTGGCGAATGGTACTGTTTGGATGCTTTGCGTACATGTTTCTTAGACTATATGGAAGCAATATATACAAAGATTTCAACCGTCTACGTGTTCCAATCATTGTTCTACTTGTCGAAATTTACAAATAATTTCCTTTAAAGGATTAACAATGGGACTCGTTGTTCACTTAAACTTGAAGAACAATAAATTGGCGAATTGTACTATTTGGATGCTTTGCATATATGTTTCTTAGACTATATAGAAGCAATATATACAAAGATTTCAACCGTCTACCTGTTCCATTCATTGTTCTACTTGCCGAAAGTTACAAATAATTTCCGTTAAAGTATTAACAATGGAGCTAGTAGTTCACTTAAACTTGAAGATCAAATAATTGGCGAATTGTACTGTTTGGACGCTTTGCATATATGTTTCTTAGACTACATAGAAACAACATATACAATGATTTCAACAGTCTACCTGTTCCATTCATTGTTCTACTTGCCGAAAGTTACAAATAATTTCCGATAAAGGATTAACCATTGGGGCTCATTGTTCACTTAAACTTGAAGAACAAAAAATTGGCGAATGGTACTGTTTGGATGCTTTGCGTACATGTTTCTTAGACTATATGGAAGCAATATATACAAAGATTTCAACCGTCTACGTGTTCCAATCATTGTTCTACTTGTCGAAAGTTACAAATAATTTCCGTTAAGGGATTAACAATGGGGATCGTAGTTTACTTAAATTTGAAGAACAAAAAATTGGCGAATGGTACTGTTTGGATGCTTTGCATATATGTTTCTTAGACTATATAGAAGCAATATATACAAAGATTTCAACCGTCTACCTGTTCCATTCATTGTTCTACTTGTCGAAAGTTACAAATAATTTCCTTTAAAGGATTAACAATAGGGCTCGTTGTTCACTTAAACTTGAAGAACAATAAATTGGCGAATTGTACTGTTTGGATGCTTTGCATATATGTTTCTTAGACTATATAGAAGCAATCTATACAAAGATTTCAACCGTCTACGTGTTCCAATCATTGTTCTACTTGTCGAAAGTTACAAATAATTTCCGTTAAGGGATTAACAATGGGGATCGTAGTTTACTTAAACTTGAAGATCAAATAATTGGCGAATTGTACTGTTTGGACGCTTTGCATATATGTTTCTTAGACTACATAGAAACAACATATACAATGATTTCAACAGTCTACCTGTTCCATTCATTGTTCTACTTGCCGAAAGTTACAAATAATTTCCGATAAAGGATTAACCATTGGGGCTCATTGTTCACTTAAACTTGAAGAACAAAAAATTGGCGAATGGTACTGTTTGGATGCTTGCGTACATGTTTCTTAGACTATATGGAAGCAATATATACAAAGATTTCAACCGTCTACGTGTTCCAATCATTGTTCTACTTGTCGAAAGTTACAAATAATTTCCGTTAAGGGATTAACAATGGGGATCGTAGTTTACTTAAACTTGAAGACCAAAAAATTGGCGAATGGTACTGTTTGGATGCTTTGCGTACATGTTTCTTAGACTATATGGAAGCAATATATACAAAGATTTCAACCGTCTACGCGTTCCAATCATTGTTCTACTTGTCGAAATTTACAAATAATTTCCTTTAAAGGATTAACAATGGGGCTCGTTGTTCACTTAAACTTGAAGAACAATAAATTGGCGAATTGTACTGTTTGGATGCTTTGCATATATGTTTCTTATACTATATAGAAGCAATATATACAAAGATTTCAACCGTCTACCTGTTCCATTCATTGTTCTACTTGCCGAAAGTTACTAATAATTTCCGATAAAGGATTAACCATTGGGGCTCATTGTTCACTTAAACTTGAAGAACAAAAAATTGGCGAATGGTACTGTTTGGATGCTTTGCGTACATGTTTCTTAGACTATATGGAAGCAATATATACAAAGATTTCAACCGTCTACGTGTTCCAATCTTTGTTCTACTTGTCGAAATTTACAAATAATTTCCTTTAAAGGATTAACAATGGGACTCGTTGTTCACTTAAACTTGAAGAACAATAAATTGGCGAATTGTACTATTTGGATGCTTTGCATATATGTTTCTTAGACTATATAGAAGCAATATATACAAAGATTTCAACCGTCTACCTGTTCCATTCATTGTTCTACTTGCCGAAAGTTACAAATAATTTCCGTTAAAGTATTAACAATGGAGCTAGTAGTTCACTTAAACTTGAAGATCAAATAATTGGCGAATTGTACTGTTTGGACGCTTTGCATATATGTTTCTTAGACTACATAGAAACAACATATACAATGATTTCAACAGTCTACCTGTTCCATTCATTGTTCTACTTGCCGAAAGTTACAAATAATTTCCGATAAAGGATTAACCATTGGGGCTCATTGTTCACTTAAACTTGAAGAACAAAAAATTGGCGAATGGTACTGTTTGGATGCTTTGCGTACATGTTTCTTAGACTATATGGAAGCAATATATACAAAGATTTCAACCGTCTACGTGTTCCAATCATTGTTCTACTTGTCGAAAGTTACAAATAATTTCCGTTAAGGGATTAACAATGGGGATCGTAGTTTACTTAAACTTGAAGAACAAAAAATTGGCGAATGGTACTGTTTGGATGCTTTGCATATATGTTTCTTAGACTATATAGAAGCAATATATACAAAGATTTCAACCGTCTACCTGTTCCATTCATTGTTCTACTTGTCGAAAGTTACAAATAATTTCCTTTAAAGGATTAACAATAGGGCTCGTTGTTCACTTAAACTTGAAGAACAATAAATTGGCGAATTGTACTGTTTGGATGCTTTGCATATATGTTTCTTAGACTATATAGAAGCAATCTATACAAAGATTTCAACCGTCTACGTGTTCCAATCATTGTTCTACTTGTCGAAATTTACAAATAATTTCCTTTAAAGGATTAACAATGGGACTCGTTGTTCACTTAAACTTGAAGAACAATAAATTGGCGAATTGTACTATTTGGATGCTTTGCATATATGTTTCTTAGACTATATTGAAGCAATATATACAAAGATTTCAACCGTCTACCTGTTCCATTCACTGTTCTACTTGTCGAAAGTTTCAAATAATTTCCGTTAAGGGATTAACAATGGGGATCGTAGTTTACTTAAACTTGAAGAACAAATAATTGGCGAATTGTACTGTTTGGATGCTTTGCATATATGTTTCTTAGACTATATAGAAGCAATATATACAAAGATTTCAACAGTCTACCTGTTCCATTCATTGATCTACTTGTCGAAAGTTACAAATAATTTCCGATAACGGATTAACCATTGGGGCTCATTGTTCACTTAAACTTGAAGAACAAAAAATTGGCGAATTGTACTGTTTGGATGCTTTGCATATATGTTTCTTATACTATATAGAAGCAATAAATACAAATATTTCAACCGTCTACCTGTTCCATTCATTGTTCTACTTGTCGAAACTTACAAATAATTTCCGATAATGGATTAACCATTGGGGCTCATTGTTCACTTAAACTTGAAGACCAAAAAATTGGCGAATGGTACTGTTTGGATGCTTTGCGTACATGTTTCTTAGACTATATGGAAGCAATATATACAAAGATTTCAACCGTCTACGTGTTCCAATCATTGTTCTACTTGTCGAAATTTACAAATAATTTCCGTTAAAGGATTAACAATGGGGCTCGTAGTTCACTTAAACTTGAAGAACAAAAAATTGGCGACATGTACTGTTTGGATGATTTGCACAGATGTTTCTTATACTATATAGAAGCAATTTATACAAAGATTTCAACCGTCTACCTGTTCCATTCACTGTTCTACTTGTCGAAAGTTTCAAATAATTTCCGTTAAGGGATTAACAATGGGGATCGTAGTTTACTTAAACTTGAAGAAGAAATAATTGGCGAATTGTACTGTTTGGATGCTTTGCATATATGTTTCTTAGACTATATAGAAGCAATATATACAAAGATTTCAACAGTCTACCTGTTCCATTCATTGTTCTACTTGTCGAAAGTTACAAATAATTTCCGATAACGGATTAACCATTGGGGCTCATTGTTCACTTAAACTTGAAGAACAAAAAATTGGCGAATTGTACTGTTTGGATGCTTTGCATATATGTTTCTTATACTATATAGAAGCAATATATACAAATATTTCAACCGTCTACCTGTTCCATTCATTGTTCTACTTGTCGAAAATTACAAATAATTTCCGATAATGGATTAACCATTGGGGCTCATTGTTCACTTAAACTTGAAGACCAAAAAATTGGCGAATGGTACTGTTTGGATGCTTTGCGTACATGTTTCTTAGACTATATGGAAGCAATATATACAAAGATTTCAACCGTCTACGTGTTCCAATCATTGTTCTACTTGTCGAAATTTACAAATAATTTCCTTTAAAGGATTAACAATGGGGCTCGTTGTTCACTTAAACTTGAAGAACAATAAATTGGCGAATTGTACTGTTTGGATGCTTTGCATATATGTTTCTTATACTATATAGAAGCAATATATACAAAGATTTCAACCGTCTACCTGTTCCATTCATTGTTCTACTTGCCGAAAGTTACTAATAATTTCCGATAAAGGATTAACCATTGGGGCTCATTGTTCACTTAAACTTGAAGAACAAAAAATTGGCGAATGGTACTGTTTGGATGCTTTGCGTACATGTTTCTTAGACTATATGGAAGCAATATATACAAAGATTTCAACCGTCTACGTGTTCCAATCATTGTTCTACTTGTCGAAATTTACAAATAATTTCCTTTAAAGGATTAACAATGGGGCTCGTTGTTCACTTAAACTTGAAGAACAATAAATTGGCGAATTGTACTGTTTGGATGCTTTGCATATATGTTTCTTAGACTATATAGAAGCAATATATACAAAGATTTCAACCGTCTACCTGTTCCATTCATTGTTCTACTTGCCGAAAGTTACAAATAATTTCCGTTAAAGTATTAACAATGGGGCTAGTAGTTCACTTAAACTTGAAGATCAAATAATTGGCGAATTGTACTGTTTGGACGCTTTGCATATATGTTTCTTAGACTACATAGAAACAACATATACAATGATTTCAACAGTCTACCTGTTCCATTCATTGTTCTACTTGCCGAAAGTTACAAATAATTTCCGATAAAGGATTAACCATTGGGGCTCATTGTTCACTTAAACTTGAAGAACAAAAAATTGGCGAATGGTACTGTTTGGATGCTTTGCGTACATGTTTCTTAGACTATATGGAAGCAATATATACAAAGATTTCAACCGTCTACGTGTTCCAATCATTGTTCTACTTGTCGAAAGTTACAAATAATTTCCGTTAAGGGATTAACAATGGGGATCGTAGTTTACTTAAACTTGAAGAACAAAAAATTGGCGAATGGTACTGTTTGAATGCTTTGCATATATGTTTCTTAGACTATATAGAAGCAATATATACAAAGATTTCAACCGTCTACGTGTTCCAATCATTGTTCTACTTGTCGAAATTTACAAATAATTTCCTTTAAAGGATTAACAATGGGGCTCGTTGTTCACTCAAACTTGAAGAACAATAAATTGGCGAATTGTACTGTTTGGATGCTTTGCATATATGTTTCTTAGACTATATAGAAGCAATATATACAAAGATTTCAACCGTCTACCTGTTCCATTCATTGTTCTGCTTGCCGAAAGTTACAAATAATTTCCGATAAAGGATTAACCATTGGGGCTCATTGTTCACTTAAACTTGAAGAACAAAAAATTGGCGAATGGTACTGTTTGGATGCTTTGCATATATGTTTCTTATACTATATAGAAGCAATATATACAAATATTTCAACCGTCTACCTGTTCCATTCATTGTTCTACTTGTCGAAAATTACAAATAATTTCCGATAATGGATTAACCATTGGGGCTCATTGTTCACTTAAACTTGAAGACCAAAAAATTGGCGAATGGTACTGTTTGGATGCTTTGCGTACATGTTTCTTAGACTATATGGAAGCAATATATACAAAGATTTCAACCGTCTACGTGTTCCAATCATTGTTCTACTTGTCGAAATTTACAAATAATTTCCTTTAAAGGATTAACAATGGGGCTCGTTGTTCACTTAAACTTGAAGAACAATAAATTGGCGAATTGTACTGTTTGGATGCTTTGCATATATGTTTCTTATACTATATAGAAGCAATATATACAAAGATTTCAACCGTCTACCTGTTCCATTCATTGTTCTACTTGCCGAAAGTTACTAATAATTTCCGATAAAGGATTAACCATTGGGGCTCATTGTTCACTTAAACTTGAAGAACAAAAAATTGGCGAATGGTACTGTTTGGATGCTTTGCGTACATGTTTCTTAGACTATATGGAAGCAATATATACAAAGATTTCAACCGTCTACGTGTTCCAATCATTGTTCTACTTGTCGAAATTTACAAATAATTTCCTTTAAAGGATTAACAATGGGGCTCGTTGTTCACTTAAACTTGAAGAACAATAAATTGGCGAATTGTACTGTTTGGATGCTTTGCATATATGTTTCTTAGACTATATAGAAGCAATATATACAAAGATTTCAACCGTCTACCTGTTCCATTCATTGTTCTACTTGCCGAAAGTTACAAATAATTTCCGTTAAAGTATTAACAATGGGGCTAGTAGTTCACTTAAACTTGAAGATCAAATAATTGGCGAATTGTACTGTTTGGACGCTTTGCATATATGTTTCTTAGACTACATAGAAACAACATATACAATGATTTCAACAGTCTACCTGTTCCATTCATTGTTCTACTTGCCGAAAGTTACAAATAATTTCCGATAAAGGATTAACCATTGGGGCTCATTGTTCACTTAAACTTGAAGAACAAAAAATTGGCGAATGGTACTGTTTGGATGCTTGCGTACATGTTTCTTAGACTATATGGAAGCAATATATACAAAGATTTCAACCGTCTACGTGTTCCAATCATTGTTCTACTTGTCGAAAGTTACAAATAATTTCCGTTAAGGGATTAACAATGGGGATCGTAGTTTACTTAAACTTGAAGACCAAAAAATTGGCGAATGGTACTGTTTGGATGCTTTGCGTACATGTTTCTTAGACTATATGGAAGCAATATATACAAAGATTTCAACCGTCTACGCGTTCCAATCATTGTTCTACTTGTCGAAATTTACAAATAATTTCCTTTAAAGGATTAACAATGGGGCTCGTTGTTCACTTAAACTTGAAGAACAATAAATTGGCGAATTGTACTGTTTGGATGCTTTGCATATATGTTTCTTATACTATATAGAAGCAATATATACAAAGATTTCAACCGTCTACCTGTTCCATTCATTGTTCTACTTGCCGAAAGTTACTAATAATTTCCGATAAAGGATTAACCATTGGGGCTCATTGTTCACTTAAACTTGAAGAACAAAAAATTGGCGAATGGTACTGTTTGGATGCTTTGCGTACATGTTTCTTAGACTATATGGAAGCAATATATACAAAGATTTCAACCGTCTACGTGTTCCAATCATTGTTCTACTTGTCGAAATTTACAAATAATTTCCTTTAAAGGATTAACAATGGGACTCGTTGTTCACTTAAACTTGAAGAACAATAAATTGGCGAATTGTACTATTTGGATGCTTTGCATATATGTTTCTTAGACTATATTGAAGCAATATATACAAAGATTTCAACCGTCTACCTGTTCCATTCACTGTTCTACTTGTCGAAAGTTTCAAATAATTTCCGTTAAGGGATTAACAATGGGGATCGTAGTTTACTTAAACTTGAAGAACAAATAATTGGCGAATGGTACTGTTTGGATGCTTTGCATATATGTTTCTTAGACTATATAGAAGCAATATATACAAAGATTTCAACAGTCTACCTGTTCCATTCATTGATCTACTTGTCGAAAGTTACAAATAATTTCCGATAACGGATTAACCATTGGGGCTCATTGTTCACTTAAACTTGAAGAACAAAAAATTGGCGAATTGTACTGTTTGGATGCTTTGCATATATGTTTCTTATACTATATAGAAGCAATATATACAAATATTTCAACCGTCTACCTGTTCCATTCATTGTTCTACTTGTCGAAACTTACAAATAATTTCCGATAATGGATTAACCATTGGGGCTCATTGTTCACTTAAACTTGAAGACCAAAAAATTGGCGAATGGTACTGTTTGGATGCTTTGCGTACATGTTTCTTAGACTATATGGAAGCAATATATACAAAGATTTCAACCGTCTACGTGTTCCAATCATTGTTCTACTTGTCGAAATTTACAAATAATTTCCTTTAAAGGATTAACAATGGGGCTCGTTGTTCACTTAAACTTGAAGAACAATAAATTGGCGAATTGTACTGTTTGGATGCTTTGCATATATGTTTCTTAGACTACATAGAAGCAATATATACAAAGATTTCAACCGTCTACCTGTTCCATTCATTGTTCTACTTGCCGAAAGTTACAAATAATTTCCGATAAAGGATTAACCATTGGGGCTCATTGTTCACTTAAACTTGAAGAACAAAAAATTGGCGAATGGTACTGTTTGGATGCTTTGCGTACATGTTTCTTAGACTATATGGAAGCAATATATACAAAGATTTCAACCGTCTACGTGTTCCAATCATTGTTCTACTTGTCGAAATTTACAAATAATTTCCTTTAAAGGATTAACAATGGGGCTCGTTGTTCACTTAAACTTGAAGAACAATAAATTGGCGAATTGTACTGTTTGGATGCTTTGCATATATGTTTCTTAGACTATATAGAAGCAATATATACAAAGATTTCAACCGTCTACCTGTTCCATTCATTGTTCTACTTGCCGAAAGTTACAAATAATTTCCGATAAAGGATTAACCATTGGGGCTCATTGTTCACTTAAACTTGAAGAACAAAAATTGGCGAATGGTACTGTTTGGATGCTTTGCGTACATGTTTCTTAGACTATATGGAAGCAATATATACAATGATTTCAACCATCTACCTGATCCATTCATTGTTCTACTTGTCGAAATTTACAAATAATTTCGGTTAAAGGATTAACAATGGGGCTCGTAGTTCACTTAAACTTGAAGAACAAAAAATTGGCGACATGTACTGTTTGGATGATTTGCACAGATGTTTCTTATACTATATAGAAGCAATATATACAAAGATTTCAACCGTCTACCTGTTCCATTCACTGTTCTACTTGTCGAAAGTTTCAAATAATTTCCGTTAAGGGATTAACAATGGGGATCGTAGTTTACTTAAACTTGAAGAAGAAATAATTGGCGAATTGTACTGTTTGGATGCTTTGCATATATGTTTCTTAGACTATATAGAAGCAATATATACAAAGATTTCAACAGTCTACCTGTTCCATTCATTGTTCTACTTGTCGAAAGTTACAAATAATTTCCGATAACGGATTAACCATTGGGGCTCATTGTTCACTTAAACTTGAAGAACAAAAAATTGGCGAATTGTACTGTTTGGATGCTTTGCATATATGTTTCTTATACTATATAGAAGCAATATATACAAAGATTTCAACCGTCTACCTGTTCCATTCATTGTTCTACTTGTCGAAAGTTACAAATAATTACCGATAAAGGATTAAACATTGGGGCTCATTGTTCACTTAAACTTGAAGAACAACAAATTGGCGAATTGTACTGTTTGGATGCTTTGCATATATGTTTCTTAGACTATATAGAAGCAATATATACAAAGATTTCAACCGTCTACCTGTTCCATTCATTGTTCTACTTGCCGAAAGTTACAAATAATTTCCGATAAAGGATTAACCATTGGGGCTCATTGTTCACTTAAACTTGAAGAACAAAAAATTGGCGAATGGTACTGTTTGGATGCTTTGCGTACATGTTTCTTAGACTATATGGAAGCAATATATACAAAGATTTCAACCGTCTACGTGTTCCAATCATTGTTCTACTTGTCGAAATTTACAAATAATTTCCTTTAAAGTATTAACAATGGGGCTCGTTGTTCACTTAAACTTGAAGAACAATAAATTGGCGAATTGTACTGTTTGGATGCTTTGCATATATGTTTCTTAGACTATATAGAAGCAATATATACAAAGATTTCAACCGTCTACCTGTTCCATTCATTGTTCTACTTGCCGAAAGTTACAAATAATTTCCGTTAAAGTATTAACAATGGGGCTAGTAGTTCACTTAAACTTGAAGATCAAATAATTGGCGAATTGTACTGTTTGGACGCTTTGCATATATGTTTCTTAGACTACATAGAAACAACATATACAATGATTTCAACAGTCTACCTGTTCCATTCATTGTTCTACTTGCCGAAAGTTACAAATAATTTCCGATAAAGGATTAACCATTGGGGCTCATTGTTCACTTAAACTTGTAGAACAAAAAATTGGCGAATGGTACTGTTTGGATGCTTTGCGTACATGTTTCTTAGACTATATGGAAGCAATATATACAAAGATTTCAACCGTCTACGTGTTCCAATCATTGTTCTACTTGTCGAAAGTTACAAATAATTTCCGTTAAGGGATTAACAATGGGGATCGTAGTTTACTTAAACTTGAAGACCAAAAAATTGGCGAATGGTACTGTTTGGATGCTTTGCGTACATGTTTCTTAGACTATATGGAAGCAATATATACAAAGATTTCAACCGTCTACGCGTTCCAATCATTGTTCTACTTGTCGAAATTTACAAATAATTTCCTTTAAAGGATTAACAATGGGGCTCGTTGTTCACTTAAACTTGAAGAACAATAAATTGGCGAATTGTACTGTTTGGATGCTTTGCATATATGTTTCTTATACTATATAGAAGCAATATATACAAAGATTTCAACCGTCTACCTGTTCCATTCATTGTTCTACTTGCCGAAAGTTACTAATAATTTCCGATAAAGGATTAACCATTGGGGCTCATTGTTCACTTAAACTTGAAGAACAAAAAATTGGCGAATGGTACTGTTTGGATGCTTTGCGTACATGTTTCTTAGACTATATGGAAGCAATATATACAAAGATTTCAACCGTCTACGTGTTCCAATCATTGTTCTACTTGTCGAAATTTACAAATAATTTCCTTTAAAGGATTAACAATGGGACTCGTTGTTCACTTAAACTTGAAGAACAATAAATTGGCGAATTGTACTATTTGGATGCTTTGCATATATGTTTCTTAGACTATATAGAAGCAATATATACAAAGATTTCAACCGTCTACCTGTTCCATTCATTGTTCTACTTGCCGAAAGTTACAAATAATTTCCGTTAAAGTATTAACAATGGAGCTAGTAGTTCACTTAAACTTGAAGATCAAATAATTGGCGAATTGTACTGTTTGGACGCTTTGCATATATGTTTCTTAGACTACATAGAAACAACATATACAATGATTTCAACAGTCTACCTGTTCCATTCATTGTTCTACTTGCCGAAAGTTACAAATAATTTCCGATAAAGGATTAACCATTGGGGCTCATTGTTCACTTAAACTTGAAGAACAAAAAATTGGCGAATGGTACTGTTTGGATGCTTTGCGTACATGTTTCTTAGACTATATGGAAGCAATATATACAAAGATTTCAACCGTCTACGTGTTCCAATCATTGTTCTACTTGTCGAAAGTTACAAATAATTTCCGTTAAGGGATTAACAATGGGGATCGTAGTTTACTTAAACTTGAAGAACAAAAAATTGGCGAATGGTACTGTTTGGATGCTTTGCATATATGTTTCTTAGACTATATAGAAGCAATATATACAAAGATTTCAACCGTCTACCTGTTCCATTCATTGTTCTACTTGTCGAAAGTTACAAATAATTTCCTTTAAAGGATTAACAATAGGGCTCGTTGTTCACTTAAACTTGAAGAACAATAAATTGGCGAATTGTACTGTTTGGATGCTTTGCATATATGTTTCTTAGACTATATAGAAGCAATCTATACAAAGATTTCAACCGTCTACGTGTTCCAATCATTGTTCTACTTGTCGAAAGTTACAAATAATTTCCGTTAAGGGATTAACAATGGGGATCGTAGTTTACTTAAACTTGAAGAACAAAAAATTGGCGAATGGTACTGTTTGGATGCTTTGCATATATGTTTCTTAGACTATATAGAAGCAATATATACAAAGATTTCAACCGTCTACCTGTTCCATTCATTGTTCTACTTGTCGAAAGTTTCAAATAATTTCCGTTAAGGGATTAACAATGGGGATCGTAGTTTACTTAAACTTGAAGAAGAAATAATTGGCGAATTGTACTGTTTGGATGCTTTGCATATATGTTTCTTAGACTATATAGAAGCAATATATACAAAGATTTCAACAGTCTACCTGTTCCATTCATTGTTCTACTTGTCGAAAGTTACAAATAATTTCCGATAACGGATTAACCATTGGGGCTCATTGTTCACTTAAACTTGAAGAACAAAAAATTGGCGAATTGTACTGTTTGGATGCTTTGCATATATGTTTCTTATACTATATAGAAGCAATATATACAAATATTTCAACTGTCTACCTGTTCCATTCATTGTTCTACTTGTCGAAAATTACAAATAATTTCCGATAATGGATTAACCATTGGGGCTCATTGTTCACTTAAACTTGAAGACCAAAAAATTGGCGAATGGTACTGTTTGGATGCTTTGCGTACATGTTTCTTAGACTATATGGAAGCAATATATACAAAGATTTCAACCGTCTACGTGTTCCAATCATTGTTCTACTTGTCGAAATTTACAAATAATTTCCTTTAAAGGATTAACAATGGGGCTCGTTGTTCACTTAAACTTGAAGAACAATAAATTGGCGAATTGTACTGTTTGGATGCTTTGCATATATGTTTCTTATACTATATAGAAGCAATATATACAAAGATTTCAACCGTCTACCTGTTCCATTCATTGTTCTACTTGCCGAAAGTTACTAATAATTTCCGATAAAGGATTAACCATTGGGGCTCATTGTTCACATAAACTTGAAGAACAAAAAATTGGCGAATGGTACTGTTTGGATGCTTTGCGTACATGTTTCTTAGACTATATGGAAGCAATATATACAAAGATTTCAACCGTCTACGTGTTCCAATCATTGTTCTACTTGTCGAAATTTACAAATAATTTCCTTTAAAGGATTAACAATGGGGCTCGTTGTTCACTTAAACTTGAAGAACAATAAATTGGCGAATTGTACTGTTTGGATGCTTTGCATATATGTTTCTTATACTATATAGAAGCAATATATACAAAGATTTCAACAGTCTACCTGTTCCATTCATTGTTCTACTTGTCGAAAGTTACAAATAATTTCCGATAACGGATTAACCATTGGGGCTCATTGTTCACTTAAACTTGAAGAACAAAAAATTGGCGAATTGTACTGTTTGGATGCTTTGCATATATGTTTCTTATACTATATAGAAGCAATATATACAAATATTTCAACCGTCTACCTGTTCCATTCATTGTTCTACTTGTCGAAAATTACAAATAATTTCCGATAATGGATTAACCATTGGGGCTCATTGTTCACTTAAACTTGAAGACCAAAAAATTGGCGAATGGTACTGTTTGGATGCTTTGCGTACATGTTTCTTAGACTATATGGAAGCAATATATACAATGATTTCAACCATCTACCTGATCCATTCATTGTTCTACTTGTCGAAATTTACAAATAATTTCCGTTAAAGGATTAACAATGGGGCTCGTAGTTCACTTAAACTTGAAGAACAAAAAATTGGCGACATGTACTGTTTGGATGATTTGCACAGATGTTTCTTATACTATATAGAAGCAATATTTACAAAGATTTCAACCGTCTACCTGTTCCATTCACTGTTCTACTTTTCGAAAGTTTCAAATAATTTCCGTTAAGGGATTAACAATGGGGATCGTAGTTTACTTAAACTTGAAGAACAAATAATTGGCGAATTGTACTGTTTGGATGCTTTGCATATATGTTTCTTAGACTATATAGAAGCAATATATACAAAGATTTCAACAGTCTACCTGTTCCATTCATTGTTCTACTTGTCGAAAGTTACAAATAATTTCCGATAACGGATTAACCATTGGGGCTCATTGTTCACTTAAACTTGAAGAACAAAAAATTGGCGAATTGTACTGTTTGGATGCTTTGCATATATGTTTCTTATACTATATAGAAGCAATATATACAAATATTTCAACCGTCTACCTGTTCCATTCATTGTTCTACTTGTCGAAAATTACAAATAATTTCCGATAATGGATTAACCATTGGGGCTCATTGTTCACTTAAACTTGAAGACCAAAAAATTGGCGAATGGTACTGTTTGGATGCTGTGCATATATGTTTCTTAGACTATATAGAAGCAATATATACAAAGATTTCAACCGTCTACCTGTTCCATTCATTGTTCTACTTGCCGAAAGTTACAAATAATTTCCGAAAAAGGATTAACCATTGGGGCTCATTGTTCACTTAAACTTGAAGAACAAAAATTGGCGAATGGTACTGTTTGGATGCTTTGCGTACATGTTTCTTAGACTATATGGAAGCAATATATACAATGATTTCAACCATCTACCTGATCCATTCATTGTTCTACTTGTCGAAATTTACAAATAATTTCCGTTAAAGGATTAACAATGGGGCTCGTAGTTCACTTAAACTTGAAGAACAAAAAATTGGCGACATGTACTGTTTGGATGATTTGCACAGATGTTTCTTATACTATATAGAAGCAATTTATACAAAGATTTCAACCGTCTACCTGTTCCATTCACTGTTCTACTTGTCGAAAGTTTCAAATAATTTCCGTTAAGGGATTAACAATGGGGATCGTAGTTTACTTAAACTTGAAGAAGAAATAATTGGCGAATTGTACTGTTTGGATGCTTTGCATATATGTTTCTTAGACTATATAGAAGCAATATATACAAAGATTTCAACAGTCTACCTGTTCCATTCATTGTTCTACTTGTCGAAAGTTACAAATAATTTCCGATAACGGATTAACCATTGGGGCTCATTGTTCACTTAAACTTGAAGAACAAAAAATTGGCGAATTGTACTGTTTGGATGCTTTGCATATATGTTTCTTATACTATATAGAAGCAATATATACAAATATTTCAACCGTCTACCTGTTCCATTCATTGTTCTACTTGTCGAAAATTACAAATAATTTCCGATAATGGATTAACCATTGGGGCTCATTGTTCACTTAAACTTGAAGACCAAAAAATTGGCGAATGGTACTGTTTGGATGCTTTGCGTACATGTTTCTTAGACTATATGGAAGCAATATATACAAAGATTTCAACCGTCTACGTGTTCCAATCATTGTTCTACTTGTCGAAATTTACAAATAATTTCCTTTAAAGGATTAACAATGGGGCTCGTTGTTCACTTAAACTTGAAGAACAATAAATTGGCGAATTGTACTGTTTGGATGCTTTGCGTACATGTTTCTTAGACTATATGGAAGCAATATATACAAAGATTTCAACCGTCTACGTGTTCCAATCATTGTTCTACTTGTCGAAATTTACAAATAATTTCCTTTAAAGGATTAACAATGGGGCTCGTTGTTCACTTAAACTTGAAGAACAATAAATTGGCGAATTGTACTGTTTGGATGCTTTGCATATATGTTTCTTAGACTATATAGAAGCAATATATACAAAGATTTCAACCGTCTACCTGTTCCATTCATTGTTCTACTTGCCGAAAGTTACAAATAATTTCCGATAAAGGATTAACCATTGGGGCTCATTGTTCACTTAAACTTGAAGAACAAAAATTGGCGAATGGTACTGTTTGGATGCTTTGCGTACATGTTTCTTAGACTATATGGAAGCAATATATACAATGATTTCAACCATCTACCTGATCCATTCATTGTTCTACTTGTCGAAATTTACAAATAATTTCGGTTAAAGGATTAACAATGGGGCTCGTAGTTCACTTAAACTTGAAGAACAAAAAATTGGCGACATGTACTGTTTGGATGATTTGCACAGATGTTTCTTATACTATATAGAAGCAATATATACAAAGATTTCAACCGTCTACCTGTTCCATTCACTGTTCTACTTGTCGAAAGTTTCAAATAATTTCCGTTAAGGGATTAACAATGGGGATCGTAGTTTACTTAAACTTGAAGAAGAAATAATTGGCGAATTGTACTGTTTGGATGCTTTGCATATATGTTTCTTAGACTATATAGAAGCAATATATACAAAGATTTCAACAGTCTACCTGTTCCATTCATTGTTCTACTTGTCGAAAATTACAAATAATTTCCGATAATGGATTAACCATTGGGGCTCATTGTTCACTTAAACTTGAAGACCAAAAAATTGGCGAATGGTACTGTTTGGATGCTTTGCGTACATGTTTCTTAGACTATATGGAAGCAATATATACAAAGATTTCAACCGTCTACGTGTTCCAATCATTGTTCTACTTGTCGAAATTTACAAATAATTTCCTTTAAAGGATTAACAATGGGGCTCGTTGTTCACTTAAACTTGAAGAACAATAAATTGGCGAATTGTACTGTTTGGATGCTTTGCATATATGTTTCTTATACTATATAAAAGCAATATATACAAAGATTTCAACAGTCTACCTGTTCCATTCATTGTTCTACTTGTCGAAAGTTACAAATAATTTCCGATAACGGATTAACCATTGGGGCTCATTGTTCACTTAAACTTGAAGAACAAAAAATTGGCGAATTGTACTGTTTGGATGCTTTGCATATATGTTTCTTATACTATATAGAAGCAATATATACAAATATTTCAACCGTCTACCTGTTCCATTCATTGTTCTACTTGTCGAAAATTACAAATAATTTCCGATAATGGATTAACCATTGGGGCTCATTGTTCACTTAAACTTGAAGACCAAAAAATTGGCGAATGGTACTGTTTGGATGCTTTGCGTACATGTTTCTTAGACTATATGGAAGCAATATATACAATGATTTCAACCATCTACCTGATCCATTCATTGTTCTACTTGTCGAAATTTACAAATAATTTCCGTTAAAGGATTAACAATGGGGCTCGTAGTTCACTTAAACTTGAAGAACAAAAAATTGGCGACATGTACTGTTTGGATGATTTGCACAGATGTTTCTTATACTATATAGAAGCAATATTTACAAAGATTTCAACCGTCTACCTGTTCCATTCACTGTTCTACTTTTCGAAAGTTTCAAATAATTTCCGTTAAGGGATTAACAATGGGGATCGTAGTTTACTTAAACTTGAAGAACAAATAATTGGCGAATTGTACTGTTTGGATGCTTTGCATATATGTTTCTTAGACTATATAGAAGCAATATATACAAAGATTTCAACAGTCTACCTGTTCCATTCATTGTTCTACTTGTCGAAAGTTACAAATAATTTCCGATAACGGATTAACCATTGGGGCTCATTGTTCACTTAAACTTGAAGAACAAAAAATTGGCGAATTGTACTGTTTGGATGCTTTGCATATATGTTTCTTATACTATATAGAAGCAATATATACAAATATTTCAACCGTCTACCTGTTCCATTCATTGTTCTACTTGTCGAAAATTATAAATAATTTCCGATAATGGATTAACCATTGGGGCTCATTGTTCACTTAAACTTGAAGACCAAAAAATTGGCGAATGGTACTGTTTGGATGCTTTGCATATATGTTTCTTAGACTATATAGAAGCAATATATACAAAGATTTCAACCGTCTACCTGTTCCATTCATTGTTCTACTTGCCGAAAGTTACAAATAATTTCCGAAAAAGGATTAACCATTGGGGCTCATTGTTCACTTAAACTTGAAGAACAAAAATTGGCGAATGGTACTGTTTGGATGCTTTGCGTACATGTTTCTTAGACTATATGGAAGCAATATATACAATGATTTCAACCATCTACCTGATCCATTCATTGTTCTACTTGTCGAAATTTACAAATAATTTCCGTTAAAGGATTAACAATGGGGCTCGTAGTTCACTTAAACTTGAAGAACAAAAAATTGGCGACATGTACTGTTTGGATGATTTGCACAGATGTTTCTTATACTATATAGAAGCAATTTATACAAAGATTTCAACCGTCTACCTGTTCCATTCACTGTTCTACTTGTCGAAAGTTTCAAATAATTTCCGTTAAGGGATTAACAATGGGGATCGTAGTTTACTTAAACTTGAAGAAGAAATAATTGGCGAATTGTACTGTTTGGATGCTTTGCATATATGTTTCTTAGACTATATAGAAGCAATATATACAAAGATTTCAACAGTCTACCTGTTCCATTCATTGTTCTACTTGTCGAAAGTTACAAATAATTTCCGATAACGGATTAACCATTGTGGCTCATTGTTCACTTAAACTTGAAGAACAAAAAATTGGCGAATTGTACTGTTTGGATGCTTTGCATATATGTTTCTTATACTATATAGAAGCAATATATACAAATATTTCAACCGTCTACCTGTTCCATTCATTGTTCTACTTGTCGAAAATTACAAATAATTTCCGATAATGGATTAACCATTGGGGCTCATTGTTCACTTAAACTTGAAGACCAAAAAATTGGCGAATGGTACTGTTTGGATGCTTTGCGTACATGTTTCTTAGACTATATGGAAGCAATATATACAAAGATTTCAACCGTCTACGTGTTCCAATCATTGTTCTACTTGTCGAAATTTACAAATAATTTCCTTTAAAGGATTAACAATGGGGCTCGTTGTTCACTTAAACTTGAAGAACAATAAATTGGCGAATTGTACTGTTTGGATGCTTTGCATATATGTTTCTTATACTATATAGAAGCAATATATACAAAGATTTCAACCGTCTACCTGTTCCATTCATTGTTCTACTTGCCGAAAGTTACTAATAATTTCCGATAAAGGATTAACCATTGGGGCTCATTGTTCACTTAAACTTGAAGAACAAAAAATTGGCGAATGGTACTGTTTGGATGCTTTGCGTACATGTTTCTTAGACTATATGGAAGCAATATATACAAAGATTTCAACCGTCTACGTGTTCCAATCATTGTTCTACTTGTCGAAATTTACAAATAATTTCCTTTAAAGGATTAACAATGGGGCTCGTTGTTCACTTAAACTTGAAGAACAATAAATTGGCGAATTGTACTGTTTGGATGCTTTGCATATATGTTTCTTAGACTATATAGAAGCAATATATACAAAGATTTCAACCGTCTACCTGTTCCATTCATTGTTCTACTTGCCGAAAGTTACAAATAATTTCCGTTAAAGTATTAACAATGGGGCTAGTAGTTCACTTAAACTTGAAGATCAAATAATTGGCGAATTGTACTGTTTGGACGCTTTGCATATATGTTTCTTAGACTACATAGAAACAACATATACAATGATTTCAACAGTCTACCTGTTCCATTCATTGTTCTACTTGCCGAAAGTTACAAATAATTTCCGATAAAGGATTAACCATTGGGGCTCATTGTTCACTTAAACTTGAAGAACAAAAAATTGGCGAATGGTACTGTTTGGATGCTTTGCGTACATGTTTCTTAGACTATATGGAAGCAATATATACAATGATTTCAACCATCTACCTGATCCATTCATTGTTCTACTTGTCGAAATTTACAAATAATTTCGGTTAAAGGATTAACAATGGGGCTCGTAGTTCACTTAAACTTGAAGAACAAAAAATTGGCGAATGGTACTGTTTGGATGCTTTGCATATATGTTTCTTAGACTATATAGAAGCAATATATACAAAGATTTCAACCGTCTACGTGTTCCAATCATTGTTCTACTTGTCGAAATTTACAAATAATTTCCTTTAAAGGATTAACAATGGGGCTCGTTGTTCACTCAAACTTGAAGAACAATAAATTGGCGAATTGTACTGTTTGGATGCTTTGCATATATGTTTCTTAGACTATATAGAAGCAATATATACAAAGATTTCAACAGTCTACCTGTTCCATTCATTGATCTACTTGTCGAAAGTTACAAATAATTTCCGATAAAGGATTAACCATTGGGGCTCATTGTTCACTTAAACTTGAAGAACAAAAAATTGGCGAATGGTCCTGTTTGGATGCTTTGCGTACATGTTTCTTAGACTATATGGAAGCAATATATACAATGATTTCAACCATCTACCTGATCCATTCATTGTTCTACTTGTCGAAATTTACAAATAATTTCCGTTAAAGGATTAACAATGGGGCTCGTAGTTCACTTAAACTTGAAGAACAAAAAATTGGCGACATGTACTGTTTGGATGATTTGCACAGATGTTTCTTATACTATATAGAAGCAATATATACAAAGATTTCAACCGTCTACCTGTTCCATTCACTGTTCTACTTGTCGAAAGTTTCAAATAATTTCCGTTAAGGGATTAACAATGGGGATCGTAGTTTACTTAAACTTGAAGAACAAATAATTGGCGAATTGTACTGTTTGGATGCTTTGCATATATGTTTCTTATACTATATAGAAGCAATATATACAAAGATTTCAACCGTCTACCTGTTCCATTCATTGATCTACTTGTCGAAAGTTACAAATAATTTCCGATAAAGGATTAACCATTGGGGCTCATTGTTCACTTAAACTTGAAGAACAAAAAATTGGCGAATGGTCCTGTTTGGATGCTTTGCGTACATGTTTCTTAGACTATATGGAAGCAATATATACAATGATTTCAACCATCTACCTGATCCATTCATTGTTCTACTTGTCGAAATTTACAAATAATTTCCGTTAAAGGATTAACAATGGGGCTCGTAGTTCACTTAAACTTGAAGAACAAAAAATTGGCGACATGTACTGTTTGGATGATTTGCACAGATGTTTCTTATACTATATAGAAGCAATATATACAAAGATTTCAACCGTCTACCTGTTCCATTCACTGTTCTACTTGTCGAAAGTTTCAAATAATTTCCGTTAAGGGATTAACAATGGGGATCGTAGTTTACTTAAACTTGAAGAACAAATAATTGGCGAATTGTACTGTTTGGATGCTTTGCATATATGTTTCTTATACTATATAGAAGCAATATATACAAAGATTTCAACCGTCTACCTGTTCCATTCATTGATCTACTTGTCGAAAGTTACAAATAATTTCCGATAAAGGATTAACCATTGGGGCTCATTGTTCACTTAAACTTGAAGAACAAAAAATTGGCGAATGGTCCTGTTTGGATGCTTTGCGTACATGTTTCTTAGACTATATGGAAGCAATATATACAATGATTTCAACCATCTACCTGATCCATTCATTGTTCTACTTGTCGAAATTTACAAATAATTTCCGTTAAAGGATTAACAATGGGGCTCGTAGTTCACTTAAACTTGAAGAACAAAAAATTGGCGACATGTACTGTTTGGATGATTTGCACAGATGTTTCTTATACTATATAGAAGCAATATATACAAATATTTCAACCGTCTACCTGTTCCATTCATTGTTCTACTTGTCGAAAATTACAAATAATTTCCGATAATGGATTAACCATTGGGGCTCATTGTTCACTTAAACTTGAAGACCAAAAAATTGGCGAATGGTACTGTTTGGATGCTTTGCGTACATGTTTCTTAGACTATATGGAAGCAATATATACAAAGATTTCAACCGTCTACGTGTTCCAATCATTGTTCTACTTGTCGAAATTTACAAATAATTTCCTTTAAAGGATTAACAATGGGGCTCGTTGTTCACTTAAACTTGAAGAACAATAAATTGGCGAATTGTACTGTTTGGATGCTTTGCATATATGTTTCTTATACTATATAGAAGCAATATATACAAAGATTTCAACCGTCTACCTGTTCCATTCATTGTTCTACTTGCCGAAAGTTACTAATAATTTCCGATAAAGGATTAACCATTGGGGCTCATTGTTCACTTAAACTTGAAGAACAAAAAATTGGCGAATGGTACTGTTTGGATGCTTTGCGTACATGTTTCTTAGACTATATGGAAGCAATATATACAAAGATTTCAACCGTCTACGTGTTCCAATCATTGTTCTACTTGTCGAAATTTACAAATAATTTCCTTTAAAGGATTAACAATGGGGCTCGTTGTTCACTTAAACTTGAAGAACAATAAATTGGCGAATTGTACTGTTTGGATGCTTTGCATATATGTTTCTTAGACTATATAGAAGCAATATATACAAAGATTTCAACCGTCTACCTGTTCCATTCATTGTTCTACTTGCCGAAAGTTACAAATAATTTCCGTTAAAGTATTAACAATGGGGCTAGTAGTTCACTTAAACTTGAAGATCAAATAATTGGCGAATTGTACTGTTTGGACGCTTTGCATATATGTTTCTTAGACTACATAGAAACAACATATACAATGATTTCAACAGTCTACCTGTTCCATTCATTGTTCTACTTGCCGAAAGTTACAAATAATTTCCGATAAAGGATTAACCATTGGGGCTCATTGTTCACTTAAACTTGAAGAACAAAAAATTGGCGAATGGTACTGTTTGGATGCTTTGCGTACATGTTTCTTAGACTATATGGAAGCAATATATACAATGATTTCAACCATCTACCTGATCCATTCATTGTTCTACTTGTCGAAATTTACAAATAATTTCGGTTAAAGGATTAACAATGGGGCTCGTAGTTCACTTAAACTTGAAGAACAAAAAATTGGCGAATGGTACTGTTTGGATGCTTTGCATATATGTTTCTTAGACTATATAGAAGCAATATATACAAAGATTTCAACCGTCTACGTGTTCCAATCATTGTTCTACTTGTCGAAATTTACAAATAATTTCCTTTAAAGGATTAACAATGGGGCTCGTTGTTCACTCAAACTTGAAGAACAATAAATTGGCGAATTGTACTGTTTGGATGCTTTGCATATATGTTTCTTAGACTATATAGAAGCAATATATACAAAGATTTCAACAGTCTACCTGTTCCATTCATTGATCTACTTGTCGAAAGTTACAAATAATTTCCGATAAAGGATTAACCATTGGGGCTCATTGTTCACTTAAACTTGAAGAACAAAAAATTGGCGAATGGTCCTGTTTGGATGCTTTGCGTACATGTTTCTTAGACTATATGGAAGCAATATATACAATGATTTCAACCATCTACCTGATCCATTCATTGTTCTACTTGTCGAAATTTACAAATAATTTCCGTTAAAGGATTAACAATGGGGCTCGTAGTTCACTTAAACTTGAAGAACAAAAAATTGGCGACATGTACTGTTTGGATGATTTGCACAGATGTTTCTTATACTATATAGAAGCAATATATACAAAGATTTCAACCGTCTACCTGTTCCATTCACTGTTCTACTTGTCGAAAGTTTCAAATAATTTCCGTTAAGGGATTAACAATGGGGATCGTAGTTTACTTAAACTTGAAGAACAAATAATTGGCGAATTGTACTGTTTGGATGCTTTGCATATATGTTTCTTATACTATATAGAAGCAATATATACAAAGATTTCAACCGTCTACCTGTTCCATTCATTGATCTACTTGTCGAAAGTTACAAATAATTTCCGATAAAGGATTAACCATTGGGGCTCATTGTTCACTTAAACTTGAAGAACAAAAAATTGGCGAATGGTCCTGTTTGGATGCTTTGCGTACATGTTTCTTAGACTATATGGAAGCAATATATACAATGATTTCAACCATCTACCTGATCCATTCATTGTTCTACTTGTCGAAATTTACAAATAATTTCCGTTAAAGGATTAACAATGGGGCTCGTAGTTCACTTAAACTTGAAGAACAAAAAATTGGCGACATGTACTGTTTGGATGATTTGCACAGATGTTTCTTATACTATATAGAAGCAATATATACAAAGATTTCAACCGTCTACCTGTTCCATTCACTGTTCTACTTGTCGAAAGTTTCAAATAATTTCCGTTAAGGGATTAACAATGGGGATCGTAGTTTACTTAAACTTGAAGAACAAATAATTGGCGAATTGTACTGTTTGGATGCTTTGCATATATGTTTCTTATACTATATAGAAGCAATATATACAAAGATTTCAACCGTCTACCTGTTCCATTCATTGATCTACTTGTCGAAAGTTACAAATAATTTCCGATAAAGGATTAACCATTGGGGCTCATTGTTCACTTAAACTTGAAGAACAAAAAATTGGCGAATGGTCCTGTTTGGATGCTTTGCGTACATGTTTCTTAGACTATATGGAAGCAATATATACAATGATTTCAACCATCTACCTGATCCATTCATTGTTCTACTTGTCGAAATTTACAAATAATTTCCGTTAAAGGATTAACAATGGGGCTCGTAGTTCACTTAAACTTGAAGAACAAAAAATTGGCGACATGTACTGTTTGGATGATTTGCACAGATGTTTCTTATACTATATAGAAGCAATATATACAAAGATTTCAACCGTCTACCTGTTCCATTCACTGTTCTACTTGTCGAAAGTTTCAAATAATTTCCGTTAAGGGATTAACAATGGGGATCGTAGTTTACTTAAACTTGAAGAACAAATAATTGGCGAATTGTACTGTTTGGATGCTTTGCATATATGTTTCTTATACTATATAGAAGCAATATATACAAAGATTTCAACCGTCTACCTGTTCCATTCATTGATCTACTTGTCGAAAGTTACAAATAATTTCCGATAAAGGATTAACCATTGGGGCTCATTGTTCACTTAAACTTGAAGAACAAAAAATTGGCGAATGGTCCTGTTTGGATGCTTTGCGTACATGTTTCTTAGACTATATGGAAGCAATATATACAATGATTTCAACCATCTACCTGATCCATTCATTGTTCTACTTGTCGAAATTTACAAATAATTTCCGTTAAAGGATTAACAATGGGGCTCGTAGTTCACTTAAACTTGAAGAACAAAAAATTGGCGACATGTACTGTTTGGATGATTTGCACAGATGTTTCTTATACTATATAGAAGCAATATATACAAAGATTTCAACCGTCTACCTGTTCCATTCACTGTTCTACTTGTCGAAAGTTTCAAATAATTTCCGTTAAGGGATTAACAATGGGGATCGTAGTTTACTTAAACTTGAAGAACAAATAATTGGCGAATTGTACTGTTTGGATGCTTTGCATATATGTTTCTTATTCTATATAGAAGCAATATATACAAAGATTTCAACCGTCTACCTGTTCCATTCATTGTTCTACTTGCCGAAAGTTACTAATAATTTCCGATAAAGGATTAACCATTGGGGCTCATTGTTCACTTAAACTTGAAGAACAAAAAATTGGCGAATGGTACTGTTTGGATGCTTTGCGTACATGTTTCTTAGACTATATGGAAGCAATATATACAAAGATTTCAACCGTCTACGTGTTCCAATCATTGTTCTACTTGTCGAACTTTACAAATAATTTCCTTTAAAGGATTAACAATGGGGCTCGTTGTTCACTTAAACTTGAAGAACAATAAATTGGCGAATTGTACTGTTTGGATGCTTTGCATATATGTTTCTTAGACTATATAGAAGCAATATATACAAAGATTTCAACCGTCTACCTGTTCCATTCATTGTTCTACTTGCCGAAAGTTACAAATAATTTCCGTTAAAGTATTAACAATGGGGCTAGTAGTTCACTTAAACTTGAAGATCAAATAATTGGCGAATTGTACTGTTTGGACGCTTTGCATATATGTTTCTTAGACTACATAGAAACAACATATACAATGATTTCAACAGTCTACCTGTTCCATTCATTGTTCTACTTGCCGAAAGTTACAAATAATTTCCGATAAAGGATTAACCATTGGGGCTCATTGTTCACTTAAACTTGAAGAACAAAAAATTGGCGAATGGTACTGTTTGGATGCTTTGCGTACATGTTTCTTAGACTATATGGAAGCAATATATACAAAGATTTCAACCGTCTACGTGTTCCAATCATTGTTCTACTTGTCGAAATTTACAAATAATTTCCTTTAAAGGATTAACAATGGGGCTCGTTGTTCACTTAAACTTGAAGAACAATAAATTGGCGAATTGTACTGTTTGGATGCTTTGCATATACGTTTCCTAGACTACATAGAAGCAATATATACAAAGATTTCAACCGTCTACCTGTTCCATTCATTGTTCTACTTGCCGAAAGTTACAAATAATTTCCGATAAAGGATTAACCATTGGGGCTCATTGTTCACTTAAACTTGAAGAACAAAAAATTGGCGAATGGTACTGTTTGGATGCTTTGCGTACATGTTTCTTAGACTATATGGAAGCAATATATACAAAGATTTCAACCGTCTACGTGTTCCAATCATTGTTCTACTTGTCGAAAGTTACAAATAATTTCCGTTAAGGGATTAACAATGGGGATCGTAGTTTACTTAAACTTGAAGAACAAAAAATTGGCGAATGGTACTGTTTGGATGCTTTGCATATATGTTTCTTAGACTATATAGAAGCAATATATACAAAGATTTCAACCGTCTACGTGTTCCAATCATTGTTCTACTTGTCGAAATTTACAAATAATTTCCTTTAAAGGATTAACAATGGGGCTCGTTGTTCACTCAAACTTGAAGAACAATAAATTGGCGAATTGTACTGTTTGGATGCTTTGCATATATGTTTCTTAGACTATATAGAAGCAATATATACAAAGATTTCAACCGTCTACCTGTTCCATTCATTGTTCTACTTGCCGAAAGTTACAAATAATTTCCGTTAAAGTATTAACAATGGGGCTCGTTGTTCACTCAAACTTGAAGAACAATAAATTGGCGACATGTACTGTTTGGATGATTTGCACAGATGTTTCTTATACTATATAGAAGCAATATATACAAAGATTTCAACCGTCTACCTGTTCCATTCACTGTTCTACTTGTCGAAAGTTTCAAATAATTTCCGTTAAGGGATTAACAATGGGGATCGTAGTTTACTTAAACTTGAAGAAGAAATAATTGGCGAATTGTACTGTTTGGATGCTTTGCATATATGTTTCTTAGACTATATAGAAGCAATATATACAAAGATTTCAACAGTCTACCTGTTCCATTCATTGTTCTACTTGTCGAAAGTTACAAATAATTTCCGATAACGGATTAACCATTGGGGCTCATTGTTCACTTAAACTTGAAGAACAAAAAATTGGCGAATTGTACTGTTTGGATGCTTTGCATATATGTTTCTTATACTATATAGAAGCAATATATACAAATATTTCAACCGTCTACCTGTTCCATTCATTGTTCTACTTGTCGAAAATTACAAATAATTTCCGATAATGGATTAACCATTGGGGCTCATTGTTCACTTAAACTTGAAGACCAAAAAATTGGCGAATGGTACTGTTTGGATGCTTTGCGTACATGTTTCTTAGACTATATGGAAGCAATATATACAAAGATTTCAACCGTCTACGTGTTCCAATCATTGTTCTACTTGTCGAAATTTACAAATAATTTCCTTTAAAGGATTAACAATGGGGCTCGTTGTTCACTTAAACTTGAAGAACAATAAATTGGCGAATTGTACTGTTTGGATGCTTTGCATATATGTTTCTTATACTATATAGAAGCAATATATACAAAGATTTCAACCGTCTACCTGTTCCATTCATTGTTCTACTTGCCGAAAGTTACTAATAATTTCCGATAAAGGATTAACCATTGGGGCTCATTGTTCACTTAAACTTGAAGAACAAAAAATTGGCGAATGGTACTGTTTGGATGCTTTGCGTACATGTTTCTTAGACTATATGGAAGCAATATATACAAAGATTTCAACCGTCTACGTGTTCCATTCATTGTTCTACTTGCCGAAAGTTACAAATAATTTCCGTTAAAGTATTAACAATGGGGCTAGTAGTTCACTTAAACTTGAAGATCAAATAATTGGCGAATTGTACTGTTTGGACGCTTTGCATATATGTTTCTTAGACTACATAGAAACAACATATACAATGATTTCAACAGTCTACCTGTTCCATTCATTGTTCTACTTGCCGAAAGTTACAAATAATTTCCGATAAAGGATTAACCATTGGGGCTCATTGTTCACTTAAACTTGAAGAACAAAAAATTGGCGAATGGTACTGTTTGGATGCTTTGCGTACATGTTTCTTAGACTATATGGAAGCAATATATACAAAGATTTCAACCGTCTACGTGTTCCAATCATTGTTCTACTTGTCGAAAGTTACAAATAATTTCCGTTAAGGGATTAACAATGGGGATCGTAGTTTACTTAAACTTGAAGAACAAAAAATTGGCGAATGGTACTGTTTGGATGCTTTGCATATATGTTTCTTAGACTATATAGAAACAATATATACAAAGATTTCAACCGTCTACGTGTTCCAATCATTGTTCTACTTGTCGAAATTTACAAATAATTTCCTTTAAAGGATTAACAATGGGGCTCGTTGTTCACTCAAACTTGAAGAACAATAAATTGGCGAATTGTACTGTTTGGATGCTTTGCATATATGTTTCTTAGACTATATAGAAGCAATATATACAAAGATTTCAACCGTCTACCTGTTCCATTCATTGTTCTACTTGCCGAAAGTTACAAATAATTTCCGATAAAGGATTAACCATTGGGGCTCATTGTTCACTTAAACTTGAAGAACAAAAAATTGGCGAATGGTACTGTTTGGATGCTTTGCGTACATGTTTCTTAGACTATATGAAAGCAATATATACAATGATTTCAACCATCTACCTGATCCATTCATTGTTCTACTTGTCGAAATTTACAAATAATTTCCGTTAAAGGATTAACAATGGGGCTCGTAGTTCACTTAAACTTGAAGAACAAAAAATTGGCGACATGTACTGTTTGGATGATTTGCACAGATGTTTCTTATACTATATAGAAGCAATATATACAAAGATTTCAACCGTCTACCTGTTCCATTTACTGTTCTACTTGTCGAAAGTTTCAAATAATTTCCGTTAAGGGATTAACAATGGGGATCGTAGTTTACTTAAACTTGAAGAACAAATAATTGGCGAATTGTACTGTTTGGATGCTTTGCATATATGTTTCTTAGACTATATAGAAGCAATATATACAAAGATTTCAACAGTCTACCTGTTCCATTCATTGATCTACTTGTCGAAAGTTACAAATAATTTCCGATAAAGGATTAACCATTGGGGCTCATTGTTCACTTAAACTTGAAGAACAAAAAATTGGCGAATGGTCCTGTTTGGATGCTTTGCGTACATGTTTCTTAGACTATATGGAAGCAATATATACAATGATTTCAACCATCTACCTGATCCATTCATTGTTCTACTTGTCGAAATTTACAAATAATTTCCGTTAAAGGATTAACAATGGGGCTCGTAGTTCACTTAAACTTGAAGAACAAAAAATTGGCGACATGTACTGTTTGGATGATTTGCACAGATGTTTCTTATACTATATAGAAGCAATATATACAAAGATTTCAACCGTCTACCTGTTCCATTCATTGTTCTACTTGTCGAATGTTACAAATAATTTCCGTTAAGGGATTAACAATGGGGCTCGTTGTTCACTTAAACTTGAAGAACAATAAATCGGCGAATTGTACTGTTTGGATGCTTTGCATATATGTTTCTTAGACTATATAGAAGCAAAATATACAATGATTTCAACCGTCTACCTGTTCCATTCATTGTTCTACTTGTCGAATGTTACAAATAATTTCCGTTAAGGGATTAACAATGGGGATCGTAGTTTACTTAAACTTGAAGAACAAAAAATTGGCGAATTGTACTGTTTGGATGCTTTGCATATATGTTTCTTAGACTATATAGAAGCAATATATACAATGATTTCAACAGTCTACCTATTCCATTCATTGTTCTACTTGCCGAAATTTAGAAATAATTTCCTTTAAAGGATTAACAATGGGGCTCGTAGTTCACTTAAACTTGTAGAGCAAAAAATAGTCGAATTGTACTGTTTGGATGCTTTGCATATATGTTTCTTAGACTATATAGAAGCAATATATACAATGATTTCAACCGTCTACCTGTTCCATTCATTGTTCTACTTGTCGAAAGTTACAAATAATTTCCTTTAAAGGATTAACAATGGGGATCATTGTTCACTTAAACTTGAAGAACAAAAAATTGGCGAATTGTACTGTTTGGATGCTTTGCATATATGTTTCTTAGACTATATAGAAGCAATATATACAATGATTTCAACCATCTACCTGATCCATTCATTGTTCTACTTGTCGAAATTTACAAATAATTTCCGTTAAAGGATTAACAATGGGGCTCGTAGTTCACTTAAACTTGAAGAACAAAAAATTGGCGACATGTACTGTTTGGATGATTTGCACAGATGTTTCTTATACTATATAGAAGCAATATATACAAAGATTTCAACCGTCTACCTGTTCCATTCACTGTTCTACTTGTCGAAAGTTTCAAATAATTTCCGTTAAGGGATTAACAATGGGGATCGTAGTTTACTTAAACTTGAAGAACAAATAATTGGCGAATTGTACTGTTTGGATGCTTTGCATATATGTTTCTTATACTATATAGAAGCAATATATACAAAGATTTCAACCGTCTACCTGTTCCATTCATTGATCTACTTGTCGAAAGTTACAAATAATTTCCGATAAAGGATTAACCATTGGGGCTCATTGTTCACTTAAACTTGAAGAACAAAAAATTGGCGAATGGTCCTGTTTGGATGCTTTGCGTACATGTTTCTTAGACTATATGGAAGCAATATATACAATGATTTCAACCATCTACCTGATCCATTCATTGTTCTACTTGTCGAAATTTACAAATAATTTCCGTTAAAGGATTAACAATGGGGCTCGTAGTTCACTTAAACTTGAAGAACAAAAAATTGGCGACATGTACTGTTTGGATGATTTGCACAGATGTTTCTTATACTATATAGAAGCAATATATACAAATATTTCAACCGTCTACCTGTTCCATTCATTGTTCTACTTGTCGAAAATTACAAATAATTTCCGATAATGGATTAACCATTGGGGCTCATTGTTCACTTAAACTTGAAGACCAAAAAATTGGCGAATGGTACTGTTTGGATGCTTTGCGTACATGTTTCTTAGACTATATGGAAGCAATATATACAAAGATTTCAACCGTCTACGTGTTCCAATCATTGTTCTACTTGTCGAAATTTACAAATAATTTCCTTTAAAGGATTAACAATGGGGCTCGTTGTTCACTTAAACTTGAAGAACAATAAATTGGCGAATTGTACTGTTTGGATGCTTTGCATATATGTTTCTTATACTATATAGAAGCAATATATACAAAGATTTCAACCGTCTACCTGTTCCATTCATTGTTCTACTTGCCGAAAGTTACTAATAATTTCCGATAAAGGATTAACCATTGGGGCTCATTGTTCACTTAAACTTGAAGAACAAAAAATTGGCGAATGGTACTGTTTGGATGCTTTGCGTACATGTTTCTTAGACTATATGGAAGCAATATATACAAAGATTTCAACCGTCTACGTGTTCCAATCATTGTTCTACTTGTCGAAATTTACAAATAATTTCCTTTAAAGGATTAACAATGGGGCTCGTTGTTCACTTAAACTTGAAGAACAATAAATTGGCGAATTGTACTGTTTGGATGCTTTGCATATATGTTTCTTAGACTATATAGAAGCAATATATACAAAGATTTCAACCGTCTACCTGTTCCATTCATTGTTCTACTTGCCGAAAGTTACAAATAATTTCCGTTAAAGTATTAACAATGGGGCTAGTAGTTCACTTAAACTTGAAGATCAAATAATTGGCGAATTGTACTGTTTGGACGCTTTGCATATATGTTTCTTAGACTACATAGAAACAACATATACAATGATTTCAACAGTCTACCTGTTCCATTCATTGTTCTACTTGCCGAAAGTTACAAATAATTTCCGATAAAGGATTAACCATTGGGGCTCATTGTTCACTTAAACTTGAAGAACAAAAAATTGGCGAATGGTACTGTTTGGATGCTTTGCGTACATGTTTCTTAGACTATATGGAAGCAATATATACAATGATTTCAACCATCTACCTGATCCATTCATTGTTCTACTTGTCGAAATTTACAAATAATTTCGGTTAAAGGATTAACAATGGGGCTCGTAGTTCACTTAAACTTGAAGAACAAAAAATTGGCGAATGGTACTGTTTGGATGCTTTGCATATATGTTTCTTAGACTATATAGAAGCAATATATACAAAGATTTCAACCGTCTACGTGTTCCAATCATTGTTCTACTTGTCGAAATTTACAAATAATTTCCTTTAAAGGATTAACAATGGGGCTCGTTGTTCACTCAAACTTGAAGAACAATAAATTGGCGAATTGTACTGTTTGGATGCTTTGCATATATGTTTCTTAGACTATATAGAAGCAATATATACAAAGATTTCAACAGTCTACCTGTTCCATTCATTGATCTACTTGTCGAAAGTTACAAATAATTTCCGATAAAGGATTAACCATTGGGGCTCATTGTTCACTTAAACTTGAAGAACAAAAAATTGGCGAATGGTCCTGTTTGGATGCTTTGCGTACATGTTTCTTAGACTATATGGAAGCAATATATACAATGATTTCAACCATCTACCTGATCCATTCATTGTTCTACTTGTCGAAATTTACAAATAATTTCCGTTAAAGGATTAACAATGGGGCTCGTAGTTCACTTAAACTTGAAGAACAAAAAATTGGCGACATGTACTGTTTGGATGATTTGCACAGATGTTTCTTATACTATATAGAAGCAATATATACAAAGATTTCAACCGTCTACCTGTTCCATTCACTGTTCTACTTGTCGAAAGTTTCAAATAATTTCCGTTAAGGGATTAACAATGGGGATCGTAGTTTACTTAAACTTGAAGAACAAATAATTGGCGAATTGTACTGTTTGGATGCTTTGCATATATGTTTCTTATACTATATAGAAGCAATATATACAAAGATTTCAACCGTCTACCTGTTCCATTCATTGATCTACTTGTCGAAAGTTACAAATAATTTCCGATAAAGGATTAACCATTGGGGCTCATTGTTCACTTAAACTTGAAGAACAAAAAATTGGCGAATGGTCCTGTTTGGATGCTTTGCGTACATGTTTCTTAGACTATATGGAAGCAATATATACAATGATTTCAACCATCTACCTGATCCATTCATTGTTCTACTTGTCGAAATTTACAAATAATTTCCGTTAAAGGATTAACAATGGGGCTCGTAGTTCACTTAAACTTGAAGAACAAAAAATTGGCGACATGTACTGTTTGGATGATTTGCACAGATGTTTCTTATACTATATAGAAGCAATATATACAAAGATTTCAACCGTCTACCTGTTCCATTCACTGTTCTACTTGTCGAAAGTTTCAAATAATTTCCGTTAAGGGATTAACAATGGGGATCGTAGTTTACTTAAACTTGAAGAACAAATAATTGGCGAATTGTACTGTTTGGATGCTTTGCATATATGTTTCTTATACTATATAGAAGCAATATATACAAAGATTTCAACCGTCTACCTGTTCCATTCATTGATCTACTTGTCGAAAGTTACAAATAATTTCCGATAAAGGATTAACCATTGGGGCTCATTGTTCACTTAAACTTGAAGAACAAAAAATTGGCGAATGGTCCTGTTTGGATGCTTTGCGTACATGTTTCTTAGACTATATGGAAGCAATATATACAATGATTTCAACCATCTACCTGATCCATTCATTGTTCTACTTGTCGAAATTTACAAATAATTTCCGTTAAAGGATTAACAATGGGGCTCGTAGTTCACTTAAACTTGAAGAACAAAAAATTGGCGACATGTACTGTTTGGATGATTTGCACAGATGTTTCTTATACTATATAGAAGCAATATATACAAAGATTTCAACCGTCTACCTGTTCCATTCACTGTTCTACTTGTCGAAAGTTTCAAATAATTTCCGTTAAGGGATTAACAATGGGGATCGTAGTTTACTTAAACTTGAAGAACAAATAATTGGCGAATTGTACTGTTTGGATGCTTTGCATATATGTTTCTTATACTATATAGAAGCAATATATACAAAGATTTCAACCGTCTACCTGTTCCATTCATTGATCTACTTGTCGAAAGTTACAAATAATTTCCGATAAAGGATTAACCATTGGGGCTCATTGTTCACTTAAACTTGAAGAACAAAAAATTGGCGAATGGTCCTGTTTGGATGCTTTGCGTACATGTTTCTTAGACTATATGGAAGCAATATATACAATGATTTCAACCATCTACCTGATCCATTCATTGTTCTACTTGTCGAAATTTACAAATAATTTCCGTTAAAGGATTAACAATGGGGCTCGTAGTTCACTTAAACTTGAAGAACAAAAAATTGGCGACATGTACTGTTTGGATGATTTGCACAGATGTTTCTTATACTATATAGAAGCAATATATACAAAGATTTCAACCGTCTACCTGTTCCATTCACTGTTCTACTTGTCGAAAGTTTCAAATAATTTCCGTTAAGGGATTAACAATGGGGATCGTAGTTTACTTAAACTTGAAGAACAAATAATTGGCGAATTGTACTGTTTGGATGCTTTGCATATATGTTTCTTATTCTATATAGAAGCAATATATACAAAGATTTCAACCGTCTACCTGTTCCATTCATTGTTCTACTTGCCGAAAGTTACTAATAATTTCCGATAAAGGATTAACCATTGGGGCTCATTGTTCACTTAAACTTGAAGAACAAAAAATTGGCGAATGGTACTGTTTGGATGCTTTGCGTACATGTTTCTTAGACTATATGGAAGCAATATATACAAAGATTTCAACCGTCTACGTGTTCCAATCATTGTTCTACTTGTCGAACTTTACAAATAATTTCCTTTAAAGGATTAACAATGGGGCTCGTTGTTCACTTAAACTTGAAGAACAATAAATTGGCGAATTGTACTGTTTGGATGCTTTGCATATATGTTTCTTAGACTATATAGAAGCAATATATACAAAGATTTCAACCGTCTACCTGTTCCATTCATTGTTCTACTTGCCGAAAGTTACAAATAATTTCCGTTAAAGTATTAACAATGGGGCTAGTAGTTCACTTAAACTTGAAGATCAAATAATTGGCGAATTGTACTGTTTGGACGCTTTGCATATATGTTTCTTAGACTACATAGAAACAACATATACAATGATTTCAACAGTCTACCTGTTCCATTCATTGTTCTACTTGCCGAAAGTTACAAATAATTTCCGATAAAGGATTAACCATTGGGGCTCATTGTTCACTTAAACTTGAAGAACAAAAAATTGGCGAATGGTACTGTTTGGATGCTTTGCGTACATGTTTCTTAGACTATATGGAAGCAATATATACAAAGATTTCAACCGTCTACGTGTTCCAATCATTGTTCTACTTGTCGAAATTTACAAATAATTTCCTTTAAAGGATTAACAATGGGGCTCGTTGTTCACTTAAACTTGAAGAACAATAAATTGGCGAATTGTACTGTTTGGATGCTTTGCATATACGTTTCCTAGACTACATAGAAGCAATATATACAAAGATTTCAACCGTCTACCTGTTCCATTCATTGTTCTACTTGCCGAAAGTTACAAATAATTTCCGATAAAGGATTAACCATTGGGGCTCATTGTTCACTTAAACTTGAAGAACAAAAAATTGGCGAATGGTACTGTTTGGATGCTTTGCGTACATGTTTCTTAGACTATATGGAAGCAATATATACAAAGATTTCAACCGTCTACGTGTTCCAATCATTGTTCTACTTGTCGAAAGTTACAAATAATTTCCGTTAAGGGATTAACAATGGGGATCGTAGTTTACTTAAACTTGAAGAACAAAAAATTGGCGAATGGTACTGTTTGGATGCTTTGCATATATGTTTCTTAGACTATATAGAAGCAATATATACAAAGATTTCAACCGTCTACGTGTTCCAATCATTGTTCTACTTGTCGAAATTTACAAATAATTTCCTTTAAAGGATTAACAATGGGGCTCGTTGTTCACTCAAACTTGAAGAACAATAAATTGGCGAATTGTACTGTTTGGATGCTTTGCATATATGTTTCTTAGACTATATAGAAGCAATATATACAAAGATTTCAACCGTCTACCTGTTCCATTCATTGTTCTACTTGCCGAAAGTTACAAATAATTTCCGTTAAAGTATTAACAATGGGGCTCGTTGTTCACTCAAACTTGAAGAACAATAAATTGGCGACATGTACTGTTTGGATGATTTGCACAGATGTTTCTTATACTATATAGAAGCAATATATACAAAGATTTCAACCGTCTACCTGTTCCATTCACTGTTCTACTTGTCGAAAGTTTCAAATAATTTCCGTTAAGGGATTAACAATGGGGATCGTAGTTTACTTAAACTTGAAGAAGAAATAATTGGCGAATTGTACTGTTTGGATGCTTTGCATATATGTTTCTTAGACTATATAGAAGCAATATATACAAAGATTTCAACAGTCTACCTGTTCCATTCATTGTTCTACTTGTCGAAAGTTACAAATAATTTCCGATAACGGATTAACCATTGGGGCTCATTGTTCACTTAAACTTGAAGAACAAAAAATTGGCGAATTGTACTGTTTGGATGCTTTGCATATATGTTTCTTATACTATATAGAAGCAATATATACAAATATTTCAACCGTCTACCTGTTCCATTCATTGTTCTACTTGTCGAAAATTACAAATAATTTCCGATAATGGATTAACCATTGGGGCTCATTGTTCACTTAAACTTGAAGACCAAAAAATTGGCGAATGGTACTGTTTGGATGCTTTGCGTACATGTTTCTTAGACTATATGGAAGCAATATATACAAAGATTTCAACCGTCTACGTGTTCCAATCATTGTTCTACTTGTCGAAATTTACAAATAATTTCCTTTAAAGGATTAACAATGGGGCTCGTTGTTCACTTAAACTTGAAGAACAATAAATTGGCGAATTGTACTGTTTGGATGCTTTGCATATATGTTTCTTATACTATATAGAAGCAATATATACAAAGATTTCAACCGTCTACCTGTTCCATTCATTGTTCTACTTGCCGAAAGTTACTAATAATTTCCGATAAAGGATTAACCATTGGGGCTCATTGTTCACTTAAACTTGAAGAACAAAAAATTGGCGAATGGTACTGTTTGGATGCTTTGCGTACATGTTTCTTAGACTATATGGAAGCAATATATACAAAGATTTCAACCGTCTACGTGTTCCAATCATTGTTCTACTTGTCGAAAGTTACAAATAATTTCCGTTAAGGGATTAACAATGGGGATCGTAGTTTACTTAAACTTGAAGAACAAAAAATTGGCGAATGGTACTGTTTGGATGCTTTGCATATATGTTTCTTAGACTATATAGAAACAATATATACAAAGATTTCAACCGTCTACGTGTTCCAATCATTGTTCTACTTGTCGAAATTTACAAATAATTTCCTTTAAAGGATTAACAATGGGGCTCGTTGTTCACTCAAACTTGAAGAACAATAAATTGGCGAATTGTACTGTTTGGATGCTTTGCATATATGTTTCTTAGACTATATAGAAGCAATATATACAAAGATTTCAACCGTCTACCTGTTCCATTCATTGTTCTACTTGCCGAAAGTTACAAATAATTTCCGATAAAGGATTAACCATTGGGGCTCATTGTTCACTTAAACTTGAAGAACAAAAAATTGGCGAATGGTACTGTTTGGATGCTTTGCGTACATGTTTCTTAGACTATATGAAAGCAATATATACAATGATTTCAACCATCTACCTGATCCATTCATTGTTCTACTTGTCGAAATTTACAAATAATTTCCGTTAAAGGATTAACAATGGGGCTCGTAGTTCACTTAAACTTGAAGAACAAAAAATTGGCGACATGTACTGTTTGGATGATTTGCACAGATGTTTCTTATACTATATAGAAGCAATATATACAAAGATTTCAACCGTCTACCTGTTCCATTTACTGTTCTACTTGTCGAAAGTTTCAAATAATTTCCGTTAAGGGATTAACAATGGGGATCGTAGTTTACTTAAACTTGAAGAACAAATAATTGGCGAATTGTACTGTTTGGATGCTTTGCATATATGTTTCTTAGACTATATAGAAGCAATATATACAAAGATTTCAACAGTCTACCTGTTCCATTCATTGATCTACTTGTCGAAAGTTACAAATAATTTCCGATAAAGGATTAACCATTGGGGCTCATTGTTCACTTAAACTTGAAGAACAAAAAATTGGCGAATGGTCCTGTTTGGATGCTTTGCGTACATGTTTCTTAGACTATATGGAAGCAATATATACAATGATTTCAACCATCTACCTGATCCATTCATTGTTCTACTTGTCGAAATTTACAAATAATTTCCGTTAAAGGATTAACAATGGGGCTCGTAGTTCACTTAAACTTGAAGAACAAAAAATTGGCGACATGTACTGTTTGGATGATTTGCACAGATGTTTCTTATACTATATAGAAGCAATATATACAAAGATTTCAACCGTCTACCTGTTCCATTCATTGTTCTACTTGTCGAATGTTACAAATAATTTCCGTTAAGGGATTAACAATGGGGCTCGTTGTTCACTTAAACTTGAAGAACAATAAATCGGCGAATTGTACTGTTTGGATGCTTTGCATATATGTTTCTTAGACTATATAGAAGCAAAATATACAATGATTTCAACCGTCTACCTGTTCCATTCATTGTTCTACTTGTCGAATGTTACAAATAATTTCCGTTAAGGGATTAACAATGGGGATCGTAGTTTACTTAAACTTGAAGAACAAAAAATTGGCGAATTGTACTGTTTGGATGCTTTGCATATATGTTTCTTAGACTATATAGAAGCAATATATACAATGATTTCAACAGTCTACCTATTCCATTCATTGTTCTACTTGCCGAAATTTAGAAATAATTTCCTTTAAAGGATTAACAATGGGGCTCGTAGTTCACTTAAACTTGAAGAGCAAAAAATAGTCGAATTGTACTGTTTGGATGCTTTGCATATATGTTTCTTAGACTATATAGAAGCAATATATACAATGATTTCAACCGTCTACCTGTTCCATTCATTGTTCTACTTGTCGAAAGTTACAAATAATTTCCTTTAAAGGATTAACAATGGGGATCATTGTTCACTTAAACTTGAAGAACAAAAAATTGGCGAATTGTACTGTTTGGATGCTTTGCATATATGTTTCTTAGACTATATAGAAGCAATATATACAAAGATTTCAACCGTCTACCTGTTCCATTCATTGTTCTACTTGTCGAAAGTTACAAATAATTTCCTTTAAAGGATTAACAATGGGGCTCATTGTTCACTTAAACTTGAAGACAAAAAATTGGCGAATGGTACTGTTTGGATGCTTTGCGTACATGTTTCTTAGACTATATGGAAGCAATATATACAAAGATTTCAACCGTCTACGTGTTCCAATCATTGTTCTACTTGTCGAAATTTACAAATAATTTCCTTTAAAGGATTAACAATGGGGCTCGTTGTTCACTTAAACTTGAAGAACAATAAATTGGCGAATGGTACTGTTTGGATGCTTTGCGTACATGTTTCTTAGACTATATAGAAGCAATATATACATTGATTTCTACCGGCTACCTGTTCCATTCATTGTTCTACTTGTCGCAAGTTACAAATAATTTCCGTTAAAGTATTAACAATGGGGCTCATAGTTCACTTAAACTTGAAGATCAAATAATTGGCGAATTGTACTGTTTGGATGATTTGCATATATGTTTCTTAGACTTTATAGATGCAATATATAAAAAGATTTCAACCGTCTACCTGTTCCATTCATTGTTCTACTTGTCGAAATTTACAAATAATTTCCTTTAAAGGATTAACAATGGGGCTCGTAGTTCACTTAAACTTGAAGAACAAAAAATTGGCGAATTGTACTGTTTGGATGCTTTGCATATATGATTTTTAGATTATATAGAAGCAATATATACAAAGATTTCAACCGTCTACCTGTTCGATTCATTGTTCCACTTGTCGAAATTTACAAATAATTTCCGATAAAGGATTAACAATGGGGCTCATTGTTCACTTAAACTTGAAGGACAAAAAATTGGCGAATGGTACTGTTTGGATGCGTTGCGTACATGTTTCTTAGACTATATGGAAGCAATATATACAAGGATTTCAACCGTCTACCTGTTCCATTCATTGTTCTACTTGTCGAAAGTTACAAATAATTTACGATAAAGGATTAACAATGGGGCTCATTGTTCACTTAAACTTGAAGAACAAAAAATTGGCGAATGGTACTGTTTGGATGCTTTGCATATATGTTTCTTAGACTATATAGAAGCAATATATACATTGATTTCAACCGTCTACCTGTTCCATTTATTGATCTACTTGTCGAAAGTTACAAATAATTACCGATAAAGGATTAACCATTGGGGCTCATTGTTCAATTAAACTTGAAGAACAAAAAATTGGCGAATTGTACTGTTTGGATGCTTTGCATATATGTTTTTAGAGTATATAGAAGCAATATATACAAAGATTTCAACCGTCTACCTTTTCCATTCATTGTTCTACTTGTCGAAAGTTACAAATAATTTCCTTTAAAGGATTAACAATGGGGCTCATTGTTCACTTAAACTTGAAGAACAAAAAATTGGCGAATGGTACTGTTTGGATGCTTTGCGTACATGTTTCTTAGACTATATGGTAGCAATATATACAAGGATTTCAACCGTCTACCTGTTCCATTCATTGTTCTACTTGTCGAATGTTACAAATAATTACCGATAAAGGATTAACCATTGGGGCTCATTGTTCACTTAAACTTGAAGAACAAAAAATTGGCGAATTGTACTATTTGGATGCTTTGCATATATGTTTCTTAGACTATATAGAAGCAATATATACAAAGATTTCAACCGTCTACCTGTTCCATTCATTGTTCTACTTGTCGAAAGTTACAAATAATTTCCTTTAAAGGATTAACAATGGGGCTCATTGTTCACTTAAACTTGAAGAACAAAAAATTGGCGAATGGTACTGTTTGGATGCTTTGCGTACATGTTTCTTAGACTATATGGAAGCAATATATACAAAGATTTCAACCGTCTACGTGTTCCAATCATTGTTCTACTTGTCGAAAGTTACAAATAATTTCCGTTAAGGGATTAACAATGGGGATCGTAGTTTACTTAAACTTGAAGAACAAAAAATTGGCGAATGGTACTGTTTGGATGCTTTGCATATATGTTTCTTAGACTATATGGAAGCAATATATACAAAGATTTCAACCGTCTACGTGTTCCAATCATTGTTCTACTTGTCGAAAGTTACAAATAATTTCCGTTAAGGGATTAACAATGGGGATCGTAGTTTACTTAAACTTGAAGAACAAAAAATTGGCGAATGGTACTGTTTGGATGCTTTGCATATATGTTTCTTAGACTATATAGAAACAATATATACAAAGATTTCAACCGTCTACGTGTTCCAATCATTGTTCTACTTGTCGAAATTTACAAATAATTTCCTTTAAAGGATTAACAATGGGGCTCGTTGTTCACTCAAACTTGAAGAACAATAAATTGGCGAATTGTACTGTTTGGATGCTTTGCATATATGTTTCTTAGACTACATAGAAACAACATATACAATGATTTCAACAGTCTACCTGTTCCATTCATTGTTCTACTTGCCGAAAGTTACAAATAATTTCCGATAAAGGATTAACCATTGGGGCTCATTGTTCACTTAAACTTGAAGAACAAAAAATTGGCGAATGGTACTGTTTGGATGCTTTGCGTACATGTTTCTTAGACTATATGGAAGCAATATATACAAAGATTTCAACCGTCTACGTGTTCCAATCATTGTTCTACTTGTCGAAAGTTACAAATAATTTCCGTTAAGGGATTAACAATGGGGATCGTAGTTTACTTAAACTTGAAGAACAAAAAATTGGCGAATGGTACTGTTTGGATGCTTTGCATATATGTTTCTTAGACTATATAGAAACAATATATACAAAGATTTCAACCGTCTACGTGTTCCAATCATTGTTCTACTTGTCGAAATTTACAAATAATTTCCTTTAAAGGATTAACAATGGGGCTCGTTGTTCACTCAAACTTGAAGAACAATAAATTGGCGAATTGTACTGTTTGGATGCTTTGCATATATGTTTCTTAGACTATATAGAAGCAATATATACAAAGATTTCAACCGTCTACCTGTTCCATTCATTGTTCTACTTGCCGAAAGTTACAAATAATTTCCGATAAAGGATTAACCATTGGGGCTCATTGTTCACTTAAACTTGAAGAACAAAAAATTGGCGAATGGTACTGTTTGGATGCTTTGCGTACATGTTTCTTAGACTATATGAAAGCAATATATACAATGATTTCAACCATCTACCTGATCCATTCATTGTTCTACTTGTCGAAATTTACAAATAATTTCCGTTAAAGGATTAACAATGGGGCTCGTAGTTCACTTAAACTTGAAGAACAAAAAATTGGCGACATGTACTGTTTGGATGATTTGCACAGATGTTTCTTATACTATATAGAAGCAATATATACAAAGATTTCAACCGTCTACCTGTTCCATTTACTGTTCTACTTGTCGAAAGTTTCAAATAATTTCCGTTAAGGGATTAACAATGGGGATCGTAGTTTACTTAAACTTGAAGAACAAATAATTGGCGAATTGTACTGTTTGGATGCTTTGCATATATGTTTCTTAGACTATATAGAAGCAATATATACAAAGATTTCAACAGTCTACCTGTTCCATTCATTGATCTACTTGTCGAAAGTTACAAATAATTTCCGATAAAGGATTAACCATTGGGGCTCATTGTTCACTTAAACTTGAAGAACAAAAAATTGGCGAATGGTCCTGTTTGGATGCTTTGCGTACATGTTTCTTAGACTATATGGAAGCAATATATACAATGATTTCAACCATCTACCTGATCCATTCATTGTTCTACTTGTCGAAATTTACAAATAATTTCCGTTAAAGGATTAACAATGGGGCTCGTAGTTCACTTAAACTTGAAGAACAAAAAATTGGCGACATGTACTGTTTGGATGATTTGCACAGATGTTTCTTATACTATATAGAAGCAATATATACAAAGATTTCAACCGTCTACCTGTTCCATTCATTGTTCTACTTGTCGAATGTTACAAATAATTTCCGTTAAGGGATTAACAATGGGGCTCGTTGTTCACTTAAACTTGAAGAACAATAAATCGGCGAATTGTACTGTTTGGATGCTTTGCATATATGTTTCTTAGACTATATAGAAGCAAAATATACAATGATTTCAACCGTCTACCTGTTCCATTCATTGTTCTACTTGTCGAATGTTACAAATAATTTCCGTTAAGGGATTAACAATGGGGATCGTAGTTTACTTAAACTTGAAGAACAAAAAATTGGCGAATTGTACTGTTTGGATGCTTTGCATATATGTTTCTTAGACTATATAGAAGCAATATATACAATGATTTCAACAGTCTACCTATTCCATTCATTGTTCTACTTGCCGAAATTTAGAAATAATTTCCTTTAAAGGATTAACAATGGGGCTCGTAGTTCACTTAAACTTGAAGAGCAAAAAATAGTCGAATTGTACTGTTTGGATGCTTTGCATATATGTTTCTTAGACTATATAGAAGCAATATATACAATGATTTCAACCGTCTACCTGTTCCATTCATTGTTCTACTTGTCGAAAGTTACAAATAATTTCCTTTAAAGGATTAACAATGGGGATCATTGTTCACTTAAACTTGAAGAACAAAAAATTGGCGAATTGTACTGTTTGGATGCTTTGCATATATGTTTCTTAGACTATATAGAAGCAATATATACAAAGATTTCAACCGTCTACCTGTTCCATTCATTGTTCTACTTGTCGAAAGTTACAAATAATTTCCTTTAAAGGATTAACAATGGGGCTCATTGTTCACTTAAACTTGAAGACAAAAAATTGGCGAATGGTACTGTTTGGATGCTTTGCGTACATGTTTCTTAGACTATATGGAAGCAATATATACAAAGATTTCAACCGTCTACGTGTTCCAATCATTGTTCTACTTGTCGAAATTTACAAATAATTTCCTTTAAAGGATTAACAATGGGGCTCGTTGTTCACTTAAACTTGAAGAACAATAAATTGGCGAATGGTACTGTTTGGATGCTTTGCGTACATGTTTCTTAGACTATATAGAAGCAATATATACATTGATTTCTACCGGCTACCTGTTCCATTCATTGTTCTACTTGTCGCAAGTTACAAATAATTTCCGTTAAAGTATTAACAATGGGGCTCATAGTTCACTTAAACTTGAAGATCAAATAATTGGCGAATTGTACTGTTTGGATGATTTGCATATATGTTTCTTAGACTTTATAGATGCAATATATAAAAAGATTTCAACCGTCTACCTGTTCCATTCATTGTTCTACTTGTCGAAATTTACAAATAATTTCCTTTAAAGGATTAACAATGGGGCTCGTAGTTCACTTAAACTTGAAGAACAAAAAATTGGCGAATTGTACTGTTTGGATGCTTTGCATATATGATTTTTAGATTATATAGAAGCAATATATACAAAGATTTCAACCGTCTACCTGTTCGATTCATTGTTCCACTTGTCGAAATTTACAAATAATTTCCGATAAAGGATTAACAATGGGGCTCATTGTTCACTTAAACTTGAAGGACAAAAAATTGGCGAATGGTACTGTTTGGATGCGTTGCGTACATGTTTCTTAGACTATATGGAAGCAATATATACAAGGATTTCAACCGTCTACCTGTTCCATTCATTGTTCTACTTGTCGAAAGTTACAAATAATTTACGATAAAGGATTAACAATGGGGCTCATTGTTCACTTAAACTTGAAGAACAAAAAATTGGCGAATGGTACTGTTTGGATGCTTTGCATATATGTTTCTTAGACTATATAGAAGCAATATATACATTGATTTCAACCGTCTACCTGTTCCATTTATTGATCTACTTGTCGAAAGTTACAAATAATTACCGATAAAGGATTAACCATTGGGGCTCATTGTTCAATTAAACTTGAAGAACAAAAAATTGGCGAATTGTACTGTTTGGATGCTTTGCATATATGTTTTTAGAGTATATAGAAGCAATATATACAAAGATTTCAACCGTCTACCTTTTCCATTCATTGTTCTACTTGTCGAAAGTTACAAATAATTTCCTTTAAAGGATTAACAATGGGGCTCATTGTTCACTTAAACTTGAAGAACAAAAAATTGGCGAATGGTACTGTTTGGATGCTTTGCGTACATGTTTCTTAGACTATATGGTAGCAATATATACAAGGATTTCAACCGTCTACCTGTTCCATTCATTGTTCTACTTGTCGAATGTTACAAATAATTACCGATAAAGGATTAACCATTGGGGCTCATTGTTCACTTAAACTTGAAGAACAAAAAATTGGCGAATTGTACTATTTGGATGCTTTGCATATATGTTTCTTAGACTATATAGAAGCAATATATACAAAGATTTCAACCGTCTACCTGTTCCATTCATTGTTCTACTTGTCGAAAGTTACAAATAATTTCCTTTAAAGGATTAACAATGGGGCTCATTGTTCACTTAAACTTGAAGAACAAAAAATTGGCGAATGGTACTGTTTGGATGCTTTGCGTACATGTTTCTTAGACTATATGGAAGCAATATATACAAAGATTTCAACCGTCTACGTGTTCCAATCATTGTTCTACTTGTCGAAATTTACAAATAATTTCCTTTAAAGGATTAACAATGGGGCTCGTTGTTCACTTAAACTTGAAGAACAATAAATTGGCGAATGGTACCGTTTGGATGCTTTGCGTACATGTTTCTTAGACTATATGGAAGCAATATATACAAAGATTTCAACCGTCTACGTGTTCCAATCATTGTTCTACTTGTCGAAATTTACAAATAATTTCCTTTAAAGGATTAACAATGGGGCTCGTTGTTCACTTAAACTTGAAGAACAATAAATTGGCGAATGGTACTGTTTGGATGCTTTGCGTACATGTTTCTTAGACTATATCGAAGCAATATATACATTGATTTCAACCGTCTACCTGTTCCATTCATTGTTCTACTTGTCGCAAGTTACAAATAATTTCCGTTAAAGTATTAACAATGGGGCTCGTAGTTCAGTTAAACTTGAAGAACAAATAATTAGCGAATTGTACTGTTTCGATGATTTGCATATTTGTTTCTTACACTTTATAGAAGCAATATATACAAAGATTTCAACCGTCTACCTGTTCCATTCATTGTTCTACTTGTCGAAAGTTACAAATAATTTCCTTTAAAGGATTAACAATGGGGCTCATTGTTCACTTAAACTTGAAGAACAAAAAATTGGCGAATTGTACTGTTTGGATGCTTTGCATATATGTTTCTTAGACTATATAGAAGCAATATATACAAAGATTTCAACCGTCTACCTGTTCCATTCATTGTTCTACTTGCCGAAAGTTACAAATAATTTCCGATAAAGGATTAACCATTGGGGCTCATTGTTCACTTAAACTTGAAGAACAAAAAATTGGCGAATGGTACTGTTTGGATGCTTTGCGTACATGTTTCTTAGACTATATGAAAGCAATATATACAATGATTTCAACCATCTACCTGATCCATTCATTGTTCTACTTGTCGAAATTTACAAATAATTTCCGTTAAAGGATTAACAATGGGGCTCGTAGTTCACTTAAACTTGAAGAACAAAAAATTGGCGACATGTACTGTTTGGATGATTTGCACAGATGTTTCTTATACTATATAGAAGCAATATATACAAAGATTTCAACCGTCTACCTGTTCCATTTACTGTTCTACTTGTCGAAAGTTTCAAATAATTTCCGTTAAGGGATTAACAATGGGGATCGTAGTTTACTTAAACTTGAAGAACAAATAATTGGCGAATTGTACTGTTTGGATGCTTTGCATATATGTTTCTTAGACTATATAGAAGCAATATATACAAAGATTTCAACAGTCTACCTGTTCCATTCATTGATCTACTTGTCGAAAGTTACAAATAATTTCCGATAAAGGATTAACCATTGGGGCTCATTGTTCACTTAAACTTGAAGAACAAAAAATTGGCGAATGGTCCTGTTTGGATGCTTTGCGTACATGTTTCTTAGACTATATGGAAGCAATATATACAATGATTTCAACCATCTACCTGATCCATTCATTGTTCTACTTGTCGAAATTTACAAATAATTTCCGTTAAAGGATTAACAATGGGGCTCGTAGTTCACTTAAACTTGAAGAACAAAAAATTGGCGACATGTACTGTTTGGATGATTTGCACAGATGTTTCTTATACTATATAGAAGCAATATATACAAAGATTTCAACCGTCTACCTGTTCCATTCATTGTTCTACTTGTCGAATGTTACAAATAATTTCCGTTAAGGGATTAACAATGGGGCTCGTTGTTCACTTAAACTTGAAGAACAATAAATCGGCGAATTGTACTGTTTGGATGCTTTGCATATATGTTTCTTAGACTATATAGAAGCAAAATATACAATGATTTCAACCGTCTACCTGTTCCATTCATTGTTCTACTTGTCGAATGTTACAAATAATTTCCGTTAAGGGATTAACAATGGGGATCGTAGTTTACTTAAACTTGAAGAACAAAAAATTGGCGAATTGTACTGTTTGGATGCTTTGCATATATGTTTCTTAGACTATATAGAAGCAATATATACAATGATTTCAACAGTCTACCTATTCCATTCATTGTTCTACTTGCCGAAATTTAGAAATAATTTCCTTTAAAGGATTAACAATGGGGCTCGTAGTTCACTTAAACTTGAAGAGCAAAAAATAGTCGAATTGTACTGTTTGGATGCTTTGCATATATGTTTCTTAGACTATATAGAAGCAATATATACAATGATTTCAACCGTCTACCTGTTCCATTCATTGTTCTACTTGTCGAAAGTTACAAATAATTTCCTTTAAAGGATTAACAATGGGGATCATTGTTCACTTAAACTTGAAGAACAAAAAATTGGCGAATTGTACTGTTTGGATGCTTTGCATATATGTTTCTTAGACTATATAGAAGCAATATATACAAAGATTTCAACCGTCTACCTGTTCCATTCATTGTTCTACTTGTCGAAAGTTACAAATAATTTCCTTTAAAGGATTAACAATGGGGCTCATTGTTCACTTAAACTTGAAGACAAAAAATTGGCGAATGGTACTGTTTGGATGCTTTGCGTACATGTTTCTTAGACTATATGGAAGCAATATATACAAAGATTTCAACCGTCTACGTGTTCCAATCATTGTTCTACTTGTCGAAATTTACAAATAATTTCCTTTAAAGGATTAACAATGGGGCTCGTTGTTCACTTAAACTTGAAGAACAATAAATTGGCGAATGGTACTGTTTGGATGCTTTGCGTACATGTTTCTTAGACTATATAGAAGCAATATATACATTGATTTCTACCGGCTACCTGTTCCATTCATTGTTCTACTTGTCGCAAGTTACAAATAATTTCCGTTAAAGTATTAACAATGGGGCTCATAGTTCACTTAAACTTGAAGATCAAATAATTGGCGAATTGTACTGTTTGGATGATTTGCATATATGTTTCTTAGACTTTATAGATGCAATATATAAAAAGATTTCAACCGTCTACCTGTTCCATTCATTGTTCTACTTGTCGAAATTTACAAATAATTTCCTTTAAAGGATTAACAATGGGGCTCGTAGTTCACTTAAACTTGAAGAGCAAAAAATAGTCGAATTGTACTGTTTGGATGCTTTGCATATATGTTTCTTAGACTATATAGAAGCAAAATATACAATGATTTCAACCGTCTACCTGTTCCATTCATTGTTCCACTTGTCGAAATTTACAAATAATTTCCGATAAAGGATTAACAATGGGGCTCATTGTTCACTTAAACTTGAAGGACAAAAAATTGGCGAATGGTACTGTTTGGATGCGTTGCGTACATGTTTCTTAGACTATATGGAAGCAATATATACAAGGATTTCAACCGTCTACCTGTTCCATTCATTGTTCTACTTGTCGAAAGTTACAAATAATTTACGATAAAGGATTAACAATGGGGCTCATTGTTCACTTAAACTTGAAGAACAAAAAATTGGCGAATGGTACTGTTTGGATGCTTTGCATATATGTTTCTTAGACTATATAGAAGCAATATATACATTGATTTCAACCGTCTACCTGTTCCATTTATTGATCTACTTGTCGAAAGTTACAAATAATTACCGATAAAGGATTAACCATTGGGGCTCATTGTTCAATTAAACTTGAAGAACAAAAAATTGGCGAATTGTACTGTTTGGATGCTTTGCATATATGTTTTTAGAGTATATAGAAGCAATATATACAAAGATTTCAACCGTCTACCTTTTCCATTCATTGTTCTACTTGTCGAAAGTTACAAATAATTTCCTTTAAAGGATTAACAATGGGGCTCATTGTTCACTTAAACTTGAAGAACAAAAAATTGGCGAATGGTACTGTTTGGATGCTTTGCGTACATGTTTCTTAGACTATATGGTAGCAATATATACAAGGATTTCAACCGTCTACCTGTTCCATTCATTGTTCTACTTGTCGAATGTTACAAATAATTACCGATAAAGGATTAACCATTGGGGCTCATTGTTCACTTAAACTTGAAGAACAAAAAATTGGCGAATTGTACTATTTGGATGCTTTGCATATATGTTTCTTAGACTATATAGAAGCAATATATACAAAGATTTCAACCGTCTACCTGTTCCATTCATTGTTCTACTTGTCGAAAGTTACAAATAATTTCCTTTAAAGGATTAACAATGGGGCTCATTGTTCACTTAAACTTGAAGAACAAAAAATTGGCGAATGGTACTGTTTGGATGCTTTGCGTACATGTTTCTTAGACTATATGGAAGCAATATATACAAAGATTTCAACCGTCTACGTGTTCCAATCATTGTTCTACTTGTCGAAATTTACAAATAATTTCCTTTAAAGGATTAACAATGGGGCTCGTTGTTCACTTAAACTTGAAGAACAATAAATTGGCGAATGGTACCGTTTGGATGCTTTGCGTACATGTTTCTTAGACTATATGGAAGCAATATATACAAAGATTTCAACCGTCTACGTGTTCCAATCATTGTTCTACTTGTCGAAATTTACAAATAATTTCCTTTAAAGGATTAACAATGGGGCTCGTTGTTCACTTAAACTTGAAGAACAATAAATTGGCGAATGGTACTGTTTGGATGCTTTGCGTACATGTTTCTTAGACTATATCGAAGCAATATATACATTGATTTCAACCGTCTACCTGTTCCATTCATTGTTCTACTTGTCGCAAGTTACAAATAATTTCCGTTAAAGTATTAACAATGGGGCTCGTAGTTCAGTTAAACTTGAAGAACAAATAATTGGCGAATTGTACTGTTTCGATGATTTGCATATTTGTTTCTTACACTTTATAGAAGCAATATATACAAAGATTTCAACCGTCTACCTGTTCCATTCATTGTTCTACTTGTCGAAAGTTACAAATAATTTCCTTTAAAGGATTAACAATGGGGCTCATTGTTCACTTAAACTTGAAGAACAAAAAATTGGCGAATTGTACTGTTTGGATGCTTTGCATATATGTTTCTTAGACTATATAGAAGCAATATATACATTGATTTCAACCGGCCACCTGTTCCATTCATTGTTCTACTTGTCGAAATTTACAAATAATTTCCTTTAAAGGATTAACAATGGGGCTCGTAGTTCACTTAAACTTGAAGATCAATAAATTGGCGACTTGTGCTGTTTGGATGCTTTGCATATATGTTTCTTATACTATATAGAAGCAATATATACAAAGATTTCAACCGTCTACCTGTTCCATTCATTGTTCTACTTGTCGAAAGTTACAAATAATTACCGATAAAGGATTAACCATTGGGGCTCATTGTTCAATTAAACTTGAAGAACAAAAAATTGGCGAATTGTACTGTTTGGATGCTTTGCATATATGTTTTTAGAGTATATAGAAGCAATATATACAAAGATTTCAACCGTCTACCTTTTCCATTCATTGTTCTACTTGTCGAAAGTTACAAATAATTTCCTTTAAAGGATTAACAATGGGGCTCATTGTTCACTTAAACTTGAAGAACAAAAAATTGGCGAATGGTACTGTTTGGATGCTTTGCGTACATGTTTCTTAGACTATATGGTAGCAATATATACAAGGATTTCAACCGTCTACCTGTTCCATTCATTGTTCTACTTGTCGAATGTTACAAATAATTACCGATAAAGGATTAACCATTGGGGCTCATTGTTCACTTAAACTTGAAGAACAAAAAATTGGCGAATTGTACTATTTGGATGCTTTGCATATATGTTTCTTAGACTATATAGAAGCAATATATACAAAGATTTCAACCGTGTACCTGTTCCATTCATTGTTCTACTTGCCGAAAGTTACAAATAATTTCCTTTAAAGGATTAACAATGGGGCTCATTGTTCACTTAAACTTGAAGAACAAAAAATTGGCGAATTGTACTGGTTGGATGCTTTGCATATATGTTTCTTAGACTATATAGAAGCAAAATATACAATGATTTCAACCGTCTACCTGTTCCATTCATTGTTCTACTTGTCGAATGTTACAAATAATTTCCGTTAAGGGATTAACAATGGGGATCGTAGTTTACTTAAACTTGAAGAACAAAAAATTGGCGAATTGTACTGTTTGGATGCTTTGCATATATGTTTCTTAGACTATATAGAAGCAATATATACAATGATTTCAACCGTCTACCTATTCCATTCATTGTTCTACATGCCGAAATTTACAAATAATTTCCTTTAAAGGATTAACAATGGGGCTCGTAGTTCACTTAAACTTGAAGAGCAAAAAATAGTCGAATTGTACTGTTTGGATGCTTTGCATATATGTTTCTTAGACTATATAGAAGCAAAATATACAATGATTTCAACCGTCTACCTGTTCCATTCATTGTTCTACTTGTCGAATGTTACAAATAATTTCCGTTAAGGGATTAACAATGGGGATCGTAGTTTACTTAAACTTGAAGAACAAAAAATTGGCGAATTGTACTGTTTGGATGCTTTGCATATATGTTTCTTAGACTATATAGAAGCAATATATACAATGATTTCAACCGTCTACCTATTCCATTCATTGTTCTACTTGCCGAAATTTACAAATAATTTCCGATAAAGGATTAACCATTGGGGCTCATTGTTCACTTAAAGTTGAAGAACAAAAAATTGGCGAATGGTACTGTTTGGATGCTTTGCATATATGTTTCTTAGACTATATGGAAGCAATATATACAAAGATTTCAACCGTCTACGTGTTCCAATCATTGTTCTACTTGTAGAAAGTTACAATTAATTTCCGTTAAAGGATTAACAATGGGGCTCGTAGTTCACTTAAACTTGAAGAACAAAAAATTGGCGAATTGGACTGTTTGGATGCTTTGCATATATGTTTCGTTGATTATATAGAAGCAATATATACAATGATTTCAACCGTCTACCTGATCAATTCATTTTTCTACTTGTCGAAATTTACAAATAATTTCCTTTAAAGGATTAACAATGGGGCTCGTAGTTCACTTAAACTTGAAGAACAAAAAATTGGCGAATTGTACTGTTTGGATGCTTTGCATATATGTTTCTTATACTATATAGAAGCAATATATACAAAGATTTCAACCGTCTACCTGTTCCATTCATTGTTCTACATGTCGAAAGTTACAAATAATTTCCGATAAAGGATTAACAATGGGTCTCATTGTTCACTTAAACTTGAAGAATAAAAAATTGGCGAATGGTACTGTTTGGATGCTTTGCATATATGTTTCTTAGACTATATGGAAGCAATATATACAAAGAAGTCAACCGTCCACGTGTTCCAATCATTGTTCTACTTGTAGAAAGTTACAATTAATTTCCGTTAAAGGATTAACAATGGGGCTCATTGTTCACTTAAACTTGAAGAACAAAAAATTGTCGAATTGTACTGTTTGGATGCTTTGCATATATGTTTCTTAGACTATATAGAAGCAATATATACAATGATTTCAACCGTCTACCTGTTCCATTCATTGTTCTACTTGTCGAAAGTTACAAATAATTACCGTTAAAGTATTAACAATGGGGCTCGTAGTTCACTTAAACTTAAAGAACAAATAATTGGCGAATTGTACTGTTTGGATGCTTTGCATATATGTTTCTTAGACTATATAGAAGCAATATATACAAAGATTTCAACCGTCTACGTGTTCCAATCATTGTTCTACTTGTAGAAAGTTACAATTAATTTCCGTTAAAGGATTAACAATGGGGCTCATAGTTCACTTAAACTTGAAGAACAAAAAATTGGCGATTTGTACTGTTTGGATGCTTGCATATATGTTTCTTAGACTATATAGAAGCAATATATTCATTGATTTCAACCGGCTACCTGTTCCATTCATTGTTCTACTTGTCGAATGTTACAAATAATTTCCGTTAAGGGATTAACAATGGGGATCGTAGTTTACTTAAACTTGAAGAACAAAAAATTGGCGAATTGTACTGTTTGGATGCTTTGCATATATGTTTCTTAGACTATATAGAAGCAATATATACAATGATTTCAACCGTCTACCTATTCCATTCATTGTTCTACTTGCCGAAATTTACAAATAATTTCCGATAAAGGATTAACCATTGGGGCTCATTGTTCACTTAAAGTTGAAGAACAAAAAATTGGCGAATGGTACTGTTTGGATGCTTTGCATATATGTTTCTTAGACTATATGGAAGCAATATATACAAAGATTTCAACCGTCTACGTGTTCCAATCATTGTTCTACTTGTAGAAAGTTACAATTAATTTCCGTTAAAGGATTAACAATGGGGCTCGTAGTTCACTTAAACTTGAAGAACAAAAAATTGGCGAATTGGACTGTTTGGATGCTTTGCATATATGTTTCTTAGACTATATGGTAGCAATATATACAAGGATTTCAACCGTCTACCTGTTCCATTCATTGTTCTACATGTCGAAAGTTACAAATAATTTCCGATAAAGGATTAACAATGGGTCTCATTGTTCACTTAAACTTGAAGAATAAAAAATTGGCGAATGGTACTGTTTGGATGCTTTGCATATATGTTTCTTAGACTATATGGAAGCAATATATACAAAGAAGTCAACCGTCCACGTGTTCCAATCATTGTTCTACTTGTAGAAAGTTACAATTAATTTCCGTTAAAGGATTAACAATGGGGCTCATTGTTCACTTAAACTTGAAGAACAAAAAATTGTCGAATTGTACTGTTTGGATGCTTTGCATATATGTTTCTTAGACTATATAGAAGCAATATATACAATGATTTCAACCGTCTACCTGTTCCATTCATTGTTCTACTTGTCGAAAGTTACAAATAATTACCGTTAAAGTATTAACAATGGGGCTCGTAGTTCACTTAAACTTAAAGAACAAATAATTGGCGAATTGTACTGTTTGGATGCTTTGCATATATGTTTCTTAGACTATATAGAAGCAATATATACAATGATTTCAACCGTCTACCTATTCCATTCATAGTTCTACCTGCCGAAATTTACAAATAATTTCCTTTAAAGGATTAACAATGGGGCTCGTAGTTCACTTAAACTTGAAGAACAAAAAATTGGCGAATGGTACTGTTTGGATGCTTTGCATATATGTTTCTTAGACTATATGGAAGCAATATATACAATGATTTCAACAGTCTACCTATTCCATTCATTGTTCTCCTTGCCGAAATTTACAAATAATTTCCTTTAAAGAATTAACAATGGGGCTCATTGTTCACTTAAACTTGAAGAACAAAAAATTGGCGAATTGTACTGTTTGGACGCTTTGCATATATGTTTCTTGGACTATATGGAAGCAATATATACAATGATTTCAACAGTCTACCTGTTCCATTCATTGTTCTACTTGTCGAAATTTACAAATAATTTCCGATAAAGGATTAACAATGGGTCTCATTGTTCACTTAAACTTGAAGAACAAAAAATTGGCGAATGGTACTGTTTGGATGCTTTGCATATATGTTTCTTAGACTATATAGAAGCAATATATACATTGATTTCAACCGTCTACCTGTTCCACTCATTGTTCTACTTGTCGAAAGTTGCAAATAATTTCCGATAACGGATTAACCATTGGGGCTCATTGTTCACTTAAACTTGAAGAACAAAAAATTGGCGAATGGTACTGTTTGGATGCTTTGCATATATGTTTCTTAGACTATATAGAAGCAATATATACAAAGATTTCAACCGTCTACCTGTTCCATTCATTGTTCTACTTGTCGAAAGTTACAAATAATTTCCGATAAAGGATTAACCATTGGGGCTCATTGTTCACTTAAACTTGAAGAACAAAAAATTGGCGAATGGTACTGTTTGGATGCTTTGCATATATGTTTCTTATACTATATAGAAGCAACATATACAAAGATTTCAACCGTCTACCTGTTCCATTCACTGTTCTACTTGTCGAAAGTTACAAATAATTTCCGTTAAGGGATTAATAATGGGGCTCGTAGTTCACTTAAACTTGAAGAACAAAAAATTGGAGAATTGTACTGTTTGGATGCTTTGCATATATGTTTCTTAGACTATATAGAAGCAATGTATACAAAGATTTCAACCGTCTACCTGTCCCATTCATTGTTCTACTCGTCGAAAGTTACAAATAATTTCCGATAAAGGATTAACAATGGGTCTCATTGTTCACTTAAACTTGAAGAACAAAAAATTGGCGAATTGTATTGTTTGGATGCTTTGCATATATGTTTCTTAGACTATATAGAAGCAATATGTACAAAGATTTCAACCGTCTACCTGTTCCATTCATTGTTCTACTTGTCGAAATTTACAAATAATTTCCTTTAAAGGATTAACTATGGGGCTCGTAGTTCACTTAAACTTGAAGAACAAAAAATTGGCGATTGTTACTGTGTAGATGCTTTGCATATATGTTTCTTAGATTATATAGAAACAATATATACAAAGATTTCAACCGTCTACCAGTTCCATTCATTGTTCTACTTGTCGAAAATTACAAATAATTACCGATAAAGGATTAACCATTGGGGCTCATTGTTCACTTAAACATGAAGAACAAAAAATTGGCGAATTGTACTGTTTGGATGCTTTGCATATATGTTTCTTAGACTATATAGAAGCAATATATACAAAGATTTCAACCGTCTACCTGTTCCATTCATTGTTCTACTTGTCGAAAGTTACAAATAATTTCCTATAAAGGATTAACAATGGGGCTCATTGTTCACTTAAACTTGAAGGACATAAAATTGGCGAATGGTACTGTTTGGATGCTTTGCGTACATGTTTCTTAGACTATATGGAGGCAATATATACAAGGATTTCAACCGTCTACCTGTTCCATTCATTGTTCTACTTGTCGAAAATTACAAATAATTACCGATAAAGGGTTAACAATTGGGGCTAATTGTTCACTTAAACTTGAAGAACCAAAAATTGGCGAATTGTACTGTTTGGATGCTTTGCATATATGTTTCTTAGACTATATAGAAGCAATATATACAAAGATTTCAACCGTCTACGTGTTCCAATCATTGTTCTACTTGTCGAAATTTACAAATAATTTCCTTTAAAGGATTAACAATGGGGCTCATTGTTCACTTAAACTTGAAGAACAAAAAATTGGCGAATTGTACTGGTTGGATGCTTTGCATATATGTTTCTTAGACTATATGGAAGCAATATATACAAAGATTTCAACCGTCTACGTGTTCCAATCATTGTTCTACTTGTCGAAATTTACAAATAATTTCCTTTAAAGGATTAACAATGGGGCTCGTTGTTCACTTAAACTTGAAGAACAATAAATTGGCGAATGGTACTGTTTGGATGCTTTGCGTACATGTTTCTTAGACTATATGGAAGCAATATATACAAAGATTTCAACCGTCTACGTGTTCCAATCATTGTTCTACTTGTCGAAATTTACAAATAATTTCCTTTAAAGGATTAACAATGGGGCTCGTTGTTCACTTAAACTTGAAGAACAATAAATTGGCGAATGGTACTGTTTGGATGCTTTGCGTACATGTTTCTTAGACTATATAGAAGCAATATATACATTGATTTCAACCGTCTACCTGTTCCATTCATTGTTCTACTTGTCGCAAGTTACAAATAATTTCCGTTAAAGTATTAACAATGGGGCTCGTAGTTCAGTTAAACTTGAAGAACAAATAATTGGCGAATTGTACTGTTTGGATGATTTGCATATATGTTTCTTAGACTTTATAGAAGCAATATATACAAAGATTTCAACCGTCTACCTGTTCCATTCATTGTTCTACTTGTCGAAAGTTACAAATAATTTCCTTTAAAGGATTAACAATGGGGCTCATTGTTCACTTAAACTTGAAGAACAAAAAATTGGCGAATTGTACTGTTTGGATGCTTTGCATATATGTTTCTTAGACTATATAGAAGCAATATATACATTGATTTCAACCGGCCACCTGTTCCATTCATTGTTCTACTTGTCGAAAGTTACAAATAATTTCCGATAACGGATTAACCATTTGGGCTCATTGTTCACTTAAACTTGAAGAACAAAAAATTGGCGAATGGTACTGTTTGGATGCTTTGCATATATGTTTCTTAGACTATATAGAAGCAATATATAAAAAGATTTCAACCGTCTACCAGTTCCATTCATTGTTCTACTTGTCGAAAGTTACAAATAATTTCCGTTAAGGGATTAACAATGGGGATCGTAGTTTACTTAAACTTGAATAACAAAAAATTGGCGAATTGTACTGTTTGGATGCTTTGCATATATGTTTCTTAGACTATATAGAAGCAATATATACAATGATTTCAACAGTCTACCTATTCCATTCATTGTTCTACTTGCCGAAATTTACAAATAATTTCCTTTAAAGAATTAACAATGGGGCTCATTGTTCACTGAAACTTGAAGAACAAAAAATTGGCGAATTGTACTGTTTGGACGCTTTGCATATATGTTTCTTGGACTATATAGAAGCAATATATACAATGATTTCAACAGTCTACCTGTTCCATTCATTGTTCTACTTGTCGAAATTTACAAATAATTTCCGATAAAGGATTAACAATGGGGCTCATTGTTCACTTAAACTTGAAGAACAAAAAATTGTCGAATTGTACTGTTTGGATGCTTTGCATATATGTTTCTTAGACTATATAGAAGCAATATATACAATGATTTCAACCGTCTACCTGTTCCATTCATTGTTCTACTTGTCGAAAGTTACAAATAATTTCCGTTAAAGTATTAACAATGGGGCTCGTAGTTCACTTAAACTTGAAGAACAAATAATTGGCGAATTGTACTGTTTGGATGCTTTGCATATATGTTTCTTAGACTATATAGAAGCAATATATACAATGATTTCAACCGTCTACCTATTCCATTCATTGTTCTACCTGCCGAAATTTACAAATAATTTCCTTTAAAGGATTAACAATGGGGCTCGTAGTTCACTTAAACTTGAAGAACAAAAAATTGGCGAATGGTACTGTTTGGATGCTTTGCATATATGTTTCTTAGACTATATAAAAGCAATATATACATTGATTTCAACCGTCTACCTGTTCCACTCATTGTTCTACTTGTCGAAAGTTACAAATAATTTCCGATAACGGATTAACCATTGGGGCTCATTGTTCACTTAAACTTGAAGAACAAAAAATTGGCGAATTGTACTGTTTGGATGCTTTGCATAAATGTTTCTTAGACTATATAGAAGCAATATATACAATGATTTCAACAGTCTACCTATTCCATTCATTGTTCTCCATGCCGAAATTTACAAATAATTTCCTTTAAAGAATTAACAATGGGGCTCATTGTTCACTTAAACTTGAAGAACAAAAAATTGGCGAATTGTACTGTTTGGACGCTTTGCATATATGTTTCTTGGACTATATGGAAGCAATATATACAAAGATTTCAACCGTCTACGTGTTCCAATCATTGTTCTACTTGTAGAAAGTTACAATTAATTTCCGTTAAAGGATTAACAATGGGGCGCGTAGTTCACTTAAACTTGAAGAACAAAAAATTGGCGAATGGTACTATTTGGATGCTTTGAATATATGTTTCTTATATTATATAGAAGCAATATATACAAATATTTCAACCGTCTACCTGTTCCATTCATTGTTCGACTTGTCGAAAGTTACAAATAATTTCCGATAAAGGATTAACCATTGGGGCTCATTGTTCACTTAAACTTGAAGAACAAAAAATTGGCGAATGGTACTGTTTGGATGCTTTGCATATATGTTTCTTAGACTATATAGAAGCAATATATACAAAGATTTCAATCGTCTACCTGTTCCATTCACTGTTCTACTTGTCGAAAGTTACAAATAATTTCCGATAACGGATTAACCATTTGGGCTCATTGTTCACTTAAACTTGAAGAACAAAAAATTGGCGAATGGTACTGTTTGGATGCTTTGCATATATGTTTCGTAGACTATATAGAAGCAATATATACAAATATTTCAACCGTCTAACTGTTCCATTCATTGTTCTACTTGTCGCAAATTACAAATAATTTCCGATAAAGGATTAACCATTGGTGCTCATTGTTCACTTAAACTTGAAGAACAAAAAATTGGCGAATGGTACTGTTTGGATGCTTTGCATATATGTTTCTTAGACTATATAGAAGCAATATATACAAAGATTTCAACCGTCTACCTTTTCCATTCATTGTTCTACTTGTCGAATGTTACAAATAATTTCCGATAACGGATTAACCATTTGGGCTCATTGTTCACTTAAACTTGAAGAACAAAAAATTGGCGAATGGTACTGTTTGGATGCTTTGCATATATGTTTCTTAGACTATATAGAAGCAATATATACAAAGATTTCAACCGTCTACCTGTTCCATTCATTGTTCTACTTGTCGAAAGTTACAAATAATTTCCGTTAAGGGATTAACCATTGGGGCTCATTGTTCACTTAAACTTGAAGAACAAAAAATTGGCGAATGGTACTGTGTGGATGCTTTGCATATATGTTTCTTAGACTATATAGAAGCAATATATAAAAAGATTTCAACCGTCTACCAGTTCCATTCATTGTTCTACTTGTCGAAAGTTACAAATAATTTCCGTTAAGGGATTAACCATTGGGGCTCATTGTTCACTTAAACTTGAAGAACAAAAAATTGGCGAATGGTACTGTGTGGATGCTTTGCATATATGTTTCTTAGACTATATAGAAGCAATATATAAAAAGATTTCAACCGTCTACCAGTTCCATTCATTGTTCTACTTGTCGAAAGTTACAAATAATTTCCGTTAAGGGATTAACAATGGGGATCGTAGTTTACTTAAACTTGAATAACAAAAAATTGGCGAATTGTACTGTTTGGAAGCTTTGCATATATGTTTCTTAGACTATATAGAAGCAATATATACAATGATTTCAACAGTCTACCTATTCCATTCATTGTTCTACTTGCCGAAATTTACAAATAATTTCCTTTAAAGAATTAACAATGGGGCTCATTGTTCACTGAAACTTGAAGAACAAAAAATTGGCGAATTGTACTGTTTGGACGCTTTGCATATATGTTTCTTGGACTATATAGAAGCAATATATACAATGATTTCAACAGTCTACCTGTTCCATTCATTGTTCTACTTGTCGAAATTTACAAATAATTTCCGATAAAGGATTAACAATGGGGCTCATTGTTCACTTAAACTTGAAGAACAAAAAATTGTCGAATTGTACTGTTTGGATGCTTTGCATATATGTTTCTTAGACTATATAGAAGCAATATATACAATGATTTCAACCGTCTACCTGTTCCATTCATTGTTCTACTTGTCGAAAGTTACAAATAATTTCCGTTAAAGTATTAACAATGGGGCTCGTAGTTCACTTAAACTTGAAGAACAAATAATTGGCGAATTGTACTGTTTGGATGCTTTGCATATATGTTTCTTAGACTATATAGAAGCAATATATACAATGATTTCAACCGTCTACCTGTTCCATTCATTGTTCTACATGTCGAAAGTTACAAATAATTTCCGTTAAGGGATTAACAATGGGGATCGTAGTTTACTTAAACTTGAAGAACAAAAAATTGGCGAATTGTACTGTTTGGATGCTTTGCATATATGTTTCTTAGACTATATAGAAGCAATATATACAAAGATTTCAACCGTCTACGTGTTCCAATCATTGTTCTACTTGTAGAAAGTTACAATTAATTTCCGTTAAAGGATTAACAATGGGGCTCGTAGTTCACTTAAACTTGAAGAACAAAAAATTGGCGATTTGTACTGTTTGGATGCTTGCATATATGTTTCTTATACTATATAGAAGCAATATACACAAAGATTTCAACCGTCTACCTGTTCTATTCATTGTTCTACTTGTAAAAAGTTACAAATAATTTCCGTTTCATGATTATCAATGGGGCACGTTGTTCACTTAAACTTGAAGAACAAAAAATTGGCGAATGGTACTGTTTGGATGCTTTGCATATATGTTTCTTAGACTATATAAAAGCAATATATACATTGATTTCAACCGTCTACCTGTTCCACTCATTGTTCTACTTGTCGAAAGTTACAAATAATTTCCGATAACGGATTAACCATTGGGGCTCATTGTTCACTTAAACTTGAAGAACAAAAAATTGGCGAATTGTACTGTTTGGATGCTTTGCATAAATGTTTCTTAGACTATATAGAAGCAATATATACAATGATTTCAACAGTCTACCTATTCCATTCATTGTTCTCCTTGCCGAAATTTACAAATAATTTCCTTTAAAGAATTAACAATGGGGCTCATTGTTCACTTAAACTTGAAGAACAAAAAATTGGCGAATTGTACTGTTTGGACGCTTTGCATATATGTTTCTTGGACTATATAGAAGCAATATATACAATGATTTCAACAGTCTACCTGTTCCATTCATTGTTCTACTTGTCGAAATTTACAAATAATTTCCGATAAAGGATTAACAATGGGGCTCATTGTTCACTTAAACTTGAAGAACAAAAAATTGGCGAATGGTACTGTTTGGATGCTTTGCATATATGTTTCTTAGACTATATAGAAGCAATATATACATTGATTTCAACCGTCTACCTGTTCCACTCATTGTTCTACTTGTCGAAAGTTGCAAATAATTTCCGATAACGGATTAACCATTGGGGCTCATTGTTCACTTAAACTTGAAGAACAAGAAATTGGCGAATGGTACTGTTTGGATGCTTTGCATATATGTTTCTTAGACTATATAGAAGCAAAATATACAATGATTTCAACCGTCTACCTGTTCCATTCATTGTTCTACTTGTCGAATGTTACAAATAATTTCCGTTAAGGGATTAACAATGGGGATCGTAGTTTACTTAAACTTGAAGAACAAAAAATTGGCGAATTGTACTGTTTGGATGCTTTGCATATATGTTTCTTAGACTATATAGAAGCAATATATACAATGATTTCAACCGTCTACCTATTCCATTCATTGTTCTACTTGCCGAAATTTACAAATAATTTCCTTTAAAGGATTAACAATGGGGCTCGTAGTTCACTTAAACTTGAAGAGCAAAAAATAGTCGAATTGTACTGTTTGGATGCTTTGCATATATGTTTCTTAGACTATATAGAAGCAATATATACAATGATTTCAACCGTCTACCTGTTCCATTCATTGTTCTACATGTCGAAAGTTACAAATAATTTCCGTTAAGGGATTAACAATGGGGATCGTAGTTTACTTAAACTTGAAGAACAAAAAATTGGCGAATTGTACTGTTTGGATGCTTTGCATATATGTTTCTTAGACTATATAGAAGCAATATATACGAAGATTTCAACCGTCTACGTGTTCCAATCATTGTTCTACTTGTAGAAAGTTACAATTAATTTCCGTTAAAGGATTAACAATGGGGCTCATAGTTCACTTAAACTTGAAGAACAAAAAATTGGCGATTTGTACTGTTTGGATGCTTGCATATATGTTTCTTAGACTATATAGAAGCAATATGTACAAAGATTTCAACCGTCTACCTGTTCCATTCATTGTTCTACTTGTCGAAATTTACAAATAATTTCCTTTAAAGGATTAACTATGGGGCTCGTAGTTCACTTAAACTTGAAGAACAAAAAATTGGCGATTGTTACTGTGTAGATGCTTTGCATATATGTTTCTTAGACTATATAGAAGCAATATATACAATGATTTCAACCGTCTACCTATTCCATTCATTGTTCTACTTGCCGAAATGTACAAATAATTTCCTTTAAAGGATTAACAATGGGGCTCATTGTTCACTTAAACTTGAAGAACAAAAAATTGGCGAATGGTACTGTTTGGATGCTTTGCGTAAATGTTTCTTAGACTATATGGAAGCAATATATACAAAGATTTCAACCGTCTACGTGTTCCAATCATTGTTCTACTTGTCGAAATTTACAAATAATTTCCTTTAAAGGATTAACAATGGGGCTCGTTGTTCACTTAAACTTGAAGAACAATAAATTGGCGAATGGTACTGTTTGGATGCTTTGCATATATGTTTCTTAGACTATATAGAAGCAATATATACAAAGATTTCAACCGTCTACCTGTTCCATTCATTGTTCTACTTGTCGAAAGTTTCAAATAATTTCCTTTAAAGGATTAACAATGGGGCTCATTGTTCACTTAAACTTGAAGGACAAAAAATTGGCGAATGGTACTGTTTGGATGCGTTGCGTACATGTTTCTTAGACTATATGGAAGCAATATATACAAGGATTTCAACCGTCTACCTGTTCCATTCATTGTTCTACTTGTCGAAAGTTACAAATAATTTACGATAAAGGATTAACAATGGGGCTCATTGTTCACTTAAACTTGAAGAACAAAAAATTGGCGACTGGTACTGTTTGGATGCTTTGCATATATGTTTCTTAGACTATATAGAAGCAATATATACATTGATTTCAACCGTCTACCTGTTCCATTTATTGATCTACTTGTCGAAAGTTACAAATAATTACCGATAAAGGATTAACCATTGGGGCTCATTGTTCAATTAAACTTGAAGAACAAAAAATTGGCGAATTGTACTGTTTGGATGCTTTGCATATATGTTTTTAGAGTATATAGAAGCAATATATACAAAGATTTCAACCGTCTACCTTTTCCATTCATTGTTCTACTTGTCGAAAGTTACAAATAATTTCCTTTAAAGGATTAACAATGGGGCTCATTGTTCACTTAAACTTGAAGAACAAAAAATTGGCGAATGGTACTGTTTGGATGCTTTGCGTACATGTTTCTTAGACTATATGGTAGCAATATATACAAAGATTTCAACCGTCTACGTGTTCCAATCATTGTTCTACTTGTCGAAATTTACAAATAATTTCCTTTAAAGGATTAACAATGGGGCTCGTTGTTCACTTAAACTTGAAGAACAATAAATTGGCGAATGGTACTGTTTGGATGCTTTGCGTACATGTTTCTTAGACTATATGGAAGCAATATATACAAAGATTTCAACCGTCTACGTGTTCCAATCATTGTTCTACTTGTCGAAATTTACAAATAATTTCCTTTAAAGGATTAACAATGGGGCTCGTTGTTCACTTAAACTTGAAGAACAATAAATTGGCGAATGGTACTGTTTGGATGCTTTGCGTACATGTTTCTTAGACTATATAGAAGCAATATATACATTGATTTCAACCGTCTACCTGTTCCATTCATTGTTCTACTTGTCGCAAGTTACAAATAATTTCCGTTAAAGTATTAACAATGGGGCTCGTAGTTCAGTTAAACTTGAAGAACAAATAATTGGCGAATTGTACTGTTTGGATGATTTGCATATATGTTTCTTAGACTTTATAGAAGCAATATATACAAAGATTTCAACCGTCTACCTGTTCCATTCATTGTTCTACTTGTCGAAAGTTACAAATAATTTCCTTTAAAGGATTAACAATGGGGCTCATTGTTCACTTAAACTTGAAGAACAAAAAATTGGCGAATTGTACTGTTTGGATGCTTTGCATATATGTTTCTTAGACTATATAGAAGCAATATATACATTGATTTCAACCGGCCACCTGTTCCATTCATTGTTCTACTTGTCGAAATTTACAAATAATTTCCTTTAAAGGATTAACAATGGGGCTCGTAGTTCACTTAAACTTGAAGATCAATAAATTGGCGACTTGTGCTGTTTGGATGCTTTGCATATATGTTTCTTATACTATATAGAAGCAATATATACAAAGATTTCAACCGTCTACCTGTTCCATTCATTGTTCTACTTGTCGAAAGTTACAAATAATTACCGATAAAGGATTAACCATTGGGGCTCATTGTTCAATTAAACTTGAAGAACAAAAAATTGGCGAATTGTACTGTTTGGATGCTTTGCATATATGTTTTTAGAGTATATAGAAGCAATATATACAAAGATTTCAACCGTCTACCTTTTCCATTCATTGTTCTACTTGTCGAAAGTTACAAATAATTTCCTTTAAAGGATTAACAATGGGGCTCATTGTTCACTTAAACTTGAAGAACAAAAAATTGGCGAATGGTACTGTTTGGATGCTTTGCGTACATGTTTCTTAGACTATATGGTAGTAATATATACAAGGATTTCAACCGTCTACCTGTTCCATTCATTGTTCTACTTGTCGAATGTTACAAATAATTACCGATAAAGGATTAACCATTGGGGCTCATTGTTCACTTAAACTTGAAGAACAAAATATTGGCGAATTGTACTATTTGGATGCTTTGCATATATGTTTCTTAGACTATATAGAAGCAATATATACAAAGATTTCAACCGTGTACCTGTTCCATTCATTGTTCTACTTGCCGAAAGTTACAAATAATTTCCTTTAAAGGATTAACAATGGGGCTCATTGTTCACTTAAACTTGAAGAACAAAAAATTGGCGAATTGTACTGGTTGGATGCTTTGCATATATGTTTCTTAGACTATATAGAAGCAAAATATACAATGATTTCAACCGTCTACCTGTTCCATTCATTGTTCTACTTGTCGAATGTTACAAATAATTTCCGTTAAGGGATTAACAATGGGGATCGTAGTTTACTTAAACTTGAAGAACAAAAAATTGGCGAATTGTACTGTTTGGATGCTTTGCATATATGTTTCTTAGACTATATAGAAGCAAAATATACAATGATTTCAACCGTCTACCTGTTCCATTCATTGTTCTACTTGTCGAATGTTACAAATAATTTCCGTTAAGGGATTAACAATGGGGATCGTAGTTTACTTAAACTTGAAGAACAAAAAATTGTCGAATTGTACTGTTTGGATGCTTTGCATATATGTTTCTTAGACTATATAGAAGCAATATATACAATGATTTCAACCGTCTACCTGTTCCATTCATTGTTCTACTTGTCGAAAGTTACAAATAATTTCCGTTAAAGTATTAACAATGGGGCTCGTAGTTCACTTAAACTTGAAGAACAAATAATTGGCGAATTGTACTGTTTGGATGCTTTGCATATATGTTTCTTAGACTATATAGAAGCAATATATACATTGATTTCAACCGTCTACCTGTTCCACTCATTGTTCTACTTGTCGAAAGTTGCAAATAATTTCCGATAACGGATTAACCATTGGGGCTCATTGTTCACTTAAACTTGAAGAACAAGAAATTGGCGAATGGTACTGTTTGGATGCTTTGCATATATGTTTCTTAGACTATATAGAAGCAATATATACAAAGATTTCAACCGTCTACCTGTTCCATTCATTGTTCTACTTGTCGAAAGTTACAAATAATTTCCGATAAAGGATTAACCATTGGGGCTCATTGTTCACTTAAACTTGAAGAACAAAAAATTGGCGAATGGTACTGTTTGGATGCTTTGCATATATGTTTCTTATACTATATAGAAGCAACATATACAAAGATTTCAACCGTCTACCTGTTCCATTCACTGTTCTACTTGTCGAAAGTTACAAATAATTTCCGTTAAGGGATTAACAATGGGGCTCATTGTTCACTTAAACTTGAAGAACAAAAAATTGGCGAATTGTACTGGTTGGATGCTTTGCATATATGTTTCTTAGACTATATAGAAGCAAAATATACAATGATTTCAACCGTCTACCTGTTCCATTCATTGTTCTACTTGTCGAATGTTACAAATAATTTCCGTTAAGGGATTAACAATGGGGATCGTAGTTTACTTAAACTTGAAGAACAAAAAATTGGCGAATTGTACTGTTTGGATGCTTTGCATATATGTTTCTTAGACTATATAGAAGCAATATATACAATGATTTCAACCGTCTACCTATTCCATTCATTGTTCTACTTGCCGAAATTTACAAATAATTTCCTTTAAAGGATTAACAATGGGGCTCGTAGTTCACTTAAACTTGAAGAGCAAAAAATAGTCGAATTGTACTGTTTGGATGCTTTGCATATATGTTTCTTAGACTATATAGAAGCAATATATACAATGATTTCAACCGTCTACCTGTTCCATTCATTGTTCTACATGTCGAAAGTTACAAATAATTTCCGTTAAGGGATTAACAATGGGGATCGTAGTTTACTTAAACTTGAAGAACAAAAAATTGGCGAATTGTACTGTTTGGATGCTTTGCATATATGTTTCTTAGACTATATAGAAGCAATATATACGAAGATTTCAACCGTCTACGTGTTCCAATCATTGTTCTACTTGTAGAAAGTTACAATTAATTTCCGTTAAAGGATTAACAATGGGGCTCATAGTTCACTTAAACTTGAAGAACAAAAAATTGGCGATTTGTACTGTTTGGATGCTTGCATATATGTTTCTTAGACTATATAGAAGCAATATGTACAAAGATTTCAACCGTCTACCTGTTCCATTCATTGTTCTACTTGTCGAAATTTACAAATAATTTCCTTTAAAGGATTAACTATGGGGCTCGTAGTTCACTTAAACTTGAAGAACAAAAAATTGGCGATTGTTACTGTGTAGATGCTTTGCATATATGTTTCTTAGACTATATAGAAGCAATATATACAATGATTTCAACCGTCTACCTATTCCATTCATTGTTCTACTTGCCGAAATGTACAAATAATTTCCTTTAAAGGATTAACAATGGGGCTCATTGTTCACTTAAACTTGAAGAACAAAAAATTGGCGAATGGTACTGTTTGGATGCTTTGCGTAAATGTTTCTTAGACTATATGGAAGCAATATATACAAAGATTTCAACCGTCTACGTGTTCCAATCATTGTTCTACTTGTCGAAATTTACAAATAATTTCCTTTAAAGGATTAACAATGGGGCTCGTTGTTCACTTAAACTTGAAGAACAATAAATTGGCGAATGGTACTGTTTGGATGCTTTGCATATATGTTTCTTAGACTATATAGAAGCAATATATACAAAGATTTCAACCGTCTACCTGTTCCATTCATTGTTCTACTTGTCGAAAGTTTCAAATAATTTCCTTTAAAGGATTAACAATGGGGCTCATTGTGCACTTAAACTTGAAGAAAAAAAATTGGCGAATTGTACTGTTTGGATGCTTTGCATATATGTTTCTTAGACTATATAGAAGCAATATATACATTGATTTCAACCGGCTACCTGTTCCATTCATTGTTCTACTTGTCGAAAGTTACAAATAATTTCCTTTAAAGGATTAACAATGGGGCTCATTGTTCACTTAAACTTGAAGAACAAAAAATTGGCGAATGGTACTGTTTGGATGCTTTGCGTACATGTTTCTTAGACTATATGGAAGCAATATATACAAAGATTTCAACCGTCTACGTGTTCCAATCATTGTTCTACTTGTCGAAATTTACAAATAATTTCCTTTAAAGGATTAACAATGGGGCTCGTTGTTCACTTAAACTTGAAGAACAATAAATTGGCGAATGGTACTGTTTGGATGCTTTGCGTACATGTTTCTTAGACTATATGGAAGCAATATATACAAAGATTTCAACCGTCTACGTGTTCCAATCATTGTTCTACTTGTCGAAATTTACAAATAATTTCCTTTAAAGGATTAACAATGGGGCTCGTTGTTCACTTAAACTTGAAGAACAAAAAATTGGCGAATTGTACTGTTTGGATGCTTTGCATATATGATTTTTAGATTATATAGAAGCAATATATACAAAGATTTCAACCGTCTACCTGTTCGATTCATTGTTCCACTTGTCGAAATTTACAAATAATTTCCGATAAAGGATTAACAATGGGGCTCATTGTTCACTTAAACTTGAAGGACAAAAAATTGGCGAATGGTACTGTTTGGATGCGTTGCGTACATGTTTCTTAGACTATATGGAAGCAATATATACAAGGATTTCAACCGTCTACCTGTTCCATTCATTGTTCTACTTGTCGAAAGTTACAAATAATTTACGATAAAGGATTAACAATGGGGCTCATTGTTCACTTAAACTTGAAGAACAAAAAATTGGCGAATGGTACTGTTTGGATGCTTTGCATATATGTTTCTTAGACTATATAGAAGCAATATATACATTGATTTCAACCGTCTACCTGTTCCATTTATTGATCTACTTGTCGAAAGTTACAAATAATTACCGATAAAGGATTAACCATTGGGGCTCATTGTTCAATTAAACTTGAAGAACAAAAAATTGGCGAATTGTACTGTTTGGATGCTTTGCATATATGTTTTTAGAGTATATAGAAGCAATATATACAAAGATTTCAACCGTCTACCTTTTCCATTCATTGTTCTACTTGTCGAAAGTTACAAATAATTTCCTTTAAAGGATTAACAATGGGGCTCATTGTTCACTTAAACTTGAAGAACAAAAAATTGGCGAATGGTACTGTTTGGATGCTTTGCGTACATGTTTCTTAGACTATATGGTAGCAATATATACAAGGATTTCAACCGTCTACCTGTTCCATTCATTGTTCTACTTGTCGAAATTTACAAATAATTTCCGATAAAGGATTAACAATGGGTCTCATTGTTCACTTAAACTTGAAGAACAAAAAATTGGCGAATGGTACTGTTTGGATGCTTTGCATATTTGTTTCTTAGACTATATAGAAGCAATATATACATTGATTTCAACCGTCTACCTGTTCCACTCATTGTTCTACTTGTCGAAAGTTGCAAATAATTTCCGATAACGGATTAACCATTGGGGCTCATTGTTCACTTAAACTTGAAGAACAAAAAATTGGCGAATGGTACTGTTTGGATGCTTTGCATATATGTTTCTTAGACTATATAGAAGCAATATATACAAAGATTTCAACCGTCTACCTGTTCCATTCATTGTTCTACTTGTCGAAATTTACAAATAATTTCCTTTAAAGGATTAACAATGGGGATCATTGTTCACTTAAACTTGAAGAACAAAAAATTGGCGAATTGTACTGTCTGGACGCTTTGCATATATGTTTCTTAGACTATATAGAAGCAATATATACAAAGATTTCAACCGTCTACCTGTTCCATTCATTGTTCTACTTGTCGAAAGTTACAAATAATTTCCTTTAAAGGATTAACAATGGGGCTCATTGTTCACTTAAACTTGAAGAACAAAAAATTGGCGAATGGTACTGTTTGGATGCTTTGCGTACATGTTTCTTAGACTATATGGAAGCAATATATACAAAGATTTCAACCGTCTACGTGTTCCAATCATTGTTCTACTTGTCGAAATTTACAAATAATTTCCTTTAAAGGATTAACAATGGGGCTCGTTGTTCACTTAAACTTGAAGAACAATAAATTGGCGAATGGTACTGTTTGGATGCTTTGCGTACATGTTTCTTAGACTATATGGAAGCAATATATACAAAGATTTCTACCGGCTACCTGTTCCATTCATTGTTCTACTTGTCGCAAGTTACAAATAATTTCCGTTAAAGTATTAACAATGGGGCTCGTAGTTCACTTAAACTTGAAGATCAAATAATTGGCGAATTGTACTGTTTGGATGATTTGCATATATGTTTCTTAGACTTTATAGATGCAATATATAAAAAGATTTCAACCGTCTACCTGTTCCATTCATTGTTCTACTTGTCGAAATTTACAAATAATACCCTTTAAAGGATTAACAATGGGGCTCGTAGTTCACTTAAACTTGAAGAACAAAAAATTGGCGAATTGTACTGTTTGGATGCTTTGCGTACATGTTTCTTAGACTATATGGAAGCAATATATACAAGGATTTCAACCGTCTACCTGTTCCATTCATTGTTCTACTTGTCGAAAGTTACAAATAATTTACGATAAAGGATTAACAATGGGGCTCATTGTTCACTTAAACTTGAAGAACAAAAAAGCGGCGAATGGTACTGTTTGGATGCTTTGCATATATGTTACATAGACTATATAGAAGCAATATATACATTGATTTCAACCGTCTACCTGTTCCATTCATTGTTCTACTTGTCGCAAGTTACAAATAATTTCCGTTAAAGTATTAACAATGGGGCTCGTAGTTCAGTTAAACTTGAAGAAGAAATAATTGGCGAATTGTACTGTTTTGATGCTTTGCATATATGTTTCTTAGACTATATAGAAGCAATATATACAAAGATTTCAACAGTCTACCTGTTCCATTCATTGTTCTACTTGTCGAAAGTTACAAATAATTTCCTTTAAAGGATTAACAATGGGGCTCGTAGTTCACTTAAACTTGGAGAACAAAAAATTGGCGAATTGTACTGTTTGGATGCTTTGCATATATGTTTCTTAGACTATATAGAAGCTATATATACAAAGATTTCAACCGTCTACCTGTTCCATTCATTGTTCTACTTGTCGAAAGTTACAAATAATTTCCTTTAAAGGATTAACAATGGGGATCATTGTTCACTTAAACTTGAAGAACAAAAAATTGGCGAATTGTACTGTCTGGATGCTTTGCATATATGTTTCTTAGACTATATAGAAGCAATATATACAAAGATTTCAACCGTCTACCTGTTCCATTCATTGTTCTACTTGTCGAAAGTTACAAATAATTTCCTTTAAAGGATTAACAATGGGGCTCATTGTTCACTTAAACTTGAAGAACAAAAAATTGGCGAATGGTACTGTTTGGATGCTTTGCGTACATGTTTCTTAGACTATATGGAAGCAATATATACAAAGATTTCAACCGTCTACGTGTTCCAATCATTGTTCTACTTGTCGAAATTTACAAATAATTTCCTTTAAAGGATTAACAATGGGGCTCGTTGTTCACTTAAACTTGAAGAACAATAAATTGGCGAATGGTACTGTTTGGATGCTTTGCGTACATGTTTCTTAGACTATATGGAAGCAATATATACAAAGATTTCTACCGGCTACCTGTTCCATTCACTGTTCTACTTGTCGAAAGTTACAAATAATTTCCGTTAAGGGATTAATAATGGGGCTCGTAGTTCACTTAAACTTGAAGAAGAAATAATTGGCGAATTGTACTGTTTGGATGCTTTGCATATATGTTTCTTAGACTATATAGAAGCAATATATACAAAGATTTCAACAGTCTACCTGTTCCATTCATTGTTCTACTTGTCGAAAGTTACAAATAATTTCCTTTAAAGGATTAACAATGGGGCTCATTGTTCACTTAAACTTGAAGAACAAAAAATTGGCGAATGGTACTGTTTGGATGCTTTGCGTACATGTTTCTTAGACTATATGGAAGCAATATATACAAAGATTTCAACCGTCTACGTGTTCCAATCATTGTTCTACTTGTCGAAATTTACAAATAATTTCCTTTAAAGGATTAACAATGGGGCTCGTTGTTCACTTAAACTTGAAGAACAATAAATTGGCGAATGGTACTGTTTGGATGCTTTGCGTACATGTTTCTTAGACTATATGGAAGCAATATATACAAAGATTTCTACCGGCTACCTGTTCCATTCATTGTTCTACTTGTCGCAAGTTACAAATAATTTCCGTTAAAGTATTAACAATGGGGCTCGTAGTTCACTTAAACTTGAAGATCAAATAATTGGCGAATTGTACTGTTTGGATGATTTGCATATATGTTTCTTAGACTTTATAGATGCAATATATAAAAAGATTTCAACCGTCTACCTGTTCCATTCATTGTTCTACTTGTCGAAATTTACAAATAATACCCTTTAAAGGATTAACAATGGGGCTCGTAGTTCACTTAAACTTGAAGAACAAAAAATTGGCGAATTGTACTGTTTGGATGCTTTGCATATATGATTTTTAGATTATATAGAAGCAATATATACAAAGATTTCAACCGTCTACCTGTTCGATTCATTGTTCCACTTGTCGAAATTTACAAATAATTTCCGATAAAGGATTAACAATGGGGCTCATTGTTCACTTAAACTTGAAGGACAAAAAATTGGCGAATGGTACTGTTTGGATGCGTTGCGTACATGTTTCTTAGACTATATGGAAGCAATATATACAAGGATTTCAACCGTCTACCTGTTCCATTCATTGTTCTACTTGTCGAAAGTTACAAATAATTTACGATAAAGGATTAACAATGGGGCTCATTGTTCACTTAAACTTGAAGAACAAAAAAGCGGCGAATGGTACTGTTTGGATGCTTTGCATATATGTTACATAGACTATATAGAAGCAATATATACATTGATTTCAACCGTCTACCTGTTCCATTCATTGTTCTACTTGTCGCAAGTTACAAATAATTTCCGTTAAAGTATTAACAATGGGGCTCGTAGTTCAGTTAAACTTGAAGAACAAATAATTGGCGAATTTTACTGTTTGGATGATTTGCATATATGTTTCTTAGACTTTATAGAAGCAATATATACAAAGATTTCAACCGTCTACCTGTTCCATTCATTGTTCTACTTGTCGAAAGTTACAAATAATTACCGTTAAAGTATTAACAATGGGGCTCGTAGTTCACTTAAACTTAAAGAACAAATAATTGGCGAATTGTACTGTTTGGATGCTTTGCATATATGTTTCTTAGACTATATAGAAGCAATATATACAATGATTTCAACCGTCTACCTATTCCATTCATTGTTAAACCTGCCGAAATTTACAAATAATTTCCTTTAAAGGATTAACAATGGGGCTCGTAGTTCACTTAAACTTGAAGAACAAAAAATTGGCGAATGGTACTGTTTGGATGCTTTGCATATATGTTTCTTAGTCTATATAAAAGCAATATATACATTGATTTCAACCGTCTACCTGTTCCACTCATTGTTCTACTTGTCGAAAGTTACAAATAATTTCCGATAACGGATTAACCATTGGGGCTCATTGTTCACTTAAACTTGAAGAACAAAAAATTGGCGAATTGTACTGTTTGGATGCTTTGCATAAATGTTTCTTAGACTATATAGAAGCAATATATACAATGATTTCAACAGTCTACCTATTCCATTCATTGTTCTCCTTGCCGAAATTTACAAATAATTTCCTTTAAAGAATTAACAATGGGGCTCATTGTTCACTTAAACTTGAAGAACAAAAAATTGGCGAATTGTACTGTTTGGACGCTTTGCATATATGTTTCTTGGACTATATAGAAGCAATATATACAATGATTTCAACAGTCTACCTGTTCCATTCATTGTTCTACTTGTCGAAATTTACAAATAATTTCCGATAAAGGATTAACAATGGGTCTCATTGTTCACTTAAACTTGAAGAACAAAAAATTGGCGAATGGTACTGTTTGGATGCTTTGCATATATGTTTCTTAGACTATATAGAAGCAATATATACATTGATTTCAACCGTCTACCTGTTCCACTCATTGTTCTACTTGTCGAAAGTTGCAAATAATTTCCGATAACGGATTAACCATTGGGGCTCATTGTTCACTTAAACTTGAAGAACAAAAAATTGGCGAATGGTACTGTTTGGATGCTTTGCATATATGTTTCTTAGACTATATAGAAGCAATATATACAAAGATTTCAACCGTCTACCTGTTCCATTCATTGTTCTACTTGTCGAAATTTACAAATAATTTCCTTTAAAGGATTAACAATGGGGCTCGTAGTTCACTTAAACTTGGAGAACAAAAAATTGGCGAATTGTACTGTTTGGATGCTTTGCATATATGTTTCTTAGACTATATAGAAGCAATATATACAAAGATTTCAACCGTCTACCTGTTCCATTCATTGTTCTACTTGTCGAAAGTTACAAATAATTTCCTTTAAAGGATTAACAATGGGGATCATTGTTCACTTAAACTTGAAGAACAAAAAATTGGCGAATTGTACTGTCTGGACGCTTTGCATATATGTTTCTTAGACTATATAGAAGCAATATATACAAAGATTTCTACCGGCTACCTGTTCCATTCATTGTTCTACTTGTCGCAAGTTACAAATAATTTCCGTTAAAGTATTAACAATGGGGCTCGTAGTTCACTTAAACTTGAAGATCAAATAATTGGCGAATTGTACTGTTTGGATGATTTGCATATATGTTTCTTAGACTTTATAGATGCAATATATAAAAAGATTTCAACCGTCTACCTGTTCCATTCATTGTTCTACTTGTCGAAATTTACAAATAATACCCTTTAAAGGATTAACAATGGGGCTCGTAGTTCACTTAAACTTGAAGAACAAAAAATTGGCGAATTGTACTGTTTGGATGCTTTGCGTACATGTTTCTTAGACTATATGGAAGCAATATATACAAGGATTTCAACCGTCTACCTGTTCCATTCATTGTTCTACTTGTCGAAAGTTACAAATAATTTACGATAAAGGATTAACAATGGGGCTCATTGTTCACTTAAACTTGAAGAACAAAAAAGCGGCGAATGGTACTGTTTGGATGCTTTGCATATATGTTACATAGACTATATAGAAGCAATATATACATTGATTTCAACCGTCTACCTGTTCCATTCATTGTTCTACTTGTCGCAAGTTACAAATAATTTCCGTTAAAGTATTAACAATGGGGCTCGTAGTTCAGTTAAACTTGAAGAAGAAATAATTGGCGAATTGTACTGTTTTGATGCTTTGCATATATGTTTCTTAGACTATATAGAAGCAATATATACAAAGATTTCAACAGTCTACCTGTTCCATTCATTGTTCTACTTGTCGAAAGTTACAAATAATTTCCTTTAAAGGATTAACAATGGGGCTCGTAGTTCACTTAAACTTGGAGAACAAAAAATTGGCGAATTGTACTGTTTGGATGCTTTGCATATATGTTTCTTAGACTATATAGAAGCTATATATACAAAGATTTCAACCGTCTACCTGTTCCATTCATTGTTCTACTTGTCGAAAGTTACAAATAATTTCCTTTAAAGGATTAACAATGGGGATCATTGTTCACTTAAACTTGAAGAACAAAAAATTGGCGAATTGTACTGTCTGGATGCTTTGCATATATGTTTCTTAGACTATATAGAAGCAATATATACAAAGATTTCAACCGTCTACCTGTTCCATTCATTGTTCTACTTGTCGAAAGTTACAAATAATTTCCTTTAAAGGATTAACAATGGGGCTCATTGTTCACTTAAACTTGAAGAACAAAAAATTGGCGAATGGTACTGTTTGGATGCTTTGCGTACATGTTTCTTAGACTATATGGAAGCAATATATACAAAGATTTCAACCGTCTACGTGTTCCAATCATTGTTCTACTTGTCGAAATTTACAAATAATTTCCTTTAAAGGATTAACAATGGGGCTCGTTGTTCACTTAAACTTGAAGAACAATAAATTGGCGAATGGTACTGTTTGGATGCTTTGCGTACATGTTTCTTAGACTATATGGAAGCAATATATACAAAGATTTCTACCGGCTACCTGTTCCATTCACTGTTCTACTTGTCGAAAGTTACAAATAATTTCCGTTAAGGGATTAATAATGGGGCTCGTAGTTCACTTAAACTTGAAGAAGAAATAATTGGCGAATTGTACTGTTTGGATGCTTTGCATATATGTTTCTTAGACTATATAGAAGCAATATATACAAAGATTTCAACAGTCTACCTGTTCCATTCATTGTTCTACTTGTCGAAAGTTACAAATAATTTCCTTTAAAGGATTAACAATGGGGCTCATTGTTCACTTAAACTTGAAGAACAAAAAATTGGCGAATGGTACTGTTTGGATGCTTTGCGTACATGTTTCTTAGACTATATGGAAGCAATATATACAAAGATTTCAACCGTCTACGTGTTCCAATCATTGTTCTACTTGTCGAAATTTACAAATAATTTCCTTTAAAGGATTAACAATGGGGCTCGTTGTTCACTTAAACTTGAAGAACAATAAATTGGCGAATGGTACTGTTTGGATGCTTTGCGTACATGTTTCTTAGACTATATGGAAGCAATATATACAAAGATTTCTACCGGCTACCTGTTCCATTCATTGTTCTACTTGTCGCAAGTTACAAATAATTTCCGTTAAAGTATTAACAATGGGGCTCGTAGTTCACTTAAACTTGAAGATCAAATAATTGGCGAATTGTACTGTTTGGATGATTTGCATATATGTTTCTTAGACTTTATAGATGCAATATATAAAAAGATTTCAACCGTCTACCTGTTCCATTCATTGTTCTACTTGTCGAAATTTACAAATAATACCCTTTAAAGGATTAACAATGGGGCTCGTAGTTCACTTAAACTTGAAGAACAAAAAATTGGCGAATTGTACTGTTTGGATGCTTTGCATATATGATTTTTAGATTATATAGAAGCAATATATACAAAGATTTCAACCGTCTACCTGTTCGATTCATTGTTCCACTTGTCGAAATTTACAAATAATTTCCGATAAAGGATTAACAATGGGGCTCATTGTTCACTTAAACTTGAAGGACAAAAAATTGGCGAATGGTACTGTTTGGATGCGTTGCGTACATGTTTCTTAGACTATATGGAAGCAATATATACAAGGATTTCAACCGTCTACCTGTTCCATTCATTGTTCTACTTGTCGAAAGTTACAAATAATTTACGATAAAGGATTAACAATGGGGCTCATTGTTCACTTAAACTTGAAGAACAAAAAAGCGGCGAATGGTACTGTTTGGATGCTTTGCATATATGTTACATAGACTATATAGAAGCAATATATACATTGATTTCAACCGTCTACCTGTTCCATTCATTGTTCTACTTGTCGCAAGTTACAAATAATTTCCGTTAAAGTATTAACAATGGGGCTCGTAGTTCAGTTAAACTTGAAGAACAAATAATTGGCGAATTTTACTGTTTGGATGATTTGCATATATGTTTCTTAGACTTTATAGAAGCAATATATACAAAGATTTCAACCGTCTACCTGTTCCATTCATTGTTCTACTTGTCGAAAGTTACAAATAATTACCGTTAAAGTATTAACAATGGGGCTCGTAGTTCACTTAAACTTAAAGAACAAATAATTGGCGAATTGTACTGTTTGGATGCTTTGCATATATGTTTCTTAGACTATATAGAAGCAATATATACAATGATTTCAACCGTCTACCTATTCCATTCATTGTTAAACCTGCCGAAATTTACAAATAATTTCCTTTAAAGGATTAACAATGGGGCTCGTAGTTCACTTAAACTTGAAGAACAAAAAATTGGCGAATGGTACTGTTTGGATGCTTTGCATATATGTTTCTTAGTCTATATAAAAGCAATATATACATTGATTTCAACCGTCTACCTGTTCCACTCATTGTTCTACTTGTCGAAAGTTACAAATAATTTCCGATAACGGATTAACCATTGGGGCTCATTGTTCACTTAAACTTGAAGAACAAAAAATTGGCGAATTGTACTGTTTGGATGCTTTGCATAAATGTTTCTTAGACTATATAGAAGCAATATATACAATGATTTCAACAGTCTACCTATTCCATTCATTGTTCTCCTTGCCGAAATTTACAAATAATTTCCTTTAAAGAATTAACAATGGGGCTCATTGTTCACTTAAACTTGAAGAACAAAAAATTGGCGAATTGTACTGTTTGGACGCTTTGCATATATGTTTCTTGGACTATATAGAAGCAATATATACAATGATTTCAACAGTCTACCTGTTCCATTCATTGTTCTACTTGTCGAAATTTACAAATAATTTCCGATAAAGGATTAACAATGGGTCTCATTGTTCACTTAAACTTGAAGAACAAAAAATTGGCGAATGGTACTGTTTGGATGCTTTGCATATATGTTTCTTAGACTATATAGAAGCAATATATACATTGATTTCAACCGTCTACCTGTTCCACTCATTGTTCTACTTGTCGAAAGTTGCAAATAATTTCCGATAACGGATTAACCATTGGGGCTCATTGTTCACTTAAACTTGAAGAACAAAAAATTGGCGAATGGTACTGTTTGGATGCTTTGCATATATGTTTCTTAGACTATATAGAAGCAATATATACAAAGATTTCAACCGTCTACCTGTTCCATTCATTGTTCTACTTGTCGAAATTTACAAATAATTTCCTTTAAAGGATTAACAATGGGGCTCGTAGTTCACTTAAACTTGGAGAACAAAAAATTGGCGAATTGTACTGTTTGGATGCTTTGCATATATGTTTCTTAGACTATATAGAAGCAATATATACAAAGATTTCAACCGTCTACCTGTTCCATTCATTGTTCTACTTGTCGAAAGTTACAAATAATTTCCTTTAAAGGATTAACAATGGGGATCATTGTTCACTTAAACTTGAAGAACAAAAAATTGGCGAATTGTACTGTCTGGACGCTTTGCATATATGTTTCTTAGACTATATAGAAGCAATATATACAAAGATTTCAACCGTCTACCTGTTCCATTCATTGTTCTACTTGTCGAAAGTTACAAATAATTTCCTTTAAAGGATTAACAATGGGGCTCATTGTTCACTTAAACTTGAAGAACAAAAAATTGGCGAATGGTACTGTTTGGATGCTTTGCGTACATGTTTCTTAGACTATATGGAAGCAATATATACAAAGATTTCAACCGTCTACGTGTTCCAATCATTGTTCTACTTGTCGAAATTTACAAATAATTTCCTTTAAAGGATTAACAATGGGGCTCGTTGTTCACTTAAACTTGAAGAACAATAAATTGGCGAATGGTACTGTTTGGATGCTTTGCGTACATGTTTCTTAGACTATATGGAAGCAATATATACAAAGATTTCTACCGGCTACCTGTTCCATTCATTGTTCTACTTGTCGCAAGTTACAAATAATTTCCGTTAAAGTATTAACAATGGGGCTCGTAGTTCACTTAAACTTGAAGATCAAATAATTGGCGAATTGTACTGTTTGGATGATTTGCATATATGTTTCTTAGACTTTATAGATGCAATATATAAAAAGATTTCAACCGTCTACCTGTTCCATTCATTGTTCTACTTGTCGAAATTTACAAATAATACCCTTTAAAGGATTAACAATGGGGCTCGTAGTTCACTTAAACTTGAAGAACAAAAAATTGGCGAATTGTACTGTTTGGATGCTTTGCATATATGATTTTTAGATTATATAGAAGCAATATATACAAAGATTTCAACCGTCTACCTGTTCGATTCATTGTTCCACTTGTCGAAATTTACAAATAATTTCCGATAAAGGATTAACAATGGGGCTCATTGTTCACTTAAACTTGAAGGACAAAAAATTGGCGAATGGTACTGTTTGGATGCGTTGCGTACATGTTTCTTAGACTATATGGAAGCAATATATACAAGGATTTCAACCGTCTACCTGTTCCATTCATTGTTCTACTTGTCGAAAGTTACAAATAATTTACGATAAAGGATTAACAATGGGGCTCATTGTTCACTTAAACTTGAAGAACAAAAAAGCGGCGAATGGTACTGTTTGGATGCTTTGCATATATGTTACATAGACTATATAGAAGCAATATATACATTGATTTCAACCGTCTACCTGTTCCATTCATTGTTCTACTTGTCGCAAGTTACAAATAATTTCCGTTAAAGTATTAACAATGGGGCTCGTAGTTCAGTTAAACTTGAAGAACAAATAATTGGCGAATTTTACTGTTTGGATGATTTGCATATATGTTTCTTAGACTTTATAGAAGCAATATATACAAAGATTTCAACCGTCTACCTGTTCCATTCATTGTTCTACTTGTCGAAAGTTACAAATAATTACCGTTAAAGTATTAACAATGGGGCTCGTAGTTCACTTAAACTTAAAGAACAAATAATTGGCGAATTGTACTGTTTGGATGCTTTGCATATATGTTTCTTAGACTATATAGAAGCAATATATACAATGATTTCAACCGTCTACCTATTCCATTCATTGTTAAACCTGCCGAAATTTACAAATAATTTCCTTTAAAGGATTAACAATGGGGCTCGTAGTTCACTTAAACTTGAAGAACAAAAAATTGGCGAATGGTACTGTTTGGATGCTTTGCATATATGTTTCTTAGACTATATAAAAGCAATATATACATTGATTTCAACCGTCTACCTGTTCCACTCATTGTTCTACTTGTCGAAAGTTACAAATAATTTCCGATAACGGATTAACCATTGGGGCTCATTGTTCACTTAAACTTGAAGAACAAAAAATTGGCGAATTGTACTGTTTGGATGCTTTGCATAAATGTTTCTTAGACTATATAGAAGCAATATATACAATGATTTCAACAGTCTACCTATTCCATTCATTGTTCTCCTTGCCGAAATTTACAAATAATTTCCTTTAAAGAATTAACAATGGGGCTCATTGTTCACTTAAACTTGAAGAACAAAAAATTGGCGAATTGTACTGTTTGGACGCTTTGCATATATGTTTCTTGGACTATATAGAAGCAATATATACAATGATTTCAACAGTCTACCTGTTCCATTCATTGTTCTACTTGTCGAAATTTACAAATAATTTCCGATAAAGGATTAACAATGGGTCTCATTGTTCACTTAAACTTGAAGAACAAAAAATTGGCGAATGGTACTGTTTGGATGCTTTGCATATATGTTTCTTAGACTATATAGAAGCAATATATACATTGATTTCAACCGTCTACCTGTTCCACTCATTGTTCTACTTGTCGAAAGTTGCAAATAATTTCCGATAAAGGATTAACCATTGGGGCTCATTGTTCACTTAAACTTGAAGAACAAAAAATTGGCGAATGGTACTGTTTGGATGCTTTGCATATATGTTTCTTATACTATATAGAAGCAACATATACAAAGATTTCAACCGTCTACCTGTTCCATTCACTGTTCTACTTGTCGAAAGTTACAAATAATTTCCGTTAAGGGATTAATAATGGGGCTCGTAGTTCACTTTAACTTGAAGAAGAAATAATTGGCGAATTGTACTGTTTGGATGCTTTGCATATATGTTTCTTAGACTATATAGAAGCAATATATACAAAGATTTCAACAGTCTACCTGTTCCATTCATTGTTCTACTTGTCGAAAGTTACAAATAATTTCCTTTAAAGGATTAACAATGGGGCTCGTAGTTCACTTAAACTTGGAGAACAAAAAATTGGCGAATTGTACTGTTTGGATGCTTTGCATATATGTTTCTTAGACTATATAGAAGCTATATATACAAAGATTTCAACCGTCTACCTGTTCCATTCATTGTTCTACTTGTCGAAAGTTACAAATAATTTCCTTTAAAGGATTAACAATGGGGATCATTGTTCACTTAAACTTGAAGAACAAAAAATTGGCGAATTGTACTGTCTGGATGCTTTGCATATATGTTTCTTAGACTATATAGAAGCAATATATACAAAGATTTCAACCGTCTACCTGTTCCATTCATTGTTCTACTTGTCGAAAGTTACAAATAATTTCCTTTAAAGGATTAACAATGGGGCTCATTGTTCACTTAAACTTGAAGAACAAAAAATTGGCGAATGGTACTGTTTGGATGCTTTGCGTACATGTTTCTTAGACTATATGGAAGCAATATATACAAAGATTTCAACCGTCTACGTGTTCCAATCATTGTTCTACTTGTCGAAATTTACAAATAATTTCCTTTAAAGGATTAACAATGGGGCTCGTTGTTCACTTAAACTTGAAGAACAATAAATTGGCGAATGGTACTGTTTGGATGCTTTGCGTACATGTTTCTTAGACTATATGGAAGCAATATATACAAAGATTTCTACCGGCTACCTGTTCCATTCATTGTTCTACTTGTCGCAAGTTACAAATAATTTCCGTTAAAGTATTAACAATGGGGCTCGTAGTTCACTTAAACTTGAAGATCAAATAATTGGCGAATTGTACTGTTTGGATGATTTGCATATATGTTTCTTAGACTTTATAGATGCAATATATAAAAAGATTTCAACCGTCTACCTGTTCCATTCATTGTTCTACTTGTCGAAATTTACAAATAATACCCTTTAAAGGATTAACAATGGGGCTCGTAGTTCACTTAAACTTGAAGAACAAAAAATTGGCGAATTGTACTGTTTGGATGCTTTGCATATATGATTTTTAGATTATATAGAAGCAATATATACAAAGATTTCAACCGTCTACCTGTTCGATTCATTGTTCCACTTGTCGAAATTTACAAATAATTTCCGATAAAGGATTAACAATGGGGCTCATTGTTCACTTAAACTTGAAGGACAAAAAATTGGCGAATGGTACTGTTTGGATGCGTTGCGTACATGCTTCTTAGACTATATGGAAGCAATATACACAAGGATTTCAACCGTCTACCTGTTCCATTCATTGTTCTACTTGTCGAAAGTTACAAATAATTTACGATAAAGGATTAACAATGGGGCTCATTGTTCACTTAAACTTGAAGAACAAAAAAGCGGCGAATGGTACTGTTTGGATGCTTTGCATATATGTTACATAGACTATATAGAAGCAATATATACATTGATTTCAACCGTCTACCTGTTCCATTCATTGTTCTACTTGTCGCAAGTTACAAATAATTTCCGTTAAAGTATTAACAATGGGGCTCGTAGTTCAGTTAAACTTGAAGAACAAATAATTGGCGAATTTTACTGTTTGGATGATTTGCATATATGTTTCTTAGACTTTATAGAAGCAATATATACAAAGATTTCAACCGTCTACCTGTTCCATTCATTGTTCTACTTGTCGAAAGTTACAAATAATTACCGTTAAAGTATTAACAATGGGGCTCGTAGTTCACTTAAACTTAAAGAACAAATAATTGGCGAATTGTACTGTTTGGATGCTTTGCATATATGTTTCTTAGACTATATAGAAGCAATATATACAATGATTTCAACCGTCTACCTATTCCATTCATTGTTAAACCTGCCGAAATTTACAAATAATTTCCTTTAAAGGATTAACAATGGGGCTCGTAGTTCACTTAAACTTGAAGAACAAAAAATTGGCGAATGGTACTGTTTGGATGCTTTGCATATATGTTTCTTAGTCTATATAAAAGCAATATATACATTGATTTCAACCGTCTACCTGTTCCACTCATTGTTCTACTTGTCGAAAGTTACAAATAATTTCCAATAACGGATTAACCATTGGGGCTCATTGTTCACTTAAACTTGAAGAACAAAAAATTGGCGAATTGTACTGTTTGGATGCTTTGCATAAATGTTTCTTAGACTATATAGAAGCAATATATACAATGATTTCAACAGTCTACCTATTCCATTCATTGTTCTCCTTGCCGAAATTTACAAATAATTTCCTTTAAAGAATTAACAATGGGGCTCATTGTTCACTTAAACTTGAAGAACAAAAAATTGGCGAATTGTACTGTTTGGACGCTTTGCATATATGTTTCTTGGACTATATAGAAGCAATATATACAATGATTTCAACAGTCTACCTGTTCCATTCATTGTTCTACTTGTCGAAATTTACAAATAATTTCCGATAAAGGATTAACAATGGGTCTCATTGTTCACTTAAACTTGAAGAACAAAAAATTGGCGAATGGTACTGATTGGATGCTTTGCATATATGTTTCTTAGACTATATAGAAGCAATATATACATTGATTTCAACCGTCTACCTGTTCCACTCATTGTTCTACTTGTCGAAAGTTGCAAATAATTTCCGATAACGGATTAACCATTGGGGCTCATTGTTCACTTAAACTTGAAGAACAAAAAATTGGCGAATGGTACTGTTTGGATGCTTTGCATATATGTTTCTTAGACTATATAGAAGCAATATATACAAAGATTTCAACCGTCTACCTGTTCCATTCATTGTTCTACTTGTCGAAATTTACAAATAATTTCCTTTAAAGGATTAACAATGGGGCTCGTAGTTCACTTAAACTTGGAGAACAAAAAATTGGCGAATTGTACTGTTTGGATGCTTTGCATATATGTTTCTTAGACTATATAGAAGCAATATATACAAAGATTTCAACCGTCTACCTGTTCCATTCATTGTTCTACTTGTCGAAAGTTACAAATAATTTCCTTTAAAGGATTAACAATGGGGATCATTGTTCACTTAAACTTGAAGAACAAAAAATTGGCGAATTGTACTGTCTGGACGCTTTGCATATATGTTTCTTAGACTATATAGAAGCAATATATACAAAGATTTCAACCGTCTACCTGTTCCATTCATTGTTCTACTTGTCGAAAGTTACAAATAATTTCCTTTAAATGATTAACAATGGGGCTCATTGTTCACTTAAACTTGAAGAACAAAAAATTGGCGAATGGTACTGTTTGGATGCTTTGCGTACATGTTTCTTAGACTATATGGAAGCAATATATACAAAGATTTCAACCGTCTACGTGTTCCAATCATTGTTCTACTTGTCGAAATTTACAAATAATTTCCTTTAAAGGATTAACAATGGGGCTCGTTGTTCACTTAAACTTGAAGAACAATAAATTGGCGAATGGTACTGTTTGGATGCTTTGCGTACATGTTTCTTAGACTATATGGAAGCAATATATACAAAGATTTCTACCGGCTACCTGTTCCATTCATTGTTCTACTTGTCGCAAGTTACAAATAATTTCCGTTAAAGTATTAACAATGGGGCTCGTAGTTCACTTAAACTTGAAGATCAAATAATTGGCGAATTGTACTGTTTGGATGATTTGCATATATGTTTCTTAGACTTTATAGATGCAATATATAAAAAGATTTCAACCGTCTACCTGTTCCATTCATTGTTCTACTTGTCGAAATTTACAAATAATACCCTTTAAAGGATTAACAATGGGGCTCGTAGTTCACTTTAACTTGAAGAACAAAAAATTGGCGAATTGTACTGTTTGGATGCTTTGCATATATGATTTTTAGATTATATAGAAGCAATATATACAAAGATTTCAACCGTCTACCTGTTCGATTCATTGTTCCACTTGTCGAAATTTACAAATAATTTCCGATAAAGGATTAACAATGGGGCTCATTGTTCACTTAAACTTGAAGGACAAAAAATTGGCGAATGGTACTGTTTGGATGCGTTGCGTACATGTTTCTTAGACTATATGGAAGCAATATATACAAGGATTTCAACCGTCTACCTGTTCCATTCATTGTTCTACTTGTCGAAAGTTACAAATAATTTACGATAAAGGATTAACAATGGGGCTCATTGTTCACTTAAACTTGAAGAACAAAAAAGCGGCGAATGGTACTGTTTGGATGCTTTGCATATATGTTACATAGACTATATAGAAGCAATATATACATTGATTTCAACCGTCTACCTGTTCCATTCATTGTTCTACTTGTCGCAAGTTACAAATAATTTCCGTTAAAGTATTAACAATGGGGCTCGTAGTTCAGTTAAACTTGAAGAACAAATAATTGGCGAATTTTACTGTTTGGATGATTTGCATATATGTTTCTTAGACTTTATAGAAGCAATATATACAAAGATTTCAACCGTCTACCTGTTCCATTCATTGTTCTACTTGTCGAAAGTTACAAATAATTACCGTTAAAGTATTAACAATGGGGCTCGTAGTTCACTTAAACTTAAAGAACAAATAATTGGCGAATTGTACTGTTTGGAAGCTTTGCATATATGTTTCTTAGACTATATAGAAGCAATATATACAATGATTTCAACCGTCTACCTATTCCATTCATTGTTAAACCTGCCGAAATTTACAAATAATTTCCTTTAAAGGATTAACAATGGGGCTCGTAGTTCACTTAAACTTGAAGAACAAAAAATTGGCGAATGGTACTGTTTGGATGCTTTGCATATATGTTTCTTAGACTATATAAAAGCAATATCTACATTGATTTCAACCGTCTACCTGTTCCACTCATTGTTCTACTTGTCGAAAGTTACAAATAATTTCCGATAACGGATTAACCATTGGGGCTCATTGTTCACTTAAACTTGAAGAACAAAAAATTGGCGAATTGTACTGTTTGGATGCTTTGCATAAATGTTTCTTAGACTATATAGAAGCAATATATACAATGATTTCAACAGTCTACCTATTCCATTCATTGTTCTCCTTGCCGAAATTTACAAATAATTTCCTTTAAAGAATTAACAATGGGGCTCATTGTTCACTTAAACTTGAAGAACAAAAAATTGGCGAATTGTACTGTTTGGACGCTTTGCATATATGTTTCTTGGACTATATAGAAGCAATATATACAATGATTTCAACAGTCTACCTGTTCCATTCATTGTTCTACTTGTCGAAATTTACAAATAATTTCCGATAAAGGATTAACAATGGGTCTCATTGTTCACTTAAACTTGAAGAACAAAAAATTGGCGAATGGTACTGTTTGGATGCTTTGCATATATGTTTCTTAGACTATATAGAAGCAATATATACATTGATTTCAACCGTCTACCTGTTCCACTCATTGTTCTACTTGTCGAAAGTTGCAAATAATTTCCGATAACGGATTAACCATTGGGGCTCATTGTTCACTTAAACTTGAAGAACAAAAAATTGGCGAATGGTACTGTTTGGATGCTTTGCATATATGTTTCTTAGACTATATAGAAGCAATATATACAAAGATTTCAACCGTCTACCTGTTCCATTCATTGTTCTACTTGTCGAAATTTACAAATAATTTCCTTTAAATGATTAACAATGGGGCTCATTGTTCACTTAAACTTGAAGAACAAAAAATTGGCGAATGGTACTGTTTGGATGCTTTGCGTACATGTTTCTTAGACTATATGGAAGCAATATATACAAAGATTTCAACCGTCTACGTGTTCCAATCATTGTTCTACTTGTCGAAATTTACAAATAATTTCCTTTAAAGGATTAACAATGGGGCTCGTTGTTCACTTAAACTTGAAGAACAATAAATTGGCGAATGGTACTGTTTGGATGCTTTGCGTACATGTTTCTTAGACTATATGGAAGCAATATATACAAAGATTTCTACCGGCTACCTGTTCCATTCATTGTTCTACTTGTCGCAAGTTACAAATAATTTCCGTTAAAGTATTAACAATGGGGCTCGTAGTTCACTTAAACTTGAAGATCAAATAATTGGCGAATTGTACTGTTTGGATGATTTGCATATATGTTTCTTAGACTTTATAGATGCAATATATAAAAAGATTTCAACCGTCTACCTGTTCCATTCATTGTTCTACTTGTCGAAATTTACAAATAATACCCTTTAAAGGATTAACAATGGGGCTCGTAGTTCACTTTAACTTGAAGAACAAAAAATTGGCGAATTGTACTGTTTGGATGCTTTGCATATATGATTTTTAGATTATATAGAAGCAATATATACAAAGATTTCAACCGTCTACCTGTTCGATTCATTGTTCCACTTGTCGAAATTTACAAATAATTTCCGATAAAGGATTAACAATGGGGCTCATTGTTCACTTAAACTTGAAGGACAAAAAATTGGCGAATGGTACTGTTTGGATGCGTTGCGTACATGTTTCTTAGACTATATGGAAGCAATATATACAAGGATTTCAACCGTCTACCTGTTCCATTCATTGTTCTACTTGTCGAAAGTTACAAATAATTTACGATAAAGGATTAACAATGGGGCTCATTGTTCACTTAAACTTGAAGAACAAAAAAGCGGCGAATGGTACTGTTTGGATGCTTTGCATATATGTTACATAGACTATATAGAAGCAATATATACATTGATTTCAACCGTCTACCTGTTCCATTCATTGTTCTACTTGTCGCAAGTTACAAATAATTTCCGTTAAAGTATTAACAATGGGGCTCGTAGTTCAGTTAAACTTGAAGAACAAATAATTGGCGAATTTTACTGTTTGGATGATTTGCATATATGTTTCTTAGACTTTATAGAAGCAATATATACAAAGATTTCAACCGTCTACCTGTTCCATTCATTGTTCTACTTGTCGAAAGTTACAAATAATTACCGTTAAAGTATTAACAATGGGGCTCGTAGTTCACTTAAACTTAAAGAACAAATAATTGGCGAATTGTACTGTTTGGATGCTTTGCATATATGTTTCTTCGACTATATAGAAGCAATATATACAATGATTTCAACCGTCTACCTATTCCATTCATTGTTAAACCTGCCGAAATTTACAAATAATTTCCTTTAAAGGATTAACAATGGGGCTCGTAGTTCACTTAAACTTGAAGAACAAAAAATTGGCGAATGGTACTGTTTGGATGCTTTGCATATATGTTTCTTAGACTATATAAAAGCAATATCTACATTGATTTCAACCGTCTACCTGTTCCACTCATTGTTCTACTTGTCGAAAGTTACAAATAATTTCCGATAACGGATTAACCATTGGGGCTCATTGTTCACTTAAACTTGAAGAACAAAAAATTGGCGAATTGTACTGTTTGGATGCTTTGCATAAATGTTTCTTAGACAGTATAGAAGCAATATATACAATGATTTCAACAGTCTACCTATTCCATTCATTGTTCTCCTTGCCGAAATTTACAAATAATTTCCTTTAAAGAATTAACAATGGGGCTCATTGTTCACTTAAACTTGAAGAACAAAAAATTGGCGAATTGTACTGTTTGGACGCTTTGCATATATGTTTCTTGGACTATATAGAAGCAATATATACAATGATTTCAACAGTCTACCTGTTCCATTCATTGTTCTACTTGTCGAAATTTACAAATAATTTCCGATAAAGGATTAACAATGGGTCTCATTGTTCACTTAAACTTGAAGAACAAAAAATTGGCGAATGGTACTGTTTGGATGCTTTGCATATATGTTTCTTAGACTATATAGAAGCAATATATACATTGATTTCAACCGTCTACCTGTTCCACTCATTGTTCTACTTGTCGAAAGTTGCAAATAATTTCCGATAACGGATTAACCATTGGGGCTCATTGTTCACTTAAACTTGAAGAACAAAAAATTGGCGAATGGTACTGTTTGGATGCTTTGCATATATGTTTCTTAGACTATATAGAAGCAATATATACAAAGATTTCAACCGTCTACCTGTTCCATTCATTGTTCTACTTGTCGAAAGTTACAAATAATTTCCGATAAAGGATTAACCATTGGGGCTCATTGTTCACTTAAACTTGAAGAACAAAATATTGGCGAATGGTACTGTTTGGATGCTTTGCATATATGTTTCTTATACTATATAGAAGCAACATATACAAAGATTTCAACCGTCTACCTGTTCCATTCACTGTTCTACTTGTCGAAAGTTACAAATAATTTCCGTTAAGGGATTAATAATGGGGCTCGTAGTTCACTTAAACTTGAAGAACAAAAAATTGGCGAATTGTACTGTTTGGATGCTTTGCATATATGTTTCTTAGACTATATAGAAGCAATGTATACAAAGATTTCAACCGTCTACCTGTTCCATTCATTGTTCTACTCGTCGAAAGTTACAAATAATTTCCGATAAAGGATTAACAATGGGTCTCATTGTTCACTTAAACTTGAAGAACAAAAAATTGGCGAATTGTATTGTTTGGATGCTTTGCATATATGTTTCTTAGACTATATAGAAGCAATATGTACAAAGATTTCAACCGTCTACCTGTTCCATTCATTGTTCTACTTGTCGAAATTTACAAATAATTTCCTTTAAAGGATTAACTATGGGGCTCGTAGTTCACTTAAACTTGAAGAACAAAAAATTGGCGATTGTTACTGTGTAGATGCTTTGCATATATGTTTCTTAGATTATATAGAAACAATATATACAAAGATTTCAACCGTCTACCAGTTCCATTCATTGTTCTACTTGTCGAAAATTACAAATAATTACCGATAAAGGATTAACCATTGGGGCTCATTGTTCACTTAAACATGAAGAACAAAAAATTGGCGAATTGTACTGTTTGGATGCTTTGCATATATGTTTCTTAGACTATATAGAAGCAATATATACAAAGATTTCAACCGTCTACCTGTTCCATTCATTGTTCTACTTGTCGAAAGTTACAAATAATTTCCTATAAAGGATTAACAATGGGGCTCATTGTTCACTTAAACTTGAAGGACAAAAAATTGGCGAATGGTACTGTTTGGATGCTTTGCGTACATGTTTCTTAGACTATATGGAGGCAATATATACAAGGATTTCAACCGTCTACCTGTTCCATTCATTGTTCTACTTGTCGAAAATTACAAATAATTACCGATAAAGGATTAACAATTGGGGCTAATTGTTCACTTAAACTTGAAGAACCAAAAATTGGCGAATTGTACTGTTTGGATGCTTTGCATATATGTTTCTTAGACTATATAGAAGCAATATATACAAAGATTTCAACCGTCTACCTGTTCCATTCATTGTTCTACTTGTCGAAAGTTACAAATAATTTCCTTTAAAGGATTAACAATGGGGCTCATTGTTCACTTAAACTTGAAGAACAAAAAATTGGCGAATTGTACTGTTTGGATGCTTTGCATATATGTTTCTTAGACTATATAGAAGCAATATATACATTGATTTCAACCGGCTACCTGTTCCATTCATTGTTCTACTTGTCGAAATTTACAAATAATTTCCTTTAAAGGATTAACAATGGGGCTCGTAGTTCACTTAAACTTGGAGAACAAAAAATTGGCGAATTGTACTGTTTGGATGCTTTGCATATATGTTTCTTAGACTATATAGAAGCAATATATACAAAGATTTCAACCGTCTACCTGTTCCATTCATTGTTCTACTTGTCGAAAGTTACAAATAATTTCCTTTAAAGGATTAACAATGGGGATCATTGTTCACTTAAACTTGAAGAACAAAAAATTGGCGAATTGTACTGTTTGGATGCTTTGCATATATGTTTCTTAGACTATATAGAAGCAATATATACAAAGATTTCAACCGTCTACCTGTTCCATTCATTGTTCTACTTGTCGAAAGTTACAAATAATTTCCTTTAAAGGATTAACAATGGGGCTCATTGTTCACTTAAACTTGAAGAACAAAAAATTGGCGAATGGTACTGTTTGGATGCTTTGCGTACATGTTTCTTAGACTATATGGAAGCAATATATACAAAGATTTCAACCGTCTACGTGTTCCAATCATTGTTCTACTTGTCGAAATTTACAAATAATTTCCTTTAAAGGATTAACAATGGGGCTCGTTGTTCACTTAAACTTGAAGAACAATAAATTGGCGAATGGTACTGTTTGGATGCTTTGCGTACATGTTTCTTAGACTATATGGAAGCAATATATACAAAGATTTCAACCGTCTACGTGTTCCAATCATTGTTCTACTTGTCGAAATTTACAAATAATTTCCTTTAAAGGATTAACAATGGGGCTCGTTGTTCACTTAAACTTGAAGAACAATAAATTGGCGAATGGTACTGTTTGGATGCTTTGCGTACATGTTTCTTAGACTATATAGAAGCAATATATACATTGATTTCTACCGGCTACCTCTTCCATTCATTGTTCTACTTGTCGCAAGTTACAAATAATTTCCGTTAAAGTATTAACAATGGGGCTCGTAGTTCACTTAAACTTGAAGATCAAATAATTGGCGAATTGTACTGTTTGGATGATTTGCATATATGTTTCTTAGACTTTGTAGATGCAATATATAAAAAGATTTCAACCGTCTACCTGTTCCATTCATTGTTCTACTTGTCGAAATTTACAAATAATACCCTTTAAAGGATTAACAATGGGGCTCGTAGTTCACTTAAACTTGAAGAACAAAAAATTGGCGAATTGTACTGTTTGGATGCTTTGCATATATGATTTTTAGATTATATAGAAGCAATATATACAAAGATTTCAACCGTCTACCTGTTCGATTCATTGTTCCACTTGTCGAAATTTACAAATAATTTCCGATAAAGGATTAACAATGGGGCTCATTGTTCACTTAAACTTGAAGGACAAAAAATTGGCGAATTGTACTGTTTGGATGCGTTGCGTACATGTTTCTTAGACTATATGGAAGCAATATATACAAGGATTTCAACCGTCTACCTGTTCCATTCATTGTTCTACTTGTCGAAAGTTACAAATAATTTACGATAAAGGATTAACAATGGGGCTCATTGTTCACTTAAACTTGAAGAACAAAAAATTGGCGAATGGTACTGTTTGGATGCTTTGCATATATGTTTCTTAGACTATATAGAAGCAATATATACATTGATTTCAACCGTCTACCTGTTCCATTCATTGATCTACTTGTCGAAAGTTACAAATAATTTCCGATAAAGGATTAACAATGGGTCTCATTCTTCACTTAAACTTGAAGAACAAAAAATTGGCGAATGGTACTGTTTGGATGCTTTGCATATATGTTTCTTAGACTATATGGAAGCAATATATACAAAGATTTCGACCGTCTACGTGTTCCAATCATTGTTCTACTTGTAGAAAGTTACAATTAATTTCCGTTAAAGGATTACCAATGGGGCTCGTAGTTCACATAAACTTGAAGAACAAAAAATTGGCGAATTGTACTGTTTGGATGCTTTGCATAGATGTTTCTTAGACTATTTAGAAGCAATATATAGAAAGATTTCACCCGTCTACCTGTACTATTCATTGTTCTACTTGTAGAAAGTTACAAATAATTTCCATTTCATGATTATCAATGGGGCTCGCTGTTCACTTAAACTTGAAGAACAAAAAAGCGGCGAATGGTACTGTTTGGATGCTTTGCATATATGTTACATAGACTATATAGAAGCAATATATACATTGATTTCAACCGTCTACCTGTTCCATTCATTGTTCTACTTGTCGCAAGTTACAAATAATTTCCGTTAAAGTATTAACAATGGGGCTCGTAGTTCAGTTAAACTTGAAGAACAAATAATTGGCGAATTGTACTGTTTGGATGATTTGCATATATGTTTCTTAGACTATATAGAAGCAATATATACATTGATTTCAACCGTCTACCTGTTCCATTCATTGTTCTACTTGTCGAAAATTACAAATAATTTCCGATAAAGGATTAACCATTGGGGCTCATTGTTCACTTAAACTTGAAGACCAAAAAATTGGCGAATTGTACTGTTTGGATGCTTTGCATATATGTTTCTTAGACTATATAGAAGCAATATATACAATGATTTCAACCGTCTACCTATTCCATTCATTGTTCTACTTGCCGAAATTTACAAATAATTTCCTTTAAAGGATTAACAATGGGGCTCGTAGTTCACTTAAACTTGAAGAGCAAAAAATTGTCGAATTGTACTGTTTGGATGCTTTGCATATATGTTTCTTAGACTATATAGAAGCAATATATACAATGATTTCAACCGTCTACCTGTTCCATTCATTGTTCTACTTGTCGAAAGTTACAAATAATTTCCGTTAAGGGATTAACAATGGGGATCGTAGTTTACTTAAACTTGAAGATCAAATAATTGGCGAATTGTACTGTTTGGATGATTTGCATATATGTTTCTTAGACTTTGTAGATGCAATATATAAAAAGATTTCAACCGTCTACCTGTTCCATTCATTGTTCTACTTGTCGAAATTTACAAATAATACCCTTTAAAGGATTAACAATGGGGCTCGTAGTTCACTTAAACTTGAAGAACAAAAAATTGGCGAATTGTACTGTTTGGATGCTTTGCATATATGATTTTTAGATTATATAGAAGCAATATATACAAAGATTTCAACCGTCTACCTGTTCGATTCATTGTTCCACTTGTCGAAATTTACAAATAATTTCCGATAAAGGATTAACAATGGGGCTCATTGTTCACTTAAACTTGAAGGACAAAAAATTGGCGAATTGTACTGTTTGGATGCGTTGCGTACATGTTTCTTAGACTATATGGAAGCAATATATACAAGGATTTCAACCGTCTACCTATTCCATTCATTGTTCTACTTGCCGAAATGTACAAATAATTTCCTTTAAAGGATTAACAATGGGGCTCGTTGTTCACTTAAACTTGAAGAACAATAAATTGGCGAATGGTACTGTTTGGATGCTTTGCGTAAATGTTTCTTAGACTATATGGAAGCAATATATACAAAGATTTCAACCGTCTACGTGTTCCAATCATTGTTCTACTTGTCGAAAGTTTCAAATAATTTCCTTTAAAGGATTAACAATGGGGCTCATTGTGCACTTAAACTTGAAGAACAAAAAATTGGCGAATTGTACTGTTTGGATGCTTTGCATATATGTTTCTTAGACTATATAGAAGCAATATATACATTGATTTCAACCGGCTACCTGTTCCATTCATTGTTCTACTTGTCGAAAGTTTCAAATAATTTCCTTTAAAGGATTAACAATGGGGCTCATTGTTCACTTAAACTTGAAGAACAACAAATTGGCGAATTGTACTGTTTGGATGCTTTGCATATATGTTTCTTAGACTATATAGAAGCAATATGTACAAAGATTTCAACCGTCTACCTGTTCCATTCATTGTTCTACTTGTCGAAATTTACAAATAATTTCCTTTAAAGGATTAACTATGGGGCTCGTAGTTCACTTAAACTTGAAGAACAAAAAATTGGCGATTGTTACTGTGTAGATGCTTTGCATATATGTTTCTTAGACTATATAGAAGCAATATATACAATGATTTCAACCGTCTACCTATTCCATTCATTGTTCTACTTGCCGAAATGTACAAATAATTTCCTTTAAAGGATTAACAATGGGGCTCATTGTTCACTTAAACTTGAAGAACAAAAAATTGGCGAATTGTACTGTTTGGATGCTTTGCATATATGTTTCTTAGACTATATAGAAGCAATATATACATTGATTTCAACCGGCTACCTGTTCTATTCATTGTTCTACTTGTCGAAATTTACAAATAATTTCCTTTAAAGGATTAACAATGGGGCTCGTAGTTCACTTAAACTTGAAGAACAAAAAATTGGCGAATTGCACTGTTTGGATGCTTTGCATATATGTTTCTTAGACTATATAGAAGCAATATATACAAAGATTTCAACCGTCTACGTGTTCCAATCGTTGTTCTACTTGTAGAAAGTTACAATTAATTTCCGTTATAGGATTAACAATGGGGCTCGTAGTTCACTTAAACTTGAAGAACAAAAAATTGGCGAATTGTACTGTTTGGATGCTTTGCATATATGTTTCTTAGACTATATAGAAGCAATGTATACAAAGATTTCAACCGTCTACCTGTTCCATTCATTGTTCTACTTGTCGAAAGTTACAAATAATTTCCGATAAAGGATTAACAATGGGTCTCATTGTTCACTTAAACTTGAAGAACAACAAATTGGCGAATTGTACTGTTTGGATGCTTTGCATATATGTTTCTTAGACTATATAGAAGCAATATGTACAAAGATTTCAACCGTCTACCTGTTCCATTCATTGTTCTACTTGTCGAAATTTACAAATAATTTCCTTTAAAGGATTAACTATGGGGCTCGTAGTTCACTTAAACTTGAAGAACAAAAAATTGGCGATTGTTACTGTGTAGATGCTTTGCATATATGTTTCTTAGACTATATAGAAGCAATATATACAATGATTTCAACCGTCTACCTATTCCATTCATTGTTCTACTTGCCGAAATGTACAAATAATTTCCTTTAAAGGATTAACAATGGGGCTCATTGTTCACTTAAACTTGAAGAACAAAAAATTGGCGAATGGTACTGTTTGGATGCTTTGCGTAAATGTTTCTTAGACTATATGGAAGCAATATATACAAAGATTTCAACCGTCTACGTGTTCCAATCATTGTTCTACTTGTCGAAATTTACAAATAATTTCCTTTAAAGGATTAACAATGGGGCTCGTTGTTCACTTAAACTTGAAGAACAATAAATTGGCGAATGGTACTGTTTGGATGCTTTGCATATATGTTTCTTAGACTATATAGAAGCAATATATACAAAGATTTCAACCGTCTACCTGTTCCATTCATTGTTCTACTTGTCGAAAGTTTCAAATAATTTCCTTTAAAGGATTAACAATGGGGCTCATTGTGCACTTAAACTTGAAGAACAAAAAATTGGCGAATTGTACTGTTTGGATGCTTTGCATATATGTTTCTTAGACTATATAGAAGCAATATATACATTGATTTCAACCGGCTACCTGTTCCATTCATTGTTCTGCTTGTCGAAATTTTCAAATAATTTCCTTTAAAGGATTAACAATGGGGCTCGTTGTTCACTTAAACTTGAAGAACAATAAATTGGCGAATGGTACTGTTTGGATGCTTTGCATATATGTTTCTTAGACTATATAGAAGCAATATATACAAGGATTTCAACCGTCTACCTGTTCCATTCATTGTTCTACTTGTCGAAAGTTACAAATAATTTACGATAAAGGATTAACAATGGGGCTCATTGTTCACTTAAACTTGAAGAACAAAAAATTGGCGAATGGTACTGTTTGGATGCTTTGCATATATGTTTCTTAGACTATATAGAAGCAATATATACATTGATTTCAACCGTCTACCTGTTCCATTCATTGATCTACTTGTCGAAAGTTACAAATAATTTCCGATAAAGGATTAACAATGGGTCTCATTGTTCACTTAAACTTGAAGAACAACAAATTGGCGAATTGTACTGTTTGGATGCTTTGCATATATGTTTCTTAGACTATATAGAAGCAATATGTACAAAGATTTCAACCGTCTACCTGTTCCATTCATTGTTCTACTTGTCGAAATTTACAAATAATTTCCTTTAAAGGATTAACTATGGGGCTCGTAGTTCACTTAAACTTGAAGAACAAAAAATTGGCGATTGTTACTGTGTAGATGCTTTGCATATATGTTTCTTAGACTATATAGAAGCAATATATACAATGATTTCAACCGTCTACCTATTCCATTCATTGTTCTACTTGCCGAAATGTACAAATAATTTCCTTTAAAGGATTAACAATGGGGCTCATTGTTCACTTAAACTTGAAGAACAAAAAATTGGCGAATGGTACTGTTTGGATGCTTTGCGTAAATGTTTCTTAGACTATATGGAAGCAATATATACAAAGATTTCAACCGTCTACGTGTTCCAATCATTGTTCTACTTGTCGAAATTTACAAATAATTTCCTTTAAAGGATTAACAATGGGGCTCGTTGTTCACTTAAACTTGAAGAACAATAAATTGGCGAATGGTACTGTTTGGATGCTTTGCATATATGTTTCTTAGACTATATAGAAGCAATATATACAAAGATTTCAACCGTCTACCTGTTCCATTCATTGTTCTACTTGTCGAAAGTTTCAAATAATTTCCTTTAAAGGATTAACAATGGGGCTCATTGTGCACTTAAACTTGAAGAACAAAAAATTGGCGAATTGTACTGTTTGGATGCTTTGCATATATGTTTCTTAGACTATATAGAAGCAATATATACAGTGATTTCAACCGGCTACCTGTTCCATTCATTGTTCTACTTGTCGAAATTTTCAAATAATTTCCTTTAAAGGATTAACAATGGGGCTCATTGTGCACTTAAACTTGAAGAACAAAAAATTGGCGAATTGTACTGTTTGGATGCTTTGCATATATGTTTCTTAGACTATATAGAAGCAATATATACAAAGATTTCAACCGTCTACCTGTTCCATTCATTGTTCTACTTGTCGAAAGTTTCAAATAATTTCCTTTAAAGGATTAACAATGGGGCTCATTGTGCACTTAAACTTGAAGAACAAAAAATTGGCGAATTGTACTGTTTGGATGCTTTGCATATATGTTTCTTAGACTATATAGAAGCAATATATACATTGATTTCAACCGGCTACCTGTTCCATTCATTGTTCTACTTGTCGAAATTTACAAATAATTTCCTTTAAAGGATTAACAATGGGGCTCGTAGTTCACTTAAACTTGAAGAACAAAAAATTGGCGAATTGTACTGTTTGGATGCTTTGCATATATGTTTCTTAGACTATATAGAAGCAATATATACAAAGATTTCAACCGTCTACCTGTTCCATTCATTGTTCTACTTGTCGAAAGTTACAAATAATTTCCTTTAAAGGATTAACAATGGGGATCATTCTTCACTTAAACTTGAAGAACAAAAAATTGGCGAATTGTACTGTTTGGATGCTTTGCATATATGTTTCTTAGACTATATAGAAGCAATATATACAAAGATTTCAACCGTCTACCTGTTCCATTCATTGTTCTACTTGTCGAAAGTTACAAATAATTTCCTTTAAAGGATTAACAATGGGGCTCATTGTTCACTTAAACTTGAAGAACAAAAAATTGGCGAATGGTACTGTTTGGATGCTTTGCGTACATGTTTCTTAGTCTATATGGAAGCAATATATACAAAGATTTCAACCGTCTACGTGTTCCAATCATTGTTCTACTTGTCGAAATTTACAAATAATTTCCTTTAAAGGATTAACAATGGGGCTCGTTGTTCACTTAAACTTGAAGAACAATAAATTGGCGAATTGTACTGTTTGGATGCTTTGCATATATGATTTTTAGATTATATAGAAGCAATATATACAAAGATTTCAACCGTCTACCTGTTCGATTCATTGTTCCACTTGTCGAAATTTACAAATAATTTCCGATAAAGGATTAACAATGGGGCTCATTGTTCACTTAAACTTGAAGGACAAAAAATTGGCGAATGGTACTGTTTGGATGCTTTGCGTACAGGTTTCTTAGACTATATGGAGGCAATATATACAAGGATTTCAACCGTCTACCTGTTCCATTCATTGTTCTACTTGTCGAAAATTACAAATAATTACCGATAAAGGATTAACAATTGGGGCTAATTGTTCACTTAAACTTGAAGAACCAAAAATTGGCGAATTGTACTGTTTGGATGCTTTGCATATATGTTTCTTAGACTATATAGAAGCAATATATACAAAGATTTCAACCGTCTACCTGTTCCATTCATTGTTCTACTTGTCGAAAGTTACAAATAATTTCCTTTAAAGGATTAACAATGGGGCTCGTAGTTCACTTAAACTTGAAGATCAAATAATTGGCGAATTGTACTGTTTGGATGATTTGCATATATGTTTCTTAGACTTTATAGATGCAATATATAAAAAGATTTCAACCGTCTACCTGTTCCATTCATTGTTCTACTTGTCGAAATTTACAAATAATACCCTTTAAAGGATTAACAATGGGGCTCGTAGTTCACTTTAACTTGAAGAACAAAAAATTGGCGAATTGTACTGTTTGGATGCTTTGCATATATGATTTTTAGATTATATAGAAGCAATATATACAAAGATTTCAACCGTCTACCTGTTCGATTCATTGTTCCACTTGTCGAAATTTACAAATAATTTCCGATAAAGGATTAACAATGGGGCTCATTGTTCACTTAAACTTGAAGGACAAAAAATTGGCGAATGGTACTGTTTGGATGCGTTGCGTACATGTTTCTTAGACTATATGGAAGCAATATATACAAGGATTTCAACCGTCTACCTGTTCCATTCATTGTTCTACTTGTCGAAAGTTACAAATAATTTACGATAAAGGATTAACAATGGGGCTCATTGTTCACTTAAACTTGAAGAACAAAAAAGCGGCGAATGGTACTGTTTGGATGCTTTGCATATATGTTACATAGACTATATAGAAGCAATATATACATTGATTTCAACCGTCTACCTGTTCCATTCATTGTTCTACTTGTCGCAAGTTACAAATAATTTCCGTTAAAGTATTAACAATGGGGCTCGTAGTTCAGTTAAACTTGAAGAACAAATAATTGGCGAATTTTACTGTTTGGATGATTTGCATATATGTTTCTTAGACTTTATAGAAGCAATATATACAAAGATTTCAACCGTCTACCTGTTCCATTCATTGTTCTACTTGTCGAAAGTTACAAATAATTACCGTTAAAGTATTAACAATGGGGCTCGTAGTTCACTTAAACTTAAAGAACAAATAATTGGCGAATTGTACTGTTTGGATGCTTTGCATATATGTTTCTTAGACTATATAGAAGCAATATATACAATGATTTCAACCGTCTACCTATTCCATTCATTGTTAAACCTGCCGAAAGGGCCTAGCCGGATAAGGATGGAAAAAGTGCCCCCAAAGATAATTAATCGTGAGGCATACCATTCGATAGGGCTCTTTGGAAAAACCCTTCCTACAAAGTATGAACCCGCTACCCCTACCGTAGGGGTAGTTACAGGGTGAAACGTATTTTACAGTTTATGCTCGATATCTCCCGTTTGGCTTGACAGAAAATTCTGAAAAAAATCAAAAACATTACACCCAGTGGTGTACATACTTTAGAATTTTTTCAGATTTTTTGGTTCGAAAATCGATTTTTGAAAAATTAAAAAAGATTATAAACATTAATTTTTTATTGAAAATATAAAGTGACCACATTTCTATCTTTACAGTAACATGCACAGTACCCTGATTATTAATGTGTAATTTTTTCAGATTTTTACAACATCTAAGTAACAAAACAAAAATCAAAAACCAACACTTGTTTATATTTTTAGCTATATTATTTATGTGACCACGTTTATATTTTCACAGTATATCAAGTTTGCTATAAACAATTAACTGTAATTTTTTCAGATTTTTCTAAGTATTAGAACGCAGTTAAAAAATTAAATACTTACGTCCAATACCCAAAGGGGTATAGACTTGGACGGTCGAAGTACTTAATTCCTTGCGCACACATTATTCGTAACATCCACTATTTCACAAGAAATAAGTTAATGTACTTAATTTTGATTCTCCTTATATGTCATATGTGAAAATTTTTATTTAATTGCATTTATTAACAATGATGATCTTCGGTTTTATGGAAGCGGAGCTGCTGGTATTTCAACTGTGTTCAGAAGGTCAATGAATTCTCTCCGTTTAAACATAACAAAAATTGTGCATTAGTATTAATTATTAAATATTTTTACATTTGTAAAGTGAATTAATGAATTTTAGAGAACAAGGTTTACCTTAATTGTGAAATGGTGTTTGTACTCAGGACTTAAAGCGCGTAATTTAATCTTCGTCGCTGTCATTGTTAATGACCGGATTTAAGCGTTCAACACGAAGATTTTACTTAATATTTCCGCAGACTTAACAACTTTTGCAATGTATCGAGCATTCGATAAGTAATAAATTATCGCTGCTATGTGCGAACAACAACCAATAGTTCGATTGCCATTTGCACACTCGCAGAAGTAACGTTTTATTCCAGAGCAACCTATTGAATTAGGTGAATAATCTATATAGCACTTATAAGATTTACTTTTAATGTGCCTCGATGACACCAGAAACTGTATGATATTGCTACTTTCTCTCAAATAAGAAAGATTAATAAGGTTATTTTCGTCCATCATTTCTGCGAGGTATGATACCGCTTGCGAAAGTTGATAAGATCCCGTAAAGAAAATTTTTAAATCACGTTGGGTCATTTCAGGAAAATCAAGCAAATCCGAAGCTGATATTTTTTTAAACAATGTTCTTCGCCTATTCCAATGGCAAATATCAGCTTCTGTGCCTAAACTATTATGTTTGTCTTTCTCGCTCATAAATCTAGATATTATTTCTTCGCGGAACTCTACATCGGAATTTAAATGTTTACCAAAGGTGTTTTGTAAAAAACATGCAATTCGGCAATATAATCCGACTGTTGGCAGCAATTTGTTATCCAATTGATTATGTAACAGTCGGTATTTCCGCCCTATTATACCGTGCACGGCTTCAACGGCACAACGAATTTTAGTTACCAATCGAGAACTATTGGTTGGTTTTTGATTTTTGTTTTGTTTCTTAGATCTTGTAAAAATCTGAAAAAATTACACATTAATAATCAGGGTACTATGCATGTTACTGTAAAGATAGAAATGTGGTCACTTTATATTTTCAATAAAAAATGAATGTTTGTAATCTTTTTTAATTTTTAAAAAATCGATTTTCGAACCAAAAAATCTGAAAAAATTCTAAAGTATGTACACCACTGGGTATAATGTTTGTGATGTTTTTCAGAATTTTCTGTCAAGACAAACGGGAGATATCGAGCATAAACTGTAAAATACGTTTCACCCTGTAACTACCCCTACGGTAGGGGTAGCGGGTTCATACTTTGTAGGAAGGGTTTTTCCAAAGAGCCCTATCGAATGGTATGCCTCACGATTAATTATCTTTGGGGGCACTTTTTCCATCCTTATCCGGCTAGGCCCTTTACAAATAATTTCCTTTAAAGGATTAACAATGGGGCTCGTAGTTCACTTAAACTTGAAGAACAAAAAATTGGCGAATGGTACTGTTTGGATGCTTTGCATATATGTTTCTTAGACTATATAAAAGCAATATCTACATTGATTTCAACCGTCTACCTGTTCCACTCATTGTTCTACTTGTCGAAAGTTACAAATAATTTCCGATAACGGATTAACCATTGGGGCTCATTGTTCACTTAAACTTGAAGAACAAAAAATTGGCGAATTGTACTGTTTGGATGCTTTGCATAAATGTTTCTTAGACAGTATAGAAGCAATATATACAATGATTTCAACAGTCTACCTATTCCATTCATTGTTCTCCTTGCCGAAATTTACAAATAATTTCCTTTAAAGAATTAACAATGGGGCTCATTGTTCACTTAAACTTGAAGAACAAAAAATTGGCGAATTGTACTGTTTGGACGCTTTGCATATATGTTTCTTGGACTATATAGAAGCAATATATACAATGATTTCAACAGTCTACCTGTTCCATTCATTGTTCTACTTGTCGAAATTTACAAATAATTTCCGATAAAGGATTAACAATGGGTCTCATTGTTCACTTAAACTTGAAGAACAAAAAATTGGCGAATGGTACTGTTTGGATGCTTTGCATATATGTTTCTTAGACTATATAGAAGCAATATATACATTGATTTCAACCGTCTACCTGTTCCACTCATTGTTCTACTTGTCGAAAGTTGCAAATAATTTCCGATAACGGATTAACCATTGGGGCTCATTGTTCACTTAAACTTGAAGAACAAAAAATTGGCGAATGGTACTGTTTGGATGCTTTGCATATATGTTTCTTAGACTATATAGAAGCAATATATACAAAGATTTCAACCGTCTACCTGTTCCATTCATTGTTCTACTTGTCGAAAGTTACAAATAATTTCCGATAAAGGATTAACCATTGGGGCTCATTGTTCACTTAAACTTGAAGAACAAAATATTGGCGAATGGTACTGTTTGGATGCTTTGCATATATGTTTCTTATACTATATAGAAGCAACATATACAAAGATTTCAACCGTCTACCTGTTCCATTCACTGTTCTACTTGTCGAAAGTTACAAATAATTTCCGTTAAGGGATTAATAATGGGGCTCGTAGTTCACTTAAACTTGAAGAACAAAAAATTGGCGAATTGTACTGTTTGGATGCTTTGCATATATGTTTCTTAGACTATATAGAAGCAATGTATACAAAGATTTCAACCGTCTACCTGTTCCATTCATTGTTCTACTCGTCGAAAGTTACAAATAATTTCCGATAAAGGATTAACAATGGGTCTCATTGTTCACTTAAACTTGAAGAACAAAAAATTGGCGAATTGTATTGTTTGGATGCTTTGCATATATGTTTCTTAGACTATATAGAAGCAATATGTACAAAGATTTCAACCGTCTACCTGTTCCATTCATTGTTCTACTTGTCGAAATTTACAAATAATTTCCTTTAAAGGATTAACTATGGGGCTCGTAGTTCACTTAAACTTGAAGAACAAAAAATTGGCGATTGTTACTGTGTAGATGCTTTGCATATATGTTTCTTAGATTATATAGAAACAATATATACAAAGATTTCAACCGTCTACCAGTTCCATTCATTGTTCTACTTGTCGAAAATTACAAATAATTACCGATAAAGGATTAACCATTGGGGCTCATTGTTCACTTAAACATGAAGAACAAAAAATTGGCGAATTGTACTGTTTGGATGCTTTGCATATATGTTTCTTAGACTATATAGAAGCAATATATACAAAGATTTCAACCGTCTACCTGTTCCATTCATTGTTCTACTTGTCGAAAGTTACAAATAATTTCCTATAAAGGATTAACAATGGGGCTCATTGTTCACTTAAACTTGAAGGACAAAAAATTGGCGAATGGTACTGTTTGGATGCTTTGCGTACATGTTTCTTAGACTATATGGAGGCAATATATACAAGGATTTCAACCGTCTACCTGTTCCATTCATTGTTCTACTTGTCGAAAATTACAAATAATTACCGATAAAGGATTAACAATTGGGGCTAATTGTTCACTTAAACTTGAAGAACCAAAAATTGGCGAATTGTACTGTTTGGATGCTTTGCATATATGTTTCTTAGACTATATAGAAGCAATATATACAAAGATTTCAACCGTCTACCTGTTCCATTCATTGTTCTACTTGTCGAAAGTTACAAATAATTTCCTTTAAAGGATTAACAATGGGGCTCATTGTTCACTTAAACTTGAAGAACAAAAAATTGGCGAATTGTACTGTTTGGATGCTTTGCATATATGTTTCTTAGACTATATAGAAGCAATATATACATTGATTTCAACCGGCTACCTGTTCCATTCATTGTTCTACTTGTCGAAATTTACAAATAATTTCCTTTAAAGGATTAACAATGGGGCTCGTAGTTCACTTAAACTTGGAGAACAAAAAATTGGCGAATTGTACTGTTTGGATGCTTTGCATATATGTTTCTTAGACTATATAGAAGCAATATATACAAAGATTTCAACCGTCTACCTGTTCCATTCATTGTTCTACTTGTCGAAAGTTACAAATAATTTCCTTTAAAGGATTAACAATGGGGATCATTGTTCACTTAAACTTGAAGAACAAAAAATTGGCGAATTGTACTGTTTGGATGCTTTGCATATATGTTTCTTAGACTATATAGAAGCAATATATACAAAGATTTCAACCGTCTACCTGTTCCATTCATTGTTCTACTTGTCGAAAGTTACAAATAATTTCCTTTAAAGGATTAACAATGGGGCTCATTGTTCACTTAAACTTGAAGAACAAAAAATTGGCGAATGGTACTGTTTGGATGCTTTGCGTACATGTTTCTTAGACTATATGGAAGCAATATATACAAAGATTTCAACCGTCTACGTGTTCCAATCATTGTTCTACTTGTCGAAATTTACAAATAATTTCCTTTAAAGGATTAACAATGGGGCTCGTTGTTCACTTAAACTTGAAGAACAATAAATTGGCGAATGGTACTGTTTGGATGCTTTGCGTACATGTTTCTTAGACTATATGGAAGCAATATATACAAAGATTTCAACCGTCTACGTGTTCCAATCATTGTTCTACTTGTCGAAATTTACAAATAATTTCCTTTAAAGGATTAACAATGGGGCTCGTTGTTCACTTAAACTTGAAGAACAATAAATTGGCGAATGGTACTGTTTGGATGCTTTGCGTACATGTTTCTTAGACTATATAGAAGCAATATATACATTGATTTCTACCGGCTACCTCTTCCATTCATTGTTCTACTTGTCGCAAGTTACAAATAATTTCCGTTAAAGTATTAACAATGGGGCTCGTAGTTCACTTAAACTTGAAGATCAAATAATTGGCGAATTGTACTGTTTGGATGATTTGCATATATGTTTCTTAGACTTTGTAGATGCAATATATAAAAAGATTTCAACCGTCTACCTGTTCCATTCATTGTTCTACTTGTCGAAATTTACAAATAATACCCTTTAAAGGATTAACAATGGGGCTCGTAGTTCACTTAAACTTGAAGAACAAAAAATTGGCGAATTGTACTGTTTGGATGCTTTGCATATATGATTTTTAGATTATATAGAAGCAATATATACAAAGATTTCAACCGTCTACCTGTTCGATTCATTGTTCCACTTGTCGAAATTTACAAATAATTTCCGATAAAGGATTAACAATGGGGCTCATTGTTCACTTAAACTTGAAGGACAAAAAATTGGCGAATTGTACTGTTTGGATGCGTTGCGTACATGTTTCTTAGACTATATGGAAGCAATATATACAAGGATTTCAACCGTCTACCTGTTCCATTCATTGTTCTACTTGTCGAAAGTTACAAATAATTTACGATAAAGGATTAACAATGGGGCTCATTGTTCACTTAAACTTGAAGAACAAAAAATTGGCGAATGGTACTGTTTGGATGCTTTGCATATATGTTTCTTAGACTATATAGAAGCAATATATACATTGATTTCAACCGTCTACCTGTTCCATTCATTGATCTACTTGTCGAAAGTTACAAATAATTTCCGATAAAGGATTAACAATGGGTCTCATTCTTCACTTAAACTTGAAGAACAAAAAATTGGCGAATGGTACTGTTTGGATGCTTTGCATATATGTTTCTTAGACTATATGGAAGCAATATATACAAAGATTTCGACCGTCTACGTGTTCCAATCATTGTTCTACTTGTAGAAAGTTACAATTAATTTCCGTTAAAGGATTACCAATGGGGCTCGTAGTTCACATAAACTTGAAGAACAAAAAATTGGCGAATTGTACTGTTTGGATGCTTTGCATAGATGTTTCTTAGACTATTTAGAAGCAATATATAGAAAGATTTCACCCGTCTACCTGTACTATTCATTGTTCTACTTGTAGAAAGTTACAAATAATTTCCATTTCATGATTATCAATGGGGCTCGCTGTTCACTTAAACTTGAAGAACAAAAAAGCGGCGAATGGTACTGTTTGGATGCTTTGCATATATGTTACATAGACTATATAGAAGCAATATATACATTGATTTCAACCGTCTACCTGTTCCATTCATTGTTCTACTTGTCGCAAGTTACAAATAATTTCCGTTAAAGTATTAACTATGGGGCTCGTAGTTCAGTTAAACTTGAAGAACAAATAATTGGCGAATTGTACTGTTTGGATGATTTGCATATATGTTTCTTAGACTATATAGAAGCAACATATACATTGATTTCAACCGTCTACCTGTTCCATTCATTGTTCTACTTGTCGAAAATTACAAATAATTTCCGATAAAGGATTAACCATTGGGGCTCATTGTTCACTTAAACTTGAAGACCAAAAAATTGGCGAATTGTACTGTTTGGATGCTTTGCATATATGTTTCTTAGACTATATAGAAGCAATATATACAATGATTTCAACCGTCTACCTATTCCATTCATTGTTCTACTTGCCGAAATTTACAAATAATTTCCTTTAAAGGATTAACAATGGGGCTCGTAGTTCACTTAAACTTGAAGAGCAAAAAATTGTCGAATTGTACTGTTTGGATGCTTTGCATATATGTTTCTTAGACTATATAGAAGCAATATATACAATGATTTCAACCGTCTACCTGTTCCATTCATTGTTCTACTTGTCGAAAGTTACAAATAATTTCCGTTAAGGGAATAACAATGGGGATCGTAGTTTACTTAAACTTGAAGATCAAATAATTGGCGAATTGTACTGTTTGGATGATTTGCATATATGTTTCTTAGACTTTGTAGATGCAATATATAAAAAGATTTCAACCGTCTACCTGTTCCATTCATTGTTCTACTTGTCGAAATTTACAAATAATACCCTTTAAAGGATTAACAATGGGGCTCGTAGTTCACTTAAACTTGAAGAACAAAAAATTGGCGAATTGTACTGTTTGGATGCTTTGCATATATGATTTTTAGATTATATAGAAGCAATATATACAAAGATTTCAACCGTCTACCTGTTCGATTCATTGTTCCACTTGTCGAAATTTACAAATAATTTCCGATAAAGGATTAACAATGGGGCTCATTGTTCACTTAAACTTGAAGGACAAAAAATTGGCGAATTGTACTGTTTGGATGCGTTGCGTACATGTTTCTTAGACTATATGGAAGCAATATATACAAGGATTTCAACCGTCTACCTATTCCATTCATTGTTCTACTTGCCGAAATGTACAAATAATTTCCTTTAAAGGATTAACAATGGGGCTCGTTGTTCACTTAAACTTGAAGAACAATAAATTGGCGAATGGTACTGTTTGGATGCTTTGCGTAAATGTTTCTTAGACTATATGGAAGCAATATATACAAAGATTTCAACCGTCTACGTGTTCCAATCATTGTTCTACTTGTCGAAAGTTTCAAATAATTTCCTTTAAAGGATTAACAATGGGGCTCATTGTGCACTTAAACTTGAAGAACAAAAAATTGGCGAATTGTACTGTTTGGATGCTTTGCATATATGTT